>OW204003.1:24744976-25291849 GCA_934047225.1 Ypsolopha sequella
GGAGCTACGATACCACACACAGATACACAGACACACAGACACACACGTCAAACTTATAACAACCCTCTGTTTGTTTGGGGGTTAAAAAGTGTCTAGAACACAAAACACATTTACCAGGACGTCTCGACCCCAGACTGTACAAATGACTTCATCTGAAATCTTCAGCGGCAGCCTCCGGGACAGTTATAATTAATCCTTACTCATAATTCAGATGTAATTGGTTAATTTTGAAGCCTGTTTTTGTATCATCAAATATCATTTCTCAGATTTCGGGTAAAGATATATTAGCCTTATTTTCTCAGCATAATGCCAGCTCGACGTTACGTCATCAAAGACTCAGTTATTGTTAATTTATTCCTACAATAATACAAGTAGCGAAGAAATGAAAATGATATCTGAATATCTTAATTATTCACAAGAATTTGTGAGAGAAGTGAACAAAATCTGTAGTCTCCGACCCCTCGAGAGTAACTATAACAGCATCAGAGGTCAGTTCATCCGATGTAGAGTAACAATAACAGCATCAGAGGTCAGTTCATCCGATGTAAAGTAACTATAACAGCATCAGAGGTCAGTTCATCCGATGTAGAGTAACAATAGCAGTATCAGAGGTCAGTTCATCCGATGTAGAGTAACAATAGCAGTATCAGAGGTCAGTTCATCCGATGTAAAGTAACTATAACAGCATCAGAGGTCAGTTCATCCGATGTAAAGTAACTATAACAGCATCAGAGTCAGTTCATCCGATGTAGAGTAACAATAGCAGCATCAGAGGTCAGTTCATCCGATGTAGAGTAACAATAGCAGTATCAGAGGTCAGTTCATCCGATGTAAAGTAACTATAACAGCATCAGAGGTCAGTTCATCCGATGTAAAGTAACTATAACAGCATCAGAGGTCAGTTCATCCGATGTAGAGTAACAATAGCAGTATCAGAGGTCAGTTCATCCGATGTAAAGTAACTATAACAGCATCAGAGGTCAGTTCATCCGATGTAAAGTATCAGAGGTCAATTCATCCGAAGTACAGTAACTAATACAGAATTTGCCTCCACGTGTGAATTCAGTGTGTCCTTGTACAAACCAACAGGCTCGAACAACCCTATTTTTTACAGCAGTACGGAATAATGAATACTTACTTGTATGACAAAGTGAATATAAAATATAAAACCGAAGGGTTTGAACGAGTTTTTGTTCGTCCCACGGGTGCCATCCATCATAATCAGCGAAAAGCGAGGAAAATTCAATTTGTTCTATATTCCCATGTCGTGTCGGCGGCGGATAAAAAACACTTTTACACATTTTTTTTTAATTTTCAACCGACCCGGGTGGGATTCTGCCAGTTGAGCATGAATTGAGTTTTTCAGAATTTATGTGCATATTATTTGTATACCTACTTACCTCCTATTAAATTAGACATCAACCAAAACAAAAAAAAAATCTTCCACGTCTTGAATTTAAGCACTTACTTTTAAGTTTCACTTTTTATTTATGTCCAGTTTTTTTCCAACCCGTTTCAGATTTTACACCATTTTCAAGGGAAGATGTTAAGAATTGAATATATTAATATTATTTATTAAACAAATAAATAAAATAAAATAAATTAATTTCAATAAAATATTTAATTAATGAAAAATTTTACACATAAAAAAGCTTCTTCCAAATCGCTGCTCAGCGGCAAGGTGTCCAGTATGGTGGCGAAATTCCCACGCTGGATCGCTAAACTTGATGTGCTAGCCCGTGGGTCACCCGTTACACTGACTAGGTGCGTAGAAATTGATTTAAAAAGGCTTTGCGCTTCGTGACCCCACAAACCCAACGTTTCGACCCCAAACGGCGCAAAAAGTTAATTGTTCCCCAGAACGACATACCTACACCGCTGCTTGAGGTCTTCAGCGGCAACCGCCGACGCTACGGCTTTGGTTGACATGGGAGGGCGCTAATGGATCGATACATGTAGCGTGCCACACCAGCGGCCTACCACGCCTCCACGGTACTAATGTCATGCCGTCGGGCCGATTTCCTTCATCACATGCCAATCTTGGAGGTTCTGAGACCGATATCACGTTTGCTGACGTAAGGGCCCGGCGGATAACATCGTTGCTTACCAGCATCGTTGAGAGCCGCATGCCGGGAATGGCGTCCAGCGCTTCGTTGGCAAGAGAGCTCGTGGAGTCCCAAATGGCCAACGTCAGCACTGCAGGAGCAATGATGTGGCTTATTAAGCCGTAGTCCAAATTGCAGATATCAAGGCAAACAATAAAAATAAAAATAATATTAAAACTCGTAGTACCTTACAATACCTGTGAGTTATATATATGTGTATAGATATATCGTCTCGACATGAATCCCCGAGAGGGTATAAGAGGTGTTCTCGAGTGTGAACTGTGAAATGCCTGGATCAAGACACTCAACCATGAAAGTACAGATGAACTATTGCAGTATATGACCTAAAAATACACCTCTTGTCACGCACACTCACACACGCATACACACCCTCTCTCACACATTCACACACAAACACACCCTCTCTAGATATTATATAATTTCCTTTTTTTTTTTAGTTTTTTGGCTAAATTTATTTTATTTAGTTTATTTTCATAACAAATTAATGAAAATTTTTGTTAAGGAGAGCGAAAGTTCCTGGTACAGGTATTTTTATACTTAAGGCGGCCTCAACCTTGTATTATGATAAGATTTAAGTTATGAAATAAAATAATTTTTGTTTTTTTTTTAAATGCAAGTCAAAGTTCACACTAGGTACACCCGCGTTTTATTGACGATTATTACGTCCCAACGTGATGGGTGTAGACTGTAGAGCCCTACCACGGTTCGTGGGGCACAGATATACGCTTTTTTAGGGGCATGCAGGTTTTTTAAGATGTATTGTAATATGAAATATTAGGTAATATGCACATAAATTCCGAAAAATGAATTGGTTAACGCCCGACCGGCGATCTAACCTGGATCTCAATATTGAGAGGCCAGCGTTCTATCGCCTGTGCTACGCTCGGGCGCTAACTCACGCCCCGTGCAAAAATGTGCTATTTAAATCACGGAAATTTCAGGTCACCCTGTGCTATAATAGTAGTTATTGTTACAAGTGCGGTAAGGAGGTAAAAGCTCACAAGGACGATTACATTTCGAGTAAGTTATTGCTCTTACCCACGTACATCATACTACGTTTTTCAATTCATGGTTTGAGTAAATAAAATATATCTTGAATTAATTGTGTCGATACTTTAACGTCGTCCCACACCGGTGTGATTGCTGTCAGTGCTGGCGCAGCCGCGGCAGAAGGAAACAAGAGGCGCGGGTATGCAGGCCTCAGTTTGGACTGCATATTTGCGCCTTTTGGCGTTGAGACCCTCGGGCCGTGGGGTCTTGAAGCAAAAATCCTTTGCAAGGAGCTAACTACGCGGCTGGTCGACGTCTGTTGGGACCCGAGAGCTGGCGCATATCTTGACCAGAGAATAAGTCTGGCCATACAAAGAGGAAACGCAGCCAACCTTCTAGGTACCCTTTCACATAACGACGGCGATCTGGGTAATATTTTTTATTTAGTTTAATTTTAATAAACTTGTAATTAAGTGTATTTACGTCTTAACTTATTTATACATACATTTTATTAATTAGAATAAAAGTTAAAATGTCTATATTATTATCATTTTAATACTTGATAATTAGTGTTCTTCAACATTGAATGTATCTATAGACCACAATGGAGATGGCTTTTTGATGTATGCCAAGAGAAGGTTTTCCGAAAATGACGCGGCATTTTTATTTATTTTTTTTCCACTGAAGAAAATTTTCGTAAGTGTTTTGGTATTTATGTCTTAATTTTGGCGGCAAGAGCCTATCATTTGCAAGTATAGCTTCTGCAAGTACATCTGGCGGGGTTAGCCCATTGATTTATCAATTAAATTCTAGATTTTCTAAGGAAACAAACAAATCAAAAATATTCCAAATCTTAGTTGTGAACTTTAGGCGGGCTTTCTTTATCTTTCTGTGCACACTTTCGCCGTTACACAAACATTCAAATGACCCAAAATATTATTTTTCATTTTGTAAATACATCAAAACTACAACTTCTTCTGTTTAAAATTCAATGTGAATTTAAAGTATTATGAAATTAAAATTAGGACTGGCTCAAAAAAATGTACTATCTAGAGCCGTTCAAAAAAGTAAAAAACATAAATATTATAATATATGTGGTACACAAGGAAAGGTTGCAGGTTAGTCAACTCCCTGTAAATAAATAAAATAAAATAAATATAAAACAAGAGTGCGGTAAAATGGATTTTACGAACACATTTGATGCGTATAATAGTAGTTTATGCTACAAGGGCGCAAAGGAATAAATTACGAGGACGATTTAAAACACGAGCGTAGCGAGTGTTTTAAACGTAACCGAGCAATTTATTGCTCTTACGCCCGTGTATCATACTACGTTTTTCAATGCATAGTGTGAGGAAATAAAACAAATATAATCTTGTGAACTTTAAATTGTAATTGGCTCAAAAGGACTGTATCCAGAGCCGTTAAACAGTGGAAAAATAAGTATGACATTTATGGTACACAGGAAAGGCTGCAGGTTAGCCAACCATTGCAAAAAAAAAATAATAATAAAGCCCTAGGGCAAAATAATCGACTTTCTGTTCGGCTTTGATGCATAAAAAGTGGGCCTTTATGAGCACTTACATTGAAAAATAAAATAAACTAAGTTGGAGAGTACTATTCGGCTAACAGCTGCACAGCTTCACCCCACGCACTTAATTAACCTTCTTAATTGTCATTACGCAAAAGATCCAAATTTAGATGAACACGATGAACAAAAGTATCTAGAGTCAAAGCTTTCAATATTTGTAGGCGCGGCGCGGCGCGGCGCGGCGGCTCGAACCAGCGGCCATCTTGAATTTTATATTGGCCATCTGGAAAGATATGTCCCAACGGGGCCTGAAAAGGTTAAAAGTTGTCTATTTGTGTTCCCTGAACTCCTAAATGTTGTGTGTTTACACACCAAGATTGTTATCGTAACTGCTTCTGTTTTGTAAGTGTACAATAAAGTCTGGCACGAAAAACCATTTTACTTGTATTTCATTTAAGATCCCCATTATTTTTAATACGAGTATCTCAGCTACTCTAACCAAAATGCTCTAAGCAGCTACTAAATAAATAAAACATAAATATTTTTATAATACTTATACCATAAATTTACAAAAAATAAATTCATGATGGCCACTAATTCTCATCGAAAATCGAAATTTCCGGTCGTATATAAGTTATATATAAGAGAATATCCGTTTATTTATCTTCCGTAACACAATTACATAATAAAGAACTTACAAAGGTCAATAAAACAAAATAATAAAATAATGTGACTAAACCTAAAAGAAGTCATGTGTCACAACAGACAAAATGGCCAATGACTCAGCATATTCTGTATATAGCATATTCTGTATATCTGTACATAGCGCTGATTTTCAGTCTGAGCCTACATTTATAACGCACGGACAAACAAAATAGCGCCATATTGCACCTCATTAAGAGATATTAAAATAGTGCCGAATTTGTGAAATGGTTTTAGGTAAAAACTGTTTTCCATGAAACGGTGACGGTTTATTTATAGAAAAATTCTTAGTACTTAGTCTTCTTAACATGAATGACGTCTGTATCTCTCTTTTTTATTTCCAGTATATATATATAAATTATACAACTTTCTAAACTTTGCATAAAAACGAGGCAATGTTCACGATATCTTGAAAGTTATTGTGATGGTATTTCATCAAATGTTGCTTGTTGGGCTGTATGTAGACGTAGTTAGATGTCACTGGATAATACTTACGAAAATAAAGATGAAGAAAATAAGGTGTTGATCTCACATTCAGTTTTTACCTTTTGTATGAATCTTGAGAAAAATCCAGGTGCAAATGCAGCTGTTGATTCGATGTTATAACAGGTGGCTAGAAAATAGAGCCCCATATCTGTGTATCCACGTTATAAAACCGCGATTTTGCGCTTCGATTGGCCCAATTTATTATAAAATCGCTAGAGACCCAATCAACAACAGAGACGAGAAATAAGTCACGACCTTATTTATTAAGCCACGCCCCTTTTATCCTGATTGACCTTCAAGGCAGCATTACCGGGACGATGCACCCGAGGTTTATGAACGAATGTCTTCTTCTTATTTTTTGTAAAATTGTTAATTGAAAATATTATAAATAAAGACGATATTTACGATGTTCGTAGATAAAGTATTGTGTGCAACTGAACATAATTAGACAATAAGACACTCGTGCAAAATAATAATGAAACTCACTTAGTTCTTTTCGTAAACAAACACTCTTGCCCTAGTGTCTCAAATTATGTTTCAGTTGTACAAAATACTATGGACAGCCTCAATTGGGACACACGTGCGTCGATCTTCAACTGTAATTTTTTATTACGACATAAGTCATACATATTGGTACATAGTTTAAGGGTTAAAACGTTGTTTTGTATTGTTTTTGTCGGCGTTTTTTATTTGTAAGTAAATTCGATCAATAATTTGTAGATATATTTGAAGGTAAGTAAGCTGAAAACTTTAATTAAACCACAACAGCCATGCTCTTAATGGAAATAATGCAAAGAGAAAATTTACATTTTAAACTTCTCAGAAATACACAATTATTTTTTACCGCGATTTCGAATCTTATCTTATACACTAAAATACAGCATTTTTCAAATATTTATAAACCAGCACGGGATGAATAACGTTTTCAAAGATAAAAAGTAGTTAAAGCCTGGAAATTCAGAAAAATTAACGCTTTAATTTGTTCAGTGGAAGCAAGCCCCTCAAAAACCATTTTGAGGTGTTTCGTTTTTATTATTAACCATTTCCTTATTCATTATTTTATAAATAAGAGGGATGGGTGTTTAATATGACAGCAGTTTAACGTCACATTTCTTTTATTGCCCGAAACCATATAAAACTCAAATGAAATTATAATTATAACATAGTTTATATCTTTGCTATCTTTTATAAAAATAAATATGAACATAAATGTGGCGTAGAAGGATATATCATTAATTTTCTAAGCTATGGCTAGCACTCTTACGAGGGCGACACTGAAAGTTCTTAGACAATCAAAAACTGAACAAACTAGCAAGTTAGTAGTTTTATTATATCTTTTAAAAATAGTGTCCATTCACATCAATACATCGCTGCATCCGATGGAACCACTGAGAAAATCACTTTGCCCACTCGTCCTTAGGGGTCTCTTCGACGGCCTTTTCAAACGCAGCCACTGCTTCCTCGGCGTCCATAAAATGTTTTCCTCGAAGTTTTTCTTTTAATTTCATAAATTACTAAAAATTGCAAGGTGCGAGGTCGGGCTATACAGCGGCTGACCCAGTAATTCCACGTCTGACGTCGCCAAATAGTCGATCGTTTGCTTGGCGTTGTGAACTTTTTCCAAGACAAGTGGCAAACAATTGTTAGTGTACCACTCTGCAGTAACTGTTTTTCAATCCTCTAAAACAATTGTTGCGTAATGACCTGTCCTTCCGAAGAACGAGGCCACCATCTTTTTTCCCACGCTTCGACCTCTCTTCACTTTAGTTGGCGACTCCTCGAAAGGAAACACCCACACAGCAAACTGTCTCTTAGTTTCAGGATCATAACAGTAAATCCAGCTTTCGTCACCCATAAGTATGTCGAACACAGCATTTGAGTTACCTCCATTAAATCTTTGAACCATTTCACGGCACCAATCAACACGACGGAGTTTTTGGGCCTCTGTCATATTATCAGGTATCCACCGAGCACAAAGCTTCCTGACTGCCAAATGTTCATGGAGGATTTTGTGCACTTGACTCATACCGATGCCTAAGCTTGTCCAAATCTGCTGATAGGTCACTCTTTTGTCAGTCTCTATCATACGCCGCACAACACTGATGTTATCTTCAGTCATCTCTGTAAAAGGCCATCCCTCACGCAGATCATTGGTGAGATTAGTGCGACCACGTTTAAACTCATTAAACGAGTTGTAAACAGTGGCACGAGACGGAGCTTCATCTTGAAAGGCCAATCGAAATCTATCATAACTTTCTTGTTGACTTAAATGACATCGAAAGTCATAAAAAATAATTGCACGAAAATTTTCTCGCGTTAAGTTCATGCTGACGTGACACAGACAATTTTCAATTTGCCGCCAAATCGTAAAACAAATGACAAATTAATGAAATACATACACAATCATATTAGCAAAGAGTTCCATTTTCAACATTTTAACTTGTTTTTTTATTATATCGTTTACAAGTGGCCAATTCTAAAAACTTTCAGTGTCACCCTCGTATCAACGCAGTTCATTCAACCCATAGCGCGGTCCCGACCGTTCACATTGAGTAATTGTGTTCTGTGCTACTGACGCTATCAGACGTCAACGACCAGTGAGCTTTTGCACGAGATTATTGTATATTAAGTTTAACATATCGTCTTATTGTGTGGTACTGGTACATTAATTAAAGTTGCCCCTTTTTTGAAAAAATACTGTATGGGTCATATTAACACTATGTAGGTCATACAAACATACTGTATGGGTCATACTAACATACTTTCAAAGGATTCTTGCCTTTGTTTTTACATCCTTTATATAATTTATAATTACAATTAACATATTTACCAGCAAACAAATCCCGCAACATCAGTGACCCGTGCCCTGGGCACAAATTCGCTAGTTTATTTTCACTTTGTCTCCTGATTTAGACGCCAGGAATGCTAATAGAAGATTAATTCTGGAGTGTGGCGGCACGTTGGGCGCGAGCCAGCGAGAGGTTTTGTGATCAAACTGGAAGGTTCTTTGTGGACGTAAGTTATGATGATTAGCAAAAACGTTTGCTTGGATTGCGTTTTATTTTACCTTACTACATAGTTTGAAAGAAATTACCGGCTAAAAATTATTGTGTGAGGCGTTTACATACGAGTACCATTTTATTGAAAATTGAAAACTGTATTTAGACTCTTCTTGACCTATAAAACATAGTTAATTGGGGTATTTCAAAAATTGGATTACGTTGAGAGTGGAGATACAAAAGCTTTGCAGCATGTTCGAATCTCTGGACCCTCAACGAAACCTACATGGCGACTATTTGTTGTCAGTCTGTCCATCTGTGGCTTTTCAGAAGTGCTCTGATATTCCTGAAATTAATACGGTTCTTAGGGTTCCATACCCGAAGAGTGCAAAACGGGACCCTATCTATCACTAAGCCTCCGGTGTCTGTCTGTCCGTCTATTACAGGGTTTTATAGCTTCAACCGTACAGAATACGTGTACATAATCACGGCGATGACCAAATATTAAAATATTCAATAAGTTAAAACCCAAGGGAAGAAACCCATAGCTACAACAAACTCATACAACAAACTTATAAAACTAACCCGTACAACAAACTCATATAACAAACCCATGCAACAAACTCATGCAACAAACTCATACAATACACCCATGCAACAAACTCATACAACAAACTCATACAAGAAACTCATACAACAAACTCATGCAACAAACTCATACAACAAACTCATACAACAAACACATATAACAAACTCATACATCAAACCCATACAACAAACCCATACAACTTTTGAGAAACCTTAAAAAAACCACAAAAATATGTATGTCCCCCCCATTATCTCTGAAACTGGTAAACCGAAAAATATGAAAAAATGCTGAATATAGATTATAACTGGCCAATTAAAGGAAAATTATAGCGATTTAAAAAAAGTTGAGTTAAAAAAAGTTAATTGTAAAAATATATAGTTTGGCTGTATTTAATTGCATCTATTTCGAGAAATCCTTGAAAAACCACAAAAAATTTATCCCCCCCTTATCTCGAAAACTGGTGTACCGAAAAATATGAAATAAATCAGGGTAACATGTGTTTACGTAAAGATTACAGAAAAAATAAAGCAGTTGAGAAATTCACGAAAAAAATGACTAAATTAAATTTATCATCCACAATACGGAACCCTAGGGACGCGAGTCTGACTCGCACTTGGCCTTTTTTTTTAGGAGAACAGTCTCAACAAATAATTTCTGTTTTATTCACCCCCTTTGGGGGGGGGGGGGGGGGGAATGAAGAAAAACAATATTTCTGTACTTCTGTTTAGACCACAAAGGTACGATTGGTGGTGCATAATAGAGTGTTGGCTTTTTTACTTATGTATGTTACTGAATGTTGGAATAGCAAGACAAGCAACAAAATAAAGAGAAACACAAGTCGAATAAGAAGTGATATAGTGAAATTATATTCTATAAAGTGATATTGTAAAACAGTACAAGTGTTTTTAACAAGATTTCGAATAGGAAGACTTCAGGGCCTGTAGCATAGTGTTTACTCGCGCGCGATGCGACTTAGTTGAATCACAAGTGCGAGGAGCGTAACACGATGTTTTTGCGATTAAACAGTACGTCACGCTCCTTGCACTTGTGATTTAACTTGTGGCGTCGCGCGCGATTAAACACTTTGCAACGGGCCCTGTTCAACAGTGGATGGATTAACGGTAGTTTAGTTCTCAAAATAAAAATAAAAATATATCTTCACGGCATGAATCCCTGACGGGGTGTCAGAGGTGTTCCGAGTGTGAACTGTGAAATGCAAGTCACAGTCCACACTCGGTAAACCCGAGTTTCACCGACGATAATTACATCCCACCCAACGTTATGAGAAGTGAACCCTATCGCCGTACTTCGGGCACAAATACAGGCTTTTTAGGCCATGCAGGATTCCTTACGATGTTTTCCTTCACCGTTCAGCAAGTGGTAAGTAAGACAAATACTATGCACATAAATTCCGAAAAACTAATTTGTGCATGCCCGACCGGGGTCGAACCTGGGTATATTTATTGCTACATAAATTAAATAAACCTTTTATTTAGTTCATGTACATTAATTATTTTATAACACATATTTTATAAGATTAAATTAAATACAAATGCGAATTAATTTAAAACAAATAAAAGACATTATTTAAGTCATCACTATCGCCGGGCAGGGTACCCAGGACACTGGCGGCGTTACCTCGTTGGATGGCAAGGCTGATTCGTTGCCCGAGGTAAGCTCCGGCATTTAAATGTTCTGTGGCTCCGGCCCTTGGGTCCCCTGAGGCATCCACCAGACCAGATTAAATTTGATTAGTAAAAAGTAAAGTGTATTAGTAGTACCCACTTTACAAAATAAACTATTCAAATTTAATTTGAAATTGAATTTCTCAAGATTAAGAAGCCATGTGTTCTGCAATATAAAATAATATAAAATCAAATTAAAATATCTAAAATTACCACAAAATATAAAAACATATAGCTGCGATTTGACAGATTAGTCAAATCTCGTACAATATCACCGACGATTTTTACATCATCCCAAAGTGTTGGGGGTTGAGCCACATACTTCAGGCATTTGCTTTACTAAGAGTTTTGAGCCTTAAATCGGTCACGAGTCACTGTAAAATTAAAATCTCTGGTTTAAAGAGCAGTTTTTAATTTTTTTTCTCTGCTGTAAAAGTTAACCAATCAAGAAAAGACAAAATGATGTCGAATGAGCGATTAAAAAACGTTAATACTTAGTTAATCAGAAATCAAATTAAAGTTGTTCCGAAAGTGACGTACAAGTTCTGAACATGCTCCCTACATGAGAAGCGATTAAAGAAGTATCCAGTTCAAAAATCAACATGATTAGTCTAAATTTCTGCTTTCTAAATCAGATAACATACTAAAAATATCTTTTATAATATTTAAAAAGAAGGTAAACAAGAAACGTACAAATTGTAAATTTGTAAAAACCATAAATAATAATTTATGTCGCAATGCAGCATTTGAACATTAAGTTTCGGAATGCATTTCGCCGAACATTTCACGTCGCTTCGCTCAGGAAATGTGCAAAATGGCGGACAAATAAAAGAGATGCCGGATTATCCGACAATTTCTCCAGATTATTCTGTTTAACGCTTTCTTTAACGACTTTTATGCGGAGAAATAGCTTTATTATTTTTGCTCAAGAAAATGTCTTGAGACGACAACTGAGATTTTAAAAGTTTTGCAATTTTAAATGTTTCAGATGTTCCAGAAAACATTTAAACATTTCACGTCAAATATTTAATGCCGATATTGTTCATTAAATTCCTAAACAGGTTTTGATTGTGAGATTATGATTGCCAAATTTGGTTTTTTACCTTTGGTTGGTGTCTATTTAAACAAGAAACTATACAATACAATACAAAACGTTTATTTGCTATAAAATGTGTGTAAGTATAACAGTTGTTCGTAAATTTATGTCCAATCACATTTTACCATTACTGGTATCCAAATTTTTTAATTACTAATTACAACTATTACATGATTTATAATATTACATGAGAAGTGGAACATATCAACAGTATTTATTATATTAAATTAAAATTGAGAATGATTAAAATGTCATTCAATAAATTATCTATGATTTATTAGTATGAATGTCATTATAATTTAAATATTCATCAACCTTATAAAAGCACTTATTGACTAAGATGTTGTATAATTTGTTTTGGAATTGTGTTAGATTAAGCTCTCTCATTTCGTTTGGAAGATGATTATACAATTTTGGAGCCATGGCATAGACTGTATTACAATATAATATTGTGTTTGCGTTATGAAATGGGAATACTTTATAATTGCTCCGTGCTGTTCTTAGTATTCTAGGGTGTACAACTTTTAATAGAATGAGTTTTCTGTGAACAAATGTACATGCTTCATATATGTACATGCTAGGGACCGTTAAAATATCTAGTTTTTTAAATAAAGGTGAACAGTGATCTCTTTGTTTGGCACCGAATATGGCTCTTACACATTTTTTTTGCATTCTAAAGACGGGTTAGGGTACCGCACCTCTTAAGAGTATGACATAGCCAAAACAAAAGCCAGTTCCGGGCTTGGCTTACTCATTCTATGATAGCGCGCGGGGGGAAATTCGTCCCACTCTCGACGCTCGCGTCGACCATAGCAAAATTAGCAAATCTATGAATAGAGTGGACGAGGTAGGGTCAAAAGTAATAGGTATTTTATTTTATCTAATTAATTACTGTATTTCGATTATCGTTATACGGCATTGATCCTACTTGCTATCACGTCGGGACGTAAATGTATTATGGTTGGCTAAAAGTGCTTTTTTGAGTGTTTGATTTATCAGTTGACACTCGGAACATTTCAGACAGTCCCATAGAGATACACAATAATATCGTGATGTTTAATTGTCACCATTACCCGTGCTTTAAATATTTTTCGCCCGTTGAGCTGGTTTTACACTTGCAGGAAAATAAATTGGACCAATCATTTCTTTACCAAAAATTCAGTTTACAGTATATATTTCTACAAAACACTTTATTATAACAATTACATTTCAGATATATTTCGATTTGTAAAATCGGCATCAGTGGAATTAGGTAAAATTTATGAAATAGGTTAAAATGTCATAAAATGGTAGAATGAAGTAAATAACATATATTACATAAATTTTACCTAATTCCACTGATGCCGATTTTACAAATCGAAATATATCTGGTATATAATTTTTATAATAAAGTGTCTTACAGAAATATATACTGTAAACTGAATAAAAAACAAATAAGTTTTCTTTAATATTTAATTAACAAAAAATTATTATTAAATTTGTTATTACAAAAAGTGGAAACTAACAAATACTTTTAGAAAGAATGCACCACGTCACTATCTATCTCACTCTGTAGCCTATCTCAATTATGTCGCTATGTCTCTCATTTAACTGCGTTACTATCCCATTCCAACTCATTTTAAATAGCGTCATTATTTATCTCACTCTAACGCGTGTCAAATGGCATTTCTAATGCACTTCAATCTAAATTTTAATGATTGAATAAAAATAAAATAAATAGCAATAACTTTTTTTTTCAAAGGAAAAACGGAAATTGTCAGATCATTTTAAAAACAAGATTTGATGAGCCGTTATTTTAGACAATTGGCCAAACTAACATAGTACATTTTTTTTCAGGGTGTGGTGTCGAACTAACTTAATTACAAAAAATTGCTCATAAATCGGGTATTTTTTTTTCTTCCTGATGTTATAGGATTTCTAGGTTTATTTTTGACTTCATCAATAGCAGGACTATTCAGAGTTGCGCAACAAAAATTGTATCCTTAGAATTTAGAACTGGTTAGCTTTGACTCTCAAAAATCTATTCGAATTTATAAAAGTACCATCAACTCGAAGACTATCTACTTTTTGCTGAGGTCATAATTTGATCTGGTCAGTCATGAGCTGGCTTATCGGCCTTCCAAGGGATAGCGTTGACACCTGTATACACTTGGGATAAATCGCCAAGTGTTTAAATTATATATTTTTTTTTTCTATAATAGTTTGAAATGTTTAGGTCCCTTTACGCAAAATGAAAAAACAAAACTCTTTTAGGATTAATTTGTTGTCCCTCTGTTTGTCTGTCTGTCCGTTGGTCTATGCAATTTTTCTGGGTAAAATTAATAAATGCCAATATTTACGGCCCTGTAAAAATATACTTGTAACGTTTTTATGGCCTTTTATTTAGCTTTTTCATACAAATTTTCTCTTTATGAAAATATAAAATATAAATCAACACTTTTCATAATATTTTGCATTTGAAAGGAAACACAAAAAGAAACTGTAGAACAAATAATATAAAATTTTTAAAAACCATATTGTTCTATTCTAAAAGGATTGATTATTTACTGTTTGTTCAATGTGGAGATAGCTTTGTTTATTATAATTTTTTTCTTTGTTACTAAGATAATAAATATTTTCATACAAGGTTTTCCTTACGGGTCATTTCTCCGGATTTGTAACAACATATTAAGAAATAATTATAACGGCCAAAATACAACTTTTATCTTAGACAACTTATCGTTAAAGTTTTAATGATATTTTAATAATAATATGGAGCTTCAAAATAATTGGGTTTTCAATAAGCGTGATATCAAAATATTTTAGGAATTTACTTCTGGTATCATGGCCACGAAAAAGTCAATTATTTTATAACTTTTGTAATATCATTAAAAATATGTTTATGCATACAAAAGACTTTTAACAATAAGTGTTCTTAGCTAAAAGTTGCATTTTTACTAATTGTTATTGTATTTCTCATCAAAAGGTGCAAGATGGCAAGATATTCAAAAAGCACCGAATTTGTGAAATGGTTTCCGGTAAAAACTGTTTTCCATGAAACGGTAACTGTTTATACATAGCAAAGTATGTAAACTTAGTCATATTTACATGAACGACGGCTGTATTTCTCTCTTTTTTATTTCCAGTATAGATACAATTATACAAACTTGTTAAACTTTGCGTAATAATAAGGCAATATTGACGATATCCTGACAGCTATTATGATGGTGTTTTATCAAATTTTGCTTTTTAGGCTGTGTAGAGACGTAGTTAGATGTCGCTAGAATATACTTATGAAAAAAGATATGAAAAAAATAAGCTGTAGATTTCAAATTCAGTTTATACCTATTGTATGGACTTTAAGAAAAATCCAGGCGTAAAGGAGCCTCTTAAGGAAAACCTTTAATGAAAATATTTGTAATCTTAATAAAAAAGAATTCAAGGAAAAAAATAACCAAAGCTATCGCCACATTGAACAATAGATAATTAATCCCTTTAGAATAGAACAACATCGTTCTCATATTTTTTACATTATTTGTTCTACAATTCCTTTCTGTGTTGACTTTTAAATGCAAAATATTATCTCAAGTGTTAATCCCCATATTTTCATTGTGAGAAAATTTGTATGCAAACGTTAAATAAAAGGCCATAAAAACGTCAAAAGTATGTTTTTACAGCTCTGTACAGGGCCGTAAATATTGGTATTTATTAATTTCACCCCGAAAAAATTGTCTAGACAAACGGACAGACAGACAAACAGAGGGACAACAAATGAATCCTAAAAGAGTTTCGTTTTTTCATTTTGCGTAACGGGACCTGAACATGAACATCTAATAATTTTGCCATGCACTGTTAATATTTCAAAATAATGGGAGATAGTTTCGATCAAAGTTTTGGGAGATATTTACAGCTTGCAAAAAAAGGCACAGGTTTCACGACTTACAGGCGCCAACGCTTGGCGCATAGATAATACACCCAGAATAGATGCGCCACTCTCACTTCCATTGTGTATTGTTGTATAACTTTTTAAAGTTCAACCAAGAACATATATTTTTTTTATGGCTATACGTAACTTAATTATTGCAACAAAATCATCCGAAAGCTGACATTTTATTTCTGTTTGTATTTTTGTTCCCCTTAATTGAAAAACGCAACTCTTATAGGATTACTTTGTTGTTCATCTGCAAGACCCTGTTCTCGAGGTCCGTGAGAGGCTTGGAGCGTGATAAGAGGAGGGATATCAAGGTAAAACTGACCTTCCTACAGAATTCTACGGCTCCATGATGCTCTTAAAAATTAAGTTTGTAGCTCAGCGCGAAAACAAGTAATAGCTCATTAGTAATCAGTTTCATACAAATTGGCTCACAATGAAAACATGAGCGAGCAGAAAAAAAACACCAAACTTGGCACTTGCAGTCGGCTTGGAAATTTGAAATTCCGTTCACAAGTAATGTAGACCTTTTGGAACGAATGAAGGAATGAATCCAAAAATTATGTATTTCTAATTTTACTATTATTCCATACTTTACTTATTTATATTAGGGTAGTAATAAAAGCTCCGAAAACTAAATTAAAAATGAGGATGTTCATTTTATGAACCGAAAACTTATGTGCTAATAAATATACGAAAACCGAATGAGACTACCGAATGAAACTAATAGTGAAAATTCCGAAAACTACTGTCAGCTATTTTTGTCGTAGATCTCCGAATATTTTTTTATTTTTGTATGTCATGAATTCTATTAAAACTGGAGACCTGGCCTCGCTCCGCTCCGCTTCGCGCGGCTAATTATTTTATCTTACATACAAATCTAACACGCTCCTCTTCGTTCGCTCGTCGTCGCACCTATTTTTGACTTTTGGTTCATACTTTTGTTTTTCACTATGTTTTTTATGTAATGTGTAAGTTAGTATTTCTTTCGGAAGTTCAGTAATATATAGTTCATTATTTAAACCAATGGTCGTGGGAAATTTTAGTTTGCCATGTTTAATATAATTATGTTGTCGGTAGATGTTACACAGTTAAATTAGTATATTTTTCGATATAGAACGCTGCTCAGATAGTATTCAGTGTGCAGCAGTTCGCTGCGATTTAATATCTTTTTCGGAGGCTTTATTATTAAGTAGGTACACTTTTCAGTCACGGGCCCATAGGGACCCGGTCATTTGAAAGGCATTCATGGGGCCGAAGCCAACATTGAGAGGCCTTTGGTACCATTTAATCTAAATGTGAAATGGCTGTATCCATGGAGGCCTCTCCCTCAATGTATCATTGAGATACACTAATGCCGGCGCCAGACATGTGTCCACTTATTTGCACACTCGAGTGGACACACTGTGTGGCACGAGACTTTGTCTATGTGTTCCAAAGTTTGTACACAGATTTGCACTTTGCCGAGCGGTATCGGTTTTTTAGCGCACATCAAAGGAATGTGTTCAAATAAGTGCGTAGCCTGCCACACTATTTGGCCTATTTGCAAAGACCACTTGCGCGAGCGCTGTTGTGGGGAATGGTTGTGTGAGACACTACGTACTTGATCGTTCAAAATGGACACACATCCATTCAAGCCTTCTTCTCGGACGTTTCGATATATTTTGTCGCACATGTAAAAAATAATTACATGCACATAAATAATATAAGCACACTGCGTCCACGAAATCGACGTCCATCTCCTTTGTTGTCTACCAGCATACTGTGGAGAAAAGAGTTTGCAAAGCATGTGTGGCAGGTGTGCCAAATGTGTGTACAAAGTCGTCGAAGAAGTGTGCAAATAAGTGGACACATGTCTGGCGCCGTATTAACGCGCAGTCCCCCACAGTTGCCAAACTATTGCGAGGGATGAAACGACTTGGGGTGAGCTATGAGGATGGGATGCTAAGTAATAACAGGGCTATGGAGTGAGGTAACGGACATCTGCCTCGAAAATCTCTCACAAATTTAAGTGTGGCAGATGGTGACTTGCTGCTTGATAACTATCCAGCAGTTAGTGGATAGTTACCCAGCCGTTGTGGGCCCCCTATCTAGCCACCATGGGGCGGCCAGGGGGCAACACTATGTAAGCAGCTAAGATTGTCGAAAGGTGAATCTGCGGGGCGCAAGATCCTTATACAGTCAAGTGCCCCCGGCGTTATGACATTTTACACTTCCAACCTGGAGCATAGGTTCCGCTCTTGCATCTCTATTCTGGCCGGCTGGTTAACGCAAGCGCAAAGGCGGGGGGTGTGTTGCTCTGTGTGTATGTGTGTGTGTAAGTGCATGTGTGATAGTGTCCCCTGGAGGTATGGTCCGTGGTGTTGCCATCGACTCGCCACAAGCTGCCCTGCGGTGCCTGATTGCACTGAACGTGCTGGACGTACCAGAGGGCGATGGGGTCGTCACATCCCAAATATTATTATCATTTATATTATTACTATATTTTACCATTATTATATTTTACCAAAATGGTCAAATAATGCTTAAACCAAGCCTAAATGTCTGTTTCATAAATAAAATTTTTGGTAATTTTGGTTTAAAATTTATTTAATTGTACCAACCTATTTTAATGGTACGGGATCCTCAGGCTTGTACTTGACCAGTCTTTTTAGAACTATTTCTTTTAATTTAAATCCGGAAATAACTAAAATAGAAACCAAACACTCATTCGATAGTCCTTTGTCCCAAAGAGCCATGAACCCGCCCTGAGGCCAGATTTCAAACAAAAACACCTACAAACCAGCTAAACTGTTTGTTCACACAAACTGCAATAGCTTAACACTTATTACTAGTGTAATAATAAACAATTTCCGACGCATCAGCTGCACAGTTATGTTTGCATGTCTCTAAGACCGCGGTATTTGCTCTGACAGTTATATCGGGCCCCTTTTACTGAGCTGTTACTTTTAACTTCAAAGTTCAGTAAATTATATAATTTAGAAAATCGCAGTTTGTTTGAATTTCAGTCCTCAGTCTTGAAACTGTTTTAAATTAATTGAGTCTTTAAGGGGGGACTTGGGGCGGTTTTCTGTAGAGTTCATTGTTTAGAGTTTATTGAGTAGCTGTCTGTCTGTTCGTCCATCCTTATGTCGCGGGAGAGCTCGTAGATGAAATGAGTAACAGACCTGAACTGTAGATATTTTGTGTAGAATATTGACCCAAAACCGAATAAAACCAATTAAATACCTAGATTAAAATCAGGTTTGTCAGTGTTTGTTTTGGTATATCCCTGCATGTGGGATATCATTGCATGTGGGATATCATTGGATATGGGATATCATTGCATGTGGGATATAATTGCATGTGGGATATAATTGCATGTCTGATATCATGGCATGTGGGATATAATTGCACGTCTGATATCATTGCATGTGGAATATCATTGCATGTGGGATATCATTGCATTTGGGATATCATTGCATGTGGGATATCATTGTCTAGAGCTCACTCAGAAGAGCACATTTTTATCTCTTTTTACTTCTGAAAATGAAAATACGGAGAGCCGTCAAAGGTGTCAGTTTTAGACAATTTCTGTATAATATTATACTGTATTTTAAACAACAAAATACTTAAAACGCCGATTTTAAACCCCACATTAGTACATAGTATGTCTAAAACAAAAAAAGTTTGTTGGTCACACTTGTGCCGGTGGTGTACCGCAGGTCCAACTCATATTTGGCTGGGTTTATTTTTTACATCGTTCGTCTTATATATACCAGAAGCGGTATATAAGACGAACTAAACAATTTTTGCTAAAGGCTCGGGACACATAGAGCCTTGTGAACCATTCTCATTTAATTATCTTGCTAAGTGGGTGTGATGTGTAAAGAATGCAATTTAATCGAAGGAAAAAATAATAAATCTTTTGGTAGATATTTGAGAAATTAACTTTTGGAGTGGCACAGAACAACAAAAGTTTTGCGAATCATAGAATATAAATCATAGAATGGGAAAACTATTTTATGTTGTTTATTTCGGAAACCTTAATTATATTATTTAAATCATTGTACGCATGCGAGCTGAATACTGGCGAGTACAATATGTATAAAATACCTAAGTAAATGTTAAATGTTATGTATCCAACAATACACATGTCATTCTGATGATTCTCATACAACATTATTTATAATTCCTCCGTTTACGAAACTCTTTTCAAGCTTTCCAACGATAACCCGAAAGTTCAGCGCAAAAAAAAACGACTACGCTAAGAAAGTCCGAACAATCCACAATATTTTTCCATCGAAGATATCCGTCCACAGGGCGCGGTGGGGCGCGTGGTTTCCATCCGGCCCGGTCGGCGCGGTCGGTCGGTCGGAACGGAATTGATAAATATTTATGGGACAAAGTTATTTAATTTGCCGCCCCGTCCCTCGTCAGCGCTGGACAGGGGTGCATCAGGGTTCGCTTACTTTTCTTTAATGACTTACTTCTCGGGAGGGGTACACATACCTTCATACGGTAAAGAAAGAAAATACTTTTCGCAAATTCGTTATAAATAATTAATTTATTTACAAAAAGTTACCCAAAAAAGGTAGGTTTGTGAACATTTTATAAGGCCCCAAAGCAAATTAGGGAAGAAGCACACGTTAATGGACTAGGCCTGCAAAAAACTGTCAGTCGGCTGCTCTCTTGCTGTTTGATATAAACGCTCGTTGCTACCAGAAATTGTAGCATATAAAAAGTAGTAATACTGACTAGTGACGGGCATCGACGTCACTGGTGCGAGGATTCCATAACCACGCTCAGACACCACTAATTGTATGCTAAAGGGCGATACTTGCAGCTGGAGCAGGGGCCCATAGCTGTCCCAGATTTATAGTATACAAGTATCTTATGATCTAATATTTAATATAAAATGTCCTACCAGACAGTTGTATGATGACCTCATCAAGTAGTCCTCGCACGAAGACCCTTCGCTGCGGAGACCAAGGCGTGTCGGTGCCGTGACACGTAGATCACCTTCCACGATGAATCTAAACACAACCCTCCTACCCCGGGATGCATCCGAACCCAGAAAAAATGGTAAATGACAAGTCCACTTGTCGCACACCGCGTGGATATAGGTTATTTCACACACACAGGAAATACACTCAAAAGTGGCCTTCACGCCAAAATATCTTCAGCCCTTGATCGAATACTGTTTCTTACGATGTCCGCACCGATTTCCCTTGGGTTAAGCCCTTAATAACACATATTAAAATCGTCCGCGATCTATACCAAGAAAATTCCACGTCCCTCGTTTTTGACAGCTCCAAGTCCATAGACAAAATATATAGACCATTGATGGATGCGTTCCGAAATATACATTTTATTCTGAACAGTCCCCCGCTCTGGGCTGAGCAATCAGTCCACTAGCTCATACAACCGGGAGACGGGAGAGAGTTGTCATGGCTCGTCACAAAATCGAACCTTCGACCAACACCTCTGCGACGCGTGGAGTTCCGTCTCCGCCAAAACAACTTTAATATACGGCCCCGGCGCCAAAACAAGGATAGCAAGTTCATATCCTTCAAAAGAATTAAATTTCCTTCCCTAGGATGCTCAGTCCTGTCTGACCACAGAGAGGACGAGAGTTGAGGACCGCTTCCACTTTACAATACACAGTGGCAAGCTCCTCAAAAATTAGGACAGTTTCCCCAATAACGCAGCGGAGGTGGGTCTTCGCCGACTTGACGGCAGCTTCAAAAAATTCCCTCCCCAGTGAGGGCAATTTGGGGGACTGTACCGCCAAGTTACCCCTTTCTGGGCGAAGATTTAACTTAAACTAGCATAGTTATTTACAAAACAAAAAATTATCAATATCTTTTAGATAGTTAGCAGTACCTTTGTAGTTTGTGCCATTGTCGGAGCGAATAAGTGAAGGTAAACCCTTACGCGACACGAAACGATCCAACGCGGCGACGAAGGCCTCCGTAGTCAAAGCTGATACCACTGCCAAGTGAACGGCCTTGGTGGCCAAGCACACAAATACACAAGGTATGCTTTTACAACCCGAGCGTTGCGATTGCTGAAAACCCCCGTGCGCATTACGTATGTGTCAATCCGACACCAACAGATTTACCAAAGGTCCGTCTTGGGTAGAAGCAAAGGATGAAGACTTCCGTATGGCAGGTCAGCTCTCCAAAATCAGCCTCCAAAACGCAGAAGTCCTTCATAATCCGTGAAAGGATTCAAACGAGCAACCGCTCACTTCAGCCTGGCGTGATCCTCGCGCAGAACTCGAAGTCTAAACTTGATGAGGTCCGCCTGAAGTACACGTACCGTGTACCAATGCGCTCCAACGCTCCTCTGCACTCACGGCTGGGGACAAAATATATGAATTTCATTGACTGGTTGGTATTTCAACATAATACCACCATCATATTGGGATCCTCCAAATCTGCAAACAGTATATGTTCATTTGAAAGCCATTTCCTAAGTTCGAACATAATAATCCAAGTATCGAATCAAATATCGAATATCCAAAATTGTGGATACCTCCACCAATGAAGAAGAACCCAGAGTCTTTTAAAACCAAATAGGATCCATCCTAACAAATCTGCGCCCAGGAAAACATCGACTGGGGCCGGATGACAAAACGTGGGTCTGCCAGATGCAGACCTGACGTGCATGAGATTATGAACGGAGGAAGGTCCAAAGAAGGCTGCCAGCCGACAATATTGTCTATAACCATGGCTGCAGCCGCTGATTCAACTCCAGTCCACCAATACCTAGGAGCGGCACCGACGAAACCTCCAGGTTCAAAACTAATCGGTGCGCCACTTGACTTTCCAAGTCGAGGAGGGCCCTTACCCTAACTCAATCCCCCCTGGGGCCCTAGACGCGAGCCATCGCGGTAGGCAACAGAACCGTCCGCGGTTCCGTACTCATAGCTTGAACAAGCTAGTTACAGGCTACCCCACCTGTGGAGTGCAGGACCAGTCCACTGGCAGTAATACGGCTGGCGCGTGCACATCCCCACCCTGAGGGGAGCGTAGCCTCCAACTCTCCCTGAGTACGGCGGGTGGTACTCTAACCGCGGGTATTCCCGGTACGGCGGTGAGTAACCCCGTGACTCCGTCTTAACACGGTGCTCCATGCCAGCTGGCACCAAAACTGGCGCGGGGAGGGGGGGCCTAGCCCTTGCCAACTCCAATTGGCCCCCGCCCGTAGGGGCCCAATTCACAACATGGCCATATGTGTGATAGCCCGTAGGCAAGCCCCCTACGGGTCCACGCGCATATACATAACTCACCTCCCGGTGAGGGGGCGCGCCTCGCGCCGCAGTCCTCCGTTCCGACGGAGGGGAGCTCTGCCCGACAGCATGCCTTCCCTGGACCGAGGGGGGGGAAGTTCTCCCTGACGCACCCCCGTTGTCCAAGGGGGGGGGAGTTCTCCCTGAAGCACCCCCGCCCGTAGGGCTCCGTCGCTGCGGGACCGGTGAAGCCGCTTCAGATCTGTTGGCACACAACAATAAATGGTGAGGCCCCTCACAAACACTGCAACGTCGTGGCTCGGGACAATTACGTTCAAAATGATTGCCCAAGCAACCGAAACACAGGCCCTTACGCTTCACTATGCGTCGCCGCTCGGTGACGTGCAGGTTTCGCCACTGCTGACATCTCAGCAGGTCATGCCCCGTATGGCCACACTGTAAACAGGTCGATGACCTCTTGATCACGGCGACCGCCGCTAAACGCGCAATATCGCGTCCCCGCGACTGCTGCGGTTGTCTGGGCTCCCCACATTCCGATGAGCCAGCAGACGAAAATGATTGCGCCCCAGATGGCGCCAAGTCCGCTTGTGATGTTTCTGCTACCCTAGCTTCATATTCAATAAACTTAATTAAGTCCGTAAATTTAGGCACAGTGCTGCCATCTTTTTCTGCGGACACCCGCTCAAAACGTGACCTCACGTCATTAGGCAACCTACCTAAAATAATGTGAACGAGTAAAAACGACCACTCGTCCACCGGTAAACCTAATGTTCTAAGGGCATTACACGCCACAGTGACCGGAGTTAGTAATTGCTGCCTCAGCTGTGCCCAGTCGGTTACCCTAGGTAACGTCAACAATTGAGACGCATGCGCATCCGCCAATAAGCGCATGTTCTGATACCTATCATTTAATAAGCCCCACGCTATATCATAATGATCATCCTCTACCCTGAGGTGCTGGATGAGCAACCTTGCTTCGCCCTCCAATGTTGACATCAAATATGCCATCTTTTGCCCCTTTGATAAATCTACCCTAGAATTTACTAATGAATTAAACATATTTTTAAAAGAAACCCATTCTTGAATTTTCCCATTAAATTTATTTAGTTCTAAACTAACCAAACTACCAGACACGCCATCTACCGGTTGAGGCGTGACAACTACAGGACCTCCTGAATTTTGCCTCTTTACATCAGCAATAATATTCGACGTTATAACCAGCGTCTTACCAGTGGCGCCATCAATTGGTCTAGGTGTGCTAACAACCGGGCTGCCCGATTGTCGCTTTTTGATCATGGAGGCCGCCTCTGTTATATCATCATAAATCCCTTTTATCTGGGCTAAATCAGTAACATACCTATCCATAGGCCCGTCACTTTCCTGCAGTGCTGCCACAGCCGCCTCTGCATCAGCCAGCCGCTGATGCATCCGCTCGGCTCTCTCCAGGATTGCATTGTCGCGATCCGAACGAGAAAGCAATCCCTGGACGGTTGTAAACCAGCGGAGCTCTTTCGCCAACGCAGCCTTGTGAGACTTGGACATCATGCCGCAATGAACCGGGAAATGTATAAATAAAAACTATTTAGCAAACACCCTGACACGGCACAAAATACAGAAGCACTGCTCAATAGGTACCCTACCTATAAATAGAATTTAATTAGCAAAATTAATTCCCAATTACCAATGTATGTACTGTCCGTCAATACTAAACAAACAAATAGGTTCCTACCTAATTCTATATTACCAAATTTAAATTATATTTGGTGTATACAATACACACAAACCCGAATGCACATTCCACTATGCAACTGTATACATGCTTGTAAGTACATAAATTCAAGCCAAGATAACCGTATATTAGCTAACAAGTTGATTTCCAATCTATAATATAAACCGTTATATGATATAATGTTATTGCAATACAAGAACACTTGATATGTACTAAATTAACAATTTATACTGATATTACTGAACCACATCAGTGTGGTACCCTCCGGTAATCAATTATCTACTCAAAGCACTAAACAAATCCAATTTGTAATTGCTACATGTACATGTAAATAGCCTAGCTATGTTAACAGTTCAATGACACTGGGGCCGCCCAGTTCCGCTGTTTATATGTATATAAACCAAAGTTGGGATTAACCACGGACTGGCTACCAAAGCTTGTTTGATATAAACGCTCGTTGCTACCAGAAATTGTAGCATATAAAAAGTAGTAATACTGACTAGTGACGGGCATCGACGTCACTGGTGCGAGGATTCCATAACCACGCTCAGACACCACTAATTGTATGCTAAAGGGCGATACTTGCAGCTGGAGCAGGGGCCCATAGCTGTCCCAGATTTATAGTATACAAGTATCTTATGATCTAATATTTAATATAAAATGTCCTACCAGACAGTTGTATGATGACCTCATCAAGTAGTCCTCGCACGAAGACCCTTCGCTGCGGAGACCAAGGCGTGTCGGTGCCGTGACACGTAGATCACCTTCCACGATGAATCTAAACACAACCCTCCTACCCCGGGATGCATCCGAACCCAGAAAAAATGGTAAATGACAAGTCCACTTGTCGCACACCGCGTGGATATAGGTTATTTCACACACACAGGAAATACACTCAAAAGTGGCCTTCACGCCAAAATATCTTCAGCCCTTGATCGAATACTGTTTCTTACGATGTCCGCACCGATTTCCCTTGGGTTAAGCCCTTAATAACACATATTAAAATCGTCCGCGATCTATACCAAGAAAATTCCACGTCCCTCGTTTTTGACAGCTCCAAGTCCATAGACAAAATATATAGACCATTGATGGATGCGTTCCGAAATATACATTTTATTCTGAACACTTGCGTTTTAAAATTTAAGATCTAAAAAGGTTTTTATCTACTCCCAAACTACAAAAAGGCAAGTGCAAACATCAAAGGCAATTTTAGAAGTACCAAGATTGTTTTGAAATTCTATAATTTTGATATTCTAATTTACAAAAACCAATGGAAACTGCGATGGCAGCATACACAATACATAGGTTATAAGGTTTTGTTGAATAACTATTGAGTGAATTTTGAATTTAAGTTTTTTGTTTCGATTAATTAGAAAAGGGTTTTTAACAGTCCACCTGCAAAACCGCTCTTAACAAGCACTCGTGTCCCAATGTTTCAAATGATGCTACAGTTGCACAAAATACTATTAGGTATTGTGTTAGTTTATAAAATAAGTCGCATATCTTAATCTAAGATTTACAATTTCTTTTTGAAAACAATTCCAATTTAGTCTGATCAAACATCAAAATATTGTCAATAAATCAGATACTTATAATACCTGTGACAGAAATAAATTTCTATGTTTGAACACTTGGCGATTTATCCATCGCAAGAAGATATAAATTAACATTATATCATTGCAGTATAGAAACGCAGAAAGAAAAGTAAATATGGATGTGAGGAGAACGTTATAGATAGAAACAGCATCACCCGCATACTAATACAAATTTAATATGATATACCCTTGTGGTTTTGTGAAATAATTAAATAAAAAGATGCCAAAACAAATTTAATTTACCCCGCTGTCACTGAGTTTATCCGGGTCTTGTTTGTGACGTCACACCCGGACGAGGCCGGCTCGACTGTCACTTGTTTTGTCACAGATTTTTTTCAACCGGTTCTCCTTTGACCATTCAAGAGCAGATCGCGGTGAACTTTATTTCAGTTTATTTCCGGAAGGTTTCGGTGCAAAAAGGTTTATTAGGTTTTTCCTTGATTTGTGATTTGTGGAACATTTTCTCTTGAAAAATATGGATATATTCTGAAAATAAACAACTGCATTCATGGAATAATCCATTGTAACCCCAAAGGGTTACCATTAAATTTGTTACCGAATGAACTACAAGGGGCACTTATAAATGTCTCACCACATAACGAGGTGAAATTCAGTATCTATTAAATTATCAAAAATTATTTTACTAAATGGAATATCCCATTATTTTATTTTGATCTATTTTTTTTTCATTTGTTTATTTCAATTGACTCATTAAGACGATACATAAAAGTTTTAGCGTCCCTGTTACTCCATAAGCGAAAAAACCCTCAGTGCGAGTGGGACGGATTCGTGGAAAAGTAGCAAAATGTCGGTTTTTTATTAATATATGTACTAAGCTATTTTGTCAAAAAGATTTTCAAGGAGACTTTACAAATACATAATATCTACATTTTGAATGCAATTTCACAATGAAATTAGTTATATAGGATTTCGGAATTACAGTAAAAATAAAACAATGTAGAGGTCTTTTCGGAATTAAATTCTACCGAGAAAATTTCATGCAAAGGCGTTTTCCTTCAGTGAGAATCTTAATCAAATTTTCAATAAACATTTACCCAAAAATGAAATACGTAGATGACGTTATAGTGGAGTAAATGGATTCGAAAAAAACCTATTTTTCTTTTGGTACATCATTTCATTTCCTAACGATGGCGGCGATTTGGCCCGCATATTTTATTTAACTTGATTTTTTAATAGGTGGTGAAAATTTTCCTTTTTTTTTTATTTGTTAGTTATATTTATATTTTAGGTATATTTAATTTTAGTTTTATAATATAATACTTTTTTTTGTTAGGTATTTAACTTTAATTTTGAATGTGTTTAGTTTAGATATAAATTGTTATTTAAGTTTTAGTGTACACAATAAAACTAATACAATATTATATACATAAAATTTTATGATAATATTAAAGTTTTGTATCCAAAAAACTTGAAAATTAAAACATAATATAAAGAACCAATAAAAATAAATTTACCCATATTTAAAAAATCTTTGAATTTAAACAACGGGTAAGTTTTCTGGTTCAATTTCCTGCTTCACTTGCTTCCCAACCCGAACATTTTGTGAAGGTACACTTTAACATTCACAAAAGACAACGATTCTTATAAATAAGGCGAAACACAAAGACTTAAATCGCTTTATTTCATCAATACAAAAGGTAAGCGGACAACGGTATCAGTATACATACTACAGTTGGTGCCGCCAAAGACTTCCAATGGGTTAAGGCATTCTAGTCCATATTACACAAGAAATAAGGACTTCTTGGGTGGCATGACTTGTATCTGTATGTTTCGGGGTCGGCCCGATATCGGATGTTAATTATCATTCGATACCTCCTCTGATTGACAAGGGTTGCAGACATGCTGCGCTAGTACAAGGATTAGGTGAAGGGACATAGAAACAGCGGTTATGGTCTGTGATAGACCGCCTCTGTGGTCTTGAGTATTCGACCACTAATCGGAGGTCGTCGGTTCAAATCCCGTAGAGACATGTGTCCGGACTGTGCTTTGAAAGGCACGTCAAGCTGTGGGAAGTACGGCGATATGGCTCACCATCGTCGGTGAACCGTGGGTATACGAGTGTAGCCTGCGACAGTTCGGAAAGCACTTTTGATACGCCCTCAGCGATTCATGTCGTGACGATTTATCAGTGAAGGTAGAATATCGATGCATCACGGCTTGTGATGACGTGCGCGTCCGATAGCGAACAATTTTTTTACTGTCGCTATTGGCTTACTCTTGTCCATCTCAGTGTTTGATGGGGAGCGTCGATGAGAGCTACGATGAAGACAATCATTTAGCGAAGAGTGTGAGTGAAAGCAGGTGAGGCGTTAATCAGCCTGTCCAGTTACTTCCGCAAAATCTATGGAAGTCGGTAACGAAGGTATAGCTTCTTTTTATTCTTGAAGTACCTCTTCATCACTGGAATTCACCGTGTCTCACCACATGGTAGACAAACAGATGCCAAGGCTTGGATAAAAATGATTTTTCCTATTTTTGGCGAGACTCACAAATCCTACCCTAAACCGCCCGTCATGGATATGGCTTTAAATGCGAGGTGGTTTGTAAGAATTTGTTGTTCAGGCTCGGTTTACGTAATAAAATTTATTTCATGATTTTACATTCTCGACAATATGTTTGGTAATAAAAACCACTCTGTTGCCATTTTTATCACCTCTTCTTACATTTTAAGGACCGGCCAAACATGCATTCGAGTTGCACAATTTAGTAAACTAAATCAATATATTTTTCACAAATAAAATTCGTGTAATTGGATTGGAAGTTGAACTACATTTGTCATTTGACGTTGGAACAGTACCTGACTACAAAATATTTTTTTTTAGAGTAAAGACATAAAGAAATTATTTCCATATTTTTTAAAAAATTTTTCTTTTCGTTATTTTACAAGAAATACTCAAACATTCGTCATTTTTCCTGTACAGAGAAATCACGCAAAACCTATTAAAATGTCATTTATTTTAAAATCATGAAAGAACAAGGAAATCAATATTATATGAATAAGGTACTATGATTTCTTGTTGCTAAAAAAAATTAATATTCTGATTTGGAGATTTTCTCCAGCTTTTGTCATTCTGATGAACAGTTGACTGAAGAGACCGTATTTATGCACACAAACAAGCTCTAACTGGAGGTCTTGGAGATCACAGAGTGATCTTTAATTCCCATGGTCCAGAGGTTATATAATGTATGTACTTATGTAAATACTTTATTGCACAAAATAAACGAAAACATATTTTCTAAGAATGTAAATCATGATTTATTGTATTTTGTGTTCAGTTAAATAATTACCATTGCAGTAAGGTTAGGTTGCAACAATTTTTCATTGTTTTTTTTTTTTGTAAGGTTACAATCTGGAACCGATACCTCCGGAGACAGCTCACAACTTATGGTCTAAGTCTCACAAGCACGACCCGCGTCATGCTGCGGGTGCACTTTGCACGTTACACGTTACGAGGTAAATTATGCACATAACGTGGATGCGGGCGCGTGACTTGCACGCTCGCCAACAACTTGAAAAATGGGTTTCAAAAACATTGAAATTTGAAAAGTCTGTAAAATTTACGGTGCCCAGCTGTTTACAGGATTAATGAGGTCAGTTAGGTTTGTTCCGGGACTAAAGCAGGCTTTGCCTTTACTTTGGAAATAACTCGCTTTAAGGTTCAAACTTAAACACGTAAACCTTCCAGAGAGACAAAAAAAAAATTTCAGCAGGTTCAGTTACTTTTTAGGGTTCCGTAGTACCTAAAACGTACAAAAAGAAACTTTATGGTGAAGCTTCGTTGTCCGTCCGTCCGTTCGTCCGTCTGTATGTCACAGCCTCATAACTTTTAAGATAAAGACATGAAATTTGGCACGAAAATAGCATTAATTTGCACACATAAGATGGTGCAAAAAAAAAAATTGAAAATGTTCAAAATAAACAAAAGGGAGAAAAAAAAATTTTAATCCTAAAAATAAAAAATGGTTAAATGTTTTTATTATGTTTTAATATGTAAAATATGTACTTTTATTTACATCACTATACAGAGTGGTCCAAACAGTGACGTCCAATATTTTTTTTTAGGTTCCTTACACCTAGGTGTATCCGAAAATATACCATGTGTGTAACGTGATTTTTTGTAGTTAACCTTCAAGTGGGCGCGCGCTCGTTTGTAACGGCAGCGGTCGCGCGTAGTTGTTTCGACGTTTTAAAATTTCAAGCATAATAAAACAAAAATTAGTAAAGTAATTATTTATTTTAAAACAACATTTAAAACAAACATATTATTTTTTTTAAATCATTTATTTTAATATTTTTTTCTTCCTACGACTTTTAGAACTAATCTTCTTCGTCGTCATTTTCATCGACATTGTAACATTCACTGCAAAGACATGCAGTATAGTCCCGCGAAACTGAAACAAAAGTCGTCTGTGCGGCCTCGGGGCATGCTCGGAATGAAAGAAACAGTTTATTTGTGTGCGTGATGAACATATCACAAGCTACTAAAACTGGTAACCACTACGAGTAGCAAAGTAAGATCTTATGGAGAAGTATTTGTTCATGGCGGTCAGTTCGACGCCGCGCCGCGCAACTGCTTGAAGGTTAAGAAGTTATGATTTTTCTAATGTGTATTTGGGAATTTTCTGCCGGAGCGGCTTAAAAAAATCATACCTTTTTTTTGTGGGAGGTAAAAGGAAAAATAATAAAAATAAAAACTTTCGCGATCTTTACACATTATGAGCACAAGATTCGGGCTTTAATCGCGTAAACATACAACATAACTTAACGGTTATGTGCTTGACGTTTCGACGCCTCTGTAGGAGCTTAGTCTGTAGGCTGTCATGGTCACAAGCGAACATTTATATATCAATAATATTAACTTACTAAATCGTTCAACCCTCTTTTCACTGACCATTTGGGAGCTGTCTTTTTACTCTTCATGTATACCTTCAGGGGGTTTGTGAGTAAGATGTGGTAACACTGGTAAGTATACAGATACATTATTACTGTATGACCAATAGGATTCGAAATCGGGTCCTGAAAGTTACAGTCCAGCGTCCTACTGTGATGTGCACACAGTGTACTCGGGATCTCGTAGGGGTTTTACCGAATTATATAACTTTATTATTACTTTGACTTCTTGTATATTTTCCTTTTTTCATTTCATTCAGCTTAATTATCAAATATACGTTACGGGAGGGGAGCTCTAAATCTGGTAGAGCACTCGCTTGTTGTATTTTTTCAACAATTCTGGAAGGAATATTTATAGATGGAGAACCACGTCCGCACTAATCGGACTCTCTGAGGAATCTTGTGGGAATCTTCATGGAATCTTGCTCGTGTTTTGTCTGAAAGATCTTTTTTACTCGATCTGTATTTATCTTTGGAAAACACGAAATAATTCAGTCAATGCGACGTATGTCGATCCATAAAGGTTATCGATTGCCAACTAAACACGAACAAATAGTGCTTTAACCTACCTATAAAACCTAGCCTTACCTAAACCTAACATATTGCCTAGCTATATGTTACAGTACCCACTGAGCTATACGAACTACATATTGTTTATAACCAGCGCTGACAGACCAACCGAGAAATTAAAATATTTTTGAGGTTTTTCAACAATTACCCAAATCTGGACAAGAAATTATAAAGAATTTGCTGAAAGAAATCTCTGCTTAGAGATAAGCTCGCTTATGTACATGTTATTTCTGAGTGCAATTGTTGTAATATTTATGTGAACATTAAAGAATAAAATAATTATTGCCCAAATTTATATTTATACAATCTGCTTTTTAGTCCGCACAGTTTTAGTCCGAATACATTTCATAATTTGAAAAGAAAAATCTTTTCTTTTTTCTATTTCCTAGTTGCAATATTTCGATATTTTTTTACGTTGTGGGCAAATTAATTATATTTCATTGCCTAATTTCAAGTCTTTATTTCTAACGGTTCAAAAGTTATGAAGGTGAGACTGATGGACGGACGGACAACGGAGTCACACCATAATAGTTCCTTTTGTACCCTCTAGGTACGGAACCCTAACAAAGATACTTCCTATTGATCGCTATAATCCTACAACATTGTTTCTGCAGCTCAGCTCCAATAACGATACGCGGAATGGCCGCCCGCCCGCCCGCCCGCCCTGCAGCGATAAACTGTTATGATAACGCTGCACACTGAATATTGAATAGACATGCAAATAACATGCATTTCAGCTGCCGCTGCCGTCGCTGCAGAATACAGAGGATTCTAAAGAATATGCACTGATAAAGGAAATTGCGAGAAATATGGAAATTTTATCCGGAATTTATTTTAAGGTTAACGATAACCCGGCTACAGGAAGGTGCAGCTTTTCAGTCTTTAGTTTAAGGAATTCTTCTAGAAGGAAAAACCTTATCAGTAGTTTACCGTTTAGAATGGAAAATTGTTGCTGGAGTTTGTTGAGAGTGTGAACATAATTTAAGTCGTGCATGTTACCATCGCTGTATGTACCACGTCATCTCATATTGTTACCATCGCTGTACCACGTCATCTTATTTTTTTTGACCATCGTCGTATCGCGTCATCTCATATTGTTACCATCGTCGTACCACGTGTTCTCATATTGTTACCATTGTCATATCACGTCATCTCATATTGTTACCATCGTCGTACCGCGTGTTCTCATATTGTTACCATTGTCATATCACGTCATCTCATATTGTTACCATCGTCGTACCGCGTGTTCTCATATTGTTACCATTGTCATATCACGTCATCTCATATTGTTACCATCGTCGTATTGCGTCATCTTATATTGTTACCATCGCAATACCGCGTCATCTCATATTGTTACCAGAGCCGTACCGCGTCATCTAATATTGTTACCATCGCTGTACCACGTCATCTTGTATTTTTTTTTACCATCGTCGTATCGCGTCATCTCATATTGTTACCATCGTCGTACCGCGTGTTCTCATATTGTTACCATTGTCATATCACGTCATCTCATATTGTTACCATCGTCGTATTGCGTCATCTTATATTGTTACCATCGCAATACCGCGTCATCTCATATTGTTACCAGAGCCGTACCGCGTCATCTCATATTTTTACCATCGCCGTATCGCGTCATCTCATATTCTTTCCGGATAAGTTTAGTTTTAGCTAAAGCAGTTCGTAGACACTGGGAATTTACTACAACAATTTTTTATTTAATAAAATAATCTGTTAAATGCAGTAAACATCATAATACAATTTATTAAGAGAAGTCTTGAGTCACTCACTGACTGACTCAACAACACCCAACACAAACCTTTGAATTTAGAAACCTGAAATGTCGCACAGAGGTTCCATTTATAATAGACAAGGAATAAGGAGAGATTTTTCAAAATTCCTACGTGATCCACGCGACGCGAGCAAGGCCGCGAGGCGTCCGCTAGTTAATAAATATTATCAAAAATAATCTGTTCTCTATTTTACTTGAAGTGGTCAAAAGAAACATAGGTACTCGTTTTAAGAATAAACTCTCAGAATGCTTTTCATAATGATTCAAATTTTACTTAATCACATTAAACGCAATACTGAAATGTTTACATGAAATAAAATGGGCCGCTGATGGCACCAGAATTGGGCAGAGTAACATTCTGCAATCGTGTTACGAAGGGAACTGCGGTGGAACTGCGTTACCCTCTTTTATATCTTCCAGCCTGCACCATATTTTCGCGCCTTATTTCCGCGTCATAATTCCGCATGTGCTTGGATCGTTTTGTCATGATTATCTTGTCATGAAATCTGGTCGTCAGTGCAACTGTAATTCCCTTCAAAAATTAATACAAATAACTATAATTTCAACATAATAAATGATTATTATAACAAATAACTTTATTGAACACAATTTGAAGTTAAATAATCGAATAAATGAACATTAGAACAATAAAAATAGGTTTTAGCTGGATATATTTCGACCCACAGTCATCATTCGACTGATGACGGCCCCATATAATATATCGAAATGTTATACTTATATGAAATATAAACATATCGAGCAAATATATTATTGTAAATATATCGAGCAGAAACCTATTTTTATTGTTTTAATATTAATAAATAAACAAAGGAATTAATTAACGAATCACGACACTCGTATTTACTAATTTGTGTTGATACGTGAAGGTGTGAGAGCCGACACGCTCTCTGTTAAACACTTCTGAGTAGTTTGCTACATGAAAACGTATGAGTATTTATGTCCAGTAATTCTTGACCCCTAAGACCAAAACCAGTGCTCACCCTAAGCCTGTCTAAGAAAGATCTGGTTTTTCTGGATCTGTGTGGAGGACGTAAAGGTGTATTTAGTGAATATAACTAGCAGAGTTATGTTAACGAGTATATTATTTGTGCTTGTAACTTATTTTAACGATTCCACAACTTTCTGGAACCGTGAAAGGACATGCTTTTTGAAAACAAATTATTCAACATACCGTCCCGTGCTGGGGGCTCGGTTAGTGATCATTGAACCTTGTTCCTGGTCCCTGGCCGGGTCTCCGGTATGGGTTCGGGGGGTTGATTGGATTTCACCTTGTATAATATATATTTTATCTATAATTTTAATCGAATATATATTGCTACATAAATTAAATAAACATTCAATCTAGTACATTTATTATTTTATTACATATATTTTTATAAGATTAAATTTGTATACATACCTACTTTGAAAAATAAACTATTTGAATTTTCAATTTTGCATTTCATATGTAGAATATTAAAACAAATTATTCAACATACCGTCACATGTAGAATATTAAAACAAATTATTCAACATACCGTCACATGTAGAATATTAAAACAAATTATTCAACATACCGTCACATGTAGAATATTAAAACAAATTATTCAACATACCGTCACATGTAGAATATTAAAACAAATTATTCAAAATACCGTCACATGTAGAATATTAAAACAAATTATTTAACATACCGTCACATGTAGAATATTAAAACAAATTATTCAACAAACCGTCACTTGTGGAATATTAAATCAAATTATTCAACATACCATCACTTTTAGAATATTAAATCAGTTTCTGCGATCTAGACTAATTTTATTTACTTCCATACTGCAATAAGATAATTACAACATCAAAAGTGGTGTTTACTTACTTACATTGTTTGACTGATGTAATAATAGTACACCGTAATTCTGTGCTGCGATTGGCCAAATTTAAAATAACATCGCTTGGATGACCAATCAGTGACCAGGGTAAAAACTACGAGAAAAAAGGGTAGGGTCAAGTAGTTTCTGGTTTTTGTTTTTCTTTGCACATATACATATACTAATATAGGAACTTATTATAAATTACTATTTGAAATTATAATGTAAGAAAATATATTATGTTAAGATTAAGTTAACTGTTATTAACTTGAGGTCGTCGGTCCAGCGGGCATGAGGTCAGCCTACGCTACGCTTTGCTGTACGTGATCTCTATTCCAACGCCTTTCAGCCCCAACGGCTATCGTGCCGGTGACAAATATGGCCAGCCCACTGCCACTTCAACTTAATAATTCGGCAGGCTATGCCGGTTCCTTTCAATAACTGATTTTATTAATCAGAGATATCCCAAGCATAACCCGCTCCATAGCTCTTAATTCAGAGGATCAAGCCTTTGGTAAGAGACCACGTTTCAACGCCGTACCTCATCACTGGAAGGATGCACTGGTTATGCCTTTAAGCACTGAGGTATTGGTGACGTACATATGTGACGCAACTTTTTGAATGCTGCCCATCTTAAGCATCTTAAGGGGTATTTTGCCAAATCTGAAGACAATTTCCGTCTTTGCCTCATAAGGCCCATAGTTCCGCTTAAAATTTTGAATAACTTTTTCTTTCGCACCGCTTAAAAATAACCAACCAATCCCTTTCAATCTTGCTCACGACATTTGTGAAATTTTGAACAAGCTGGTCAACGTCATCAGTGGTTTCCAACAAGGTAAATCGGTTCTGAAGTTCCATTTGGAATTATTCGGATCACACAATGGTTTGGCTCAGAGAATAACAGAGCTTGGAGTTCATGAAATGGTTTCTCTCTAACTGTAAGTCAATATTCGAGATCCTTCAGACAAGTCGGTGATCGCTACCGGTACAAAACCTTTTGATCACGTAGACGTCTTTGAATGTGTGCTTTTGATCCGTCATGAGGAAGTCTTTCTCATTTTTAGACTTATCAAAGGAGCTTTGCCAGGTCCGCTTCCTTTGGAGCTTCTTTTTGGAGAATCAAATAAATCTTACTAGCATCTGGCCACCAGAGTTCCTGCAGCCATAACCGTGTGGTCCGATTAACGATTCACCACTTTCTTTTGCTGTGCCCCTTGGACTTGTTATGTCCCCCATAACAACGGTAAAATGTGTCTTGGTAGTGATATTTCTACCCTTAGTGATGCCATCATAGATGGTTTCGACATCATCATCAAAGTTTTGCGACGTGGGGAGTCTCTCGCATACACTTAGATGACTTTCAAATGATGACTTTTTCTCTTGTTAAGTCTGGAAAAAAGCTATGCCAACCGAGTAGAGAAACTGCCAATTTCTAACACGTTGCTATTGAAGACTTTGTTAACCAGTATGCCAACTCCACCGACAGACAATTGATCGCCCTCTCGATAGTAGAGCAGGTGTTCTGACTCCAGGCTTATCGTGTCTTCACCCGCTCGTCGGCCCCAGCCCCAGCCCCAGTTCCGACAGCCCCAGAATATGCCAGTTTATTCTATCTAACTCTGACTCGAGCTCAGAGAGATGTCTGTTTTCCCGTAACGTCCGTGCATTATATTTTCGCTAAAAAGAGTCGCCAGTGTTGGTGGCCGTTTGACCGGAGATTCTTAGCACTCCCTGCCCTACCGTTACCGCGACCGCCACCGTAGTCGAGAATAGTGGGGCTGTCGGGAACTAGGGACTGTTTATTAGGAACGTAATTCATGGAGGGGATAGCCCATACTCACAAACGCTGAGCAGGTGGGTTGGAGAGCGTGGTGCCGAAACACTTGCACCAGTAACGCCGCTGCCCGTCACCAGTCTGTTTATTTTATATAGGGGCCGGCCCCTATATAGGGGATGGATATACCGCCATCAATCAGTCCCACCTAGTTTTGTGCCTGTTTGAGAGCTGTCCTCTTACTCTCCACCGAATAACCTCAAGGTAGTACCTCTGCAGTCGAGCCCGGCATAAGCTCTCCCACCTAAAAATTCATTTTTTGCCATTTATTGATACATACTTTCATAAACATTTCACGTGGTAAGTTTTTTTTATTTATTAATTTATTTATCTATTCATTTATTAAAACTTAAATATCAAAAAAAGTTACTTAAATTGAAAACTAAATAATTCTATAAAACATAAAAACTTAAACAAACTAAAATCTTTATTAAATTACAAGTTTATTAAAATTAAACTAAATAGAAAATATTAGCCAGAATGCCGTTTCCTCTTTGTATGGCCAGACTTATTCGCTGGCCAAGATATGCGCCAGCCCTCGGGTCCCCACAGACGTCGACCAGCCGCGTAGTTAATTCCTTGAAAAGGATTTTTGCTTGTGGACCCCACGGCCCGAGGGTCTCAACGCCAAAAGGCGCAAATATGCAGTCTAAATTTAGGCCTGCATACCCGCGGCCTCTTGCCATCGTCACGCGATAAACCTTTCGGTTCCAATATAGCCGGTACGTTGACGGTGGCAAGGGCCTTGCGGATCACATCGTTTAAACTGGCATGCCGCGGCAAGCAGCCGGCAAGGGAGAAAGTGACTCTGTCCAGCTGCGTGCCGATGTTAGTGGATGGTACAGCTTGCAGCCAGAAACCTGACTCCCGTTCGCCAGATCTGCTGAGTCAGAAGCAGTTTCCAACAGGTCATTTTGCAACTTACAGCAGACCGGCTCGTCCCACAGTCTTTGAATTGTCAAATCGGTGGGCAGATCCTCACCAGGACATGCTTGCACCCATGCATCCCTGGCCTCCGTCAAGCACGACGCCCCATCGACACCATTTTTTGAAAATAAATAATTTATCACAAAATATGATAAAGCTTTATACAAACTTTTAAGAAAAAATAATTTAGATTTAAACTAAGTAAAAATAAATAAATTACCTAAAACAAATTAAATTAAATAAAAAAACTTTTTCCAAATCGCTGCCAGATGGGAGGGCACCCAAGACACTGGCAGCGTTACCTCGTTGGATGGCTAAGCTTATCCGTTGTCCGAGGTACGCGCCAGCCCTCGGGTCACCCGAGGCATCGACCAGGCGCGACGATATTTCGTGGAACAGTCGACGCGCCTCTGGCCCCCACGGCCCCAGTGTTTCGACGGCAAACGGCGCAAATATGTAACCCGCTCCCAGGGCTGCATAGTTGCGCCGCTTAGCTAATTCAGCCGTTGCTGCCGCCGCACCCGCCTTTTTTGCGGTCGCCGGAAGGTGGGACGGAGCAAGCGTATCTACGCACGTAGCGTCCCACACCAACGACCGCCCGTTTCTCCACGAAACGAGTGTCATGCCGTCGGGCCTCTTGCCATCGTCGCGTGAGAGACCTTGGGGCTCTAATATTGCCGGCACGTTAACGGTGACAAGCGCCCTTCGGATGACATCGTTAAGATTTGCATGGCGGGATAGGCGGCCGGCGCTTCGACGACATGAAAGGCCGTGGTGGCCTAGTAGGTCAACGCTTGCTCCACATTGGCAGCGATGTGGTTCGTTTATCTTAACCCCGAGTCGCAGACAGACAGCCATTGTAAAAGCAGTCTTATCGAGAAGTGTCCCGATTGCTGCTGAAGGCATTGCTTGCAGCCAGTACCCAGCCTCGTGTTCCTTGACAGCAAGGAGACGAGCTTGCTCCACAGGGCTCTCGGCAGTTTCTAGAAGATTTTGTTGGACTTTCCTGCAGAGTGGCTCGTCCCATTGTTTTTGGGAGTGCAAGACAATGGGCAGGGGTTCGCCTGGACAAGCTAGTGTCCATGCATTTCTGGCCTCCGTCAGGTCCAATGCCTCAACGTCACCGAGTGACGGGCTAATTATATTACCGAAGAGAGCATTGGTACCATTGACGGAGGACAGGAAGGCAGGGAGCGCTACACTTAAAATTTTTCTGATTCCCAGGCCACCGAAGCGGACGGGGAGCGTGGCTTGATCCCAACTCCGTTCTGTAAACGAGCAATTTAATATGGAACCAAGAGTTTCTGCAATTGTATTATCTAATAGTTTAAGGAGGGTGTTGAATTTCCACATAACTGAGCAGCGGAGAACATAAGTTAAGTTTGGGACAAACAAGCAGAAACGGATGATAAACAGAGCCATGTGGGGGTTAATTTTTGATAGTCGTTCGGAGGATGCGAGGAATTTAGATATTTGCTCGTTTACATAGGCAGGGATTGAGTCTTCGTGTATGGGGGCACCAAGAAGGCGAAGCGACTGCTTATCGAGGATTTTAATGTCGGGAGCCAGATTATTAAATTTTAAAATCATGTCTTCTTTTTCTACCGTAGGTATAGAATCGGATAGAAACAGTTCACATTTTGAGAAATTGAGCTGAAGGCCCAGTTGTTTAAATTGTTCTGTTATATATTTTAGGTCGTTAAGAACTGAAATAGCATCGCCTCCTATAGTGCCGTCATCTAAATACCAAATATTGAATTTAGAATTTAGAGCTGTTATTACCGGATGAATCGCCAGACTGAAGATTGCTGGTCCAAGCGGGTCTCCCTGTTGACAGCCTGTTTCAGATTGTAACATTTCATTTTTGTAAATTAATTTTGATGGTTTACCATAGCACTGGTATATATAATTGTAAATTGCAGGTGAGTGCTCTTTAACCTGTGACAAGAGGGCGTCCCTGCCCACTGAATTGAAAGCATTACAAACATCCACCTTCAGCAACACTTGACCTATGTCGTGTGCTTAAAAGGTGCGAGCAGCGTGAACAGCCGCCTCGCAGCCTCCCTTGCACCCGAATCCTAGTTGTATAGGTTGAAATTTTGCAGAAAGGTCTGGTAAAATATGACTGCAGCATATTTTTGATACCATGCGGCGGATTGTATTGCCGACAGCAATTGGTCTTATGCCACCGTCTTTCTTCTTTAAGGCGATAAGATTTGCACCATAAAGTACGTCGGTTATTTCTTCGCACACTTTCCCCGACAGCATAAGGTTCGCCAGACGCGTAATGTCATGCAGTAGCGTCCGGCCAGTTTCTCCGATGGATTTACATAAAAGATCTTTTAAATGTTGTGGTGTAAGACCGTCGAGGCCACCCGCCGATCCATTTCTGAATGACATTATTGCGGCCAACGTCTCCTCTGCTGTCGTTTCAGGTGTGCGGTCCGATGGCTTTGGTGGTTCAGGTGGCTGGCTCCCTATTGCTGAAGGTGGGTGCTTGGACGCTAGTGCCGCAAGTGTATCATGGTTGTTGGGGGCCACGCAGTCGTCGGAGAAGAGAAGTTGGGCGGCTCCCTTAATATCCCCATCATTTACTTTACCTTCAATTTGTTTAATTATGTTGAAAGTAGTTGGTTCGTTGTATCGCCTGGTGTTTGTAATATCATGATCCACGTCTCTGGGCTTTTTACAGTTGTCTTTTATTTTTTGTGTAAGGGAGCCTGGAGCGTCTCTTCCTCTGCAGACGTGCAGCGTCCGGTATACAAACGTGAGTAGGTTTTCCCATTTTTGAACATCATTAAATAAAATTACATTATTTATTGATTGAGACAGAGAGGCCGCCACTGAGATACGTGCACCCCGTGGGATTCTTTTTATAACTTGGATGTTATTTTTCAGGTATCCAAGCCTTTCCGAAAGCGGTGGTTTGCAAGCGGGAGTCTTAATGGTGACGATTTCTGCATTTTGGCTTAAAGCTTGTATTTATTTTTATTTTGCTACTCGAAAACCTCTCATTTTAAAATCATGTAAAAAAGTGTAAAAATAATTTCTTTCGCCCATATTGGGGCGTCCGCTATATTATATTTAGGCTCGCTGATATTATTTAGCTTTTCGTGTTTTCTTTGTCGAATCCTTTTTTATACCCTTGTCAAGGGGATTGGTATAAAAATAATAAGTCGCTATGTTTTCGCACCCGCCGTATATGATTAAGAATGATGTCACTTAGCTTATTGTGCATTCTAACCAAACTCAAACGTGCTTGTTTGTGCTGTGTCAAATGTTTGTGGGAAACTAGTTTATAATTCAGTGGCAAGATTTGAACCGGACATACCAATTTGAAGGTGAAAAATAAAAGCTTGTGATAAAATATTTAATGTGCGTTATCCAGTTTATTTTATTGCGAGCGTATCGGTGAAACTTTTATTTCTTGTTTGATTTTATGAGCAATGTTTTGTTTATTGTTTTTGGAGGGCTTTATGCAGGATGTTTACTGCCAATTGTAAAATTTATGCCAACGCTATACAATTTTACAAATAACTTATTAAGATATATGTATATTTTACTTCTTTCTATAATACAGATTATATTAAATCAACATTATAAATTTTTACTTATATTTATACTGTTGTTGAAAGATGCCTGTTTGATGAATGGACACCTTTCAACCAGCAAGACAACCACCAGACACACGCGGGCAGCTGGGCCCTTATGAGTTAACCCGGGATAAGCTTCTGCTAGTTACTTGCAACTTTATGTACTAAACTTACATATAAATTCTAGAAATCCGTTTCTTCGCAGGCATTGCTGGTGGTGGTAAAAGGTCCCTAAAACCCTCAGCAACCCCTGAGCTCAATCCCCTGAACAAGCAAAAGTTATCACCAGTTGTCGATGTGACGTTATGTAATCACCGCATGTCCCACGAAGTTGAAAAGTCATCCTGACGTCTCCCGGAGGCCGGTGATTCCACAGAAAATTGAGTCCCCTACTCACAAGTTTCCTCGGGGAGAACAAAAAATGCTGCACTGCGCAGATTTATCGTTTTTGACACAAATTCACAAAATAAAATCCCGGACACAAACCAAGTCTTTTCCGATGACAGATGAGCAACAACATTTTGTTTCCAGTTTGCCTCCCTGGCAAGAATAGGGTCCGACCCTTCACCACAAATATGTTTACTAGATATTCACACCCGTTTTTGTAATATTTCATACTTTAAGCATGGTCCTCCAATGCAAAACTTTGACAGGAAGCAAGTAACTTTTTAATCAGTATGGTCACACACAAAAAACTAGACTGCCGACAAACCACTGTCAAATGTGTACTAAAATACACGTTTTATCGAAAACATATACTATATACTGTATAATTTTAACTTCTTTTTAGTAAATACTTTATATTCTCTGGTAACGATAAAAAATGCTCCAACTACATCATATTAGAGATCAGGATAGGTATTTAGCAAAAGAAGCTCATTCACCAAAATGCTTATTTTTGTAGAGGATAACTTTATTGTGAATAAAATAAAACAATAGTAGAACATGCATTTTAGGTAAGTGTAAAGGTAAATGCAAATTTTTAGGAAATCTCGTGAAAAAAAAGAACACATGAAGGTTTTGTATATATATTTATATGATTTGGTGTACGACTTTTTCTCTTTCAATCGCTACTTAAGAAAAAAGACGGCTTTACAAACACTGGGAGGTTGATAACTTAGTATGAGTGTATATTGGACTTGCCTTAAGCGTAAAGTACCCGTGGTACCAGTGTCAAGTTATACTGGTGTTCTTTCATACTGCACATTAGGTAGTAAATAACAGATACATTTTAATACTTTTATCCAACTACCTTGTTTTTGCTTCGTGTCTCTGTCTTCCATATTATACTTTAAGGTAAATATTTGTAAACCTAAAAACAAGAAACATTTAAGTAAATCTTTTAATTTTTTATACCCTATAGAACGTGTAACAGAAAGGTGTAACCATATTTGAAGAGCTTATTTAGTCAATGGTATAGAACAACTTTTACTATGGAGCCAACCCTGAAATCTCAAAAAAGAAATCTGCCCTTCCATACATTTCAGCTGAGTGGCATTGCATTTTTCTATGAAACAGTAAATTTTTTTTTTCGGTATACAGGGTTTGTTCCATAGTAAAAGTTGTTTTATACCATTGACTGAATAAGCTCTTCAAATATGGTTACACCTTTCTGTTACACGTTGTATAACATATATCTTCATAGAATTATTTATGTATTATCGTATTTATCTAAAGTAATAATGTTATCTCATGTATGATATATACCTATGTAACATTTATGAATAGTTTAATTGTATTATATTTTTCAATTTATTATCTATTTGTTTAAATATTAAGCCATGTTTGTTTTTAATTAAATTAATTTAGTTTGTTTGTCCCGTTCTCGTGTGAAATTGTTTAGTACCCTCGAAACGTAAATACTCTTCCCCAAAAGTAAATTGTATTAGTTAATTGGTTCAGAGACAAAATAATTATTTTGTAAAACTTTTTTGTACAATTAAGCCTTTTGTATTTTGTATTGTGCAACCTAGAATATTATAATACTATACGTGAAGCGGTCAGTGGTTGAAGAATGTGAAAGAAACTACAGAGGCATCTCTGGGTTATAAGATATGGAGATTTAGTGTTTCTACTTACCCCTGCAAAAAATAATCAGGAGTAAAATAACGCGATAGCACATTTTTTGTGGTTAGCATAGACCTTCTTTCACAGTTGAATAAACCAAAAAAGAACTTATCTTACTTGATTTACTATGAAGACATTCTTATAAAACACGATTTTGTTTGAGAAATGCCTGATCACCGCGTCTGAGCTACGTCGTAACTGCAATGTTACGTGCTACGCGTGTGCTACGAGATCGTCTGTTGGATGGAGTCTACCAACTCGTCACTTTTGCGACGCGACCGGGTTATCAACTTGCCGAGATTGAAACTCGCTCTTTGTGTGCAGAATTCTTTGTTTCCAGTGCAGTTTCAAAATAAGCTGGCATATTTTATGTGATATCCACAATTTTCATAGCTTAGCTACGAGAGGCATATTTTGTTATCGCTCTCCATGCTTCAGAAGGCACATTAGTGGGGTCATATTCGTGTCTGAATTATAACGATGTGACTCACCACTTTATTAATCGTCGGTGAAATGCGAATGAACGAATGCGGAGTGTAACTTGCATTTCACAGTCCATTCTCGGGAAGACCTCTGATACTCCCTCGAAGATTCATGTCGTGACGATGTATAATCAAGGTAAACTGATCACACGTTCTGCTGGTATGTCGGTCGATCACGTGTCGGTATGTACGGAAGGTGACACTCGTGATTGGAGCACGTACTTCACGGGGCTATTCTCTTGTGCTCTAGAATTTGAAGAATTGATTTATTATGTACTGAAAAAAAGCAACAAAAAGTGAGTTGGAAGCTAGACAAGATATATAGATGTATAATTTACCTAAATAAATGAAAATTATAAAAAAAAAACAGTCAGCTGGTAGGTCGCCGGATTCTATACCTTGAGGCCCGAGTTCAAATCCTGGCAGTCAAGTGAGCAGCAATAAGTTTTACGGAATTTATATGGATAGTATAATAACTACTTCTTGACCGTGAGGGAAAACATTGAAAGATAAACTTGAATGAAAACAAGCGTATATGTTTGTGATTGAAGTACGGCGATTGACGACTAGCACAATCGTCAAAAAAAACCGTTGGTATGTCAGAAATCGTCGGCGAAAAGAGAGTGTACGAGTGTTAACTGTCACAGTGACAATGCACACTTGACACTTGAAAACACTTCTAACACCGCTTCAGAGATCAATGTCATGACGGTATATGTTGTTCTGTTTCATTACAAATAATAGGTCCCTATTGCTTACATCTAGTGTACAGCCACCTCAAGCCTTTGTTGAGTTTTTTCTAAAATTAGTGGCATATACGGAAACGTTTCGACAGCTGTGTACTGAGTATGTCGTCGACGCGTTTCAGGAAGTAAGTCTGGGGCAACACAACGGGACCAATTCTCAGCGTCAGCTCTTTCCTTGACGGAGCTGATGTCCTCACTCAGGTGACACGTCCTCAACTCCTGAGCCTTGGACTCATCAACATGAAACTTCGGCGGCTCCGGTCTCACTGTCGGGACATCCAAGTACTTTCACTAGACTAGGGGAGTACTTGATAGTAACGAGCTACAACAAAGAACTGATCAGTGTGTAGGGATTTCGACCTACCGCGACTCTCTTTATCTCTTCACTTTTTATTTTAAAAAATATGTACTAAACTTTCTTATTGTTTTATTTATTCTAAAATTTACTTGAACTCTTAGGCCTCTTCTAGGCAACCTTGTATGTTACCTAAAAACGTAACAATAATTTTAACCTGTTTTTATATCTATTCTATTATATTCTATGATTTTATGATTCTACTTTGATTATTTCAGCTAACAGCTTGAAGACTTAATATAAAAAAGATTACAGTCTCTATCAAGTAGATCGTTACAATGATATATATTCACCATGATGCCATTATCGCCGCCCTCGGCCCGCGCGCCCTTTGCTATTACCTACTTAGAGGAAATCTTTAGAAATAGTTCCATTAGTATTGAACCCGCGAGGGAAGGTTTTTGGTAATAGACTAGACGTACATAGACGTACATCTTTAAATAAAACTACATTTTGAAGCGTTTTTTTTTTCAAATTTAAAACATTCATAATCACCTCTTCTAACAAACTAAGCTACCACTTTCTCGGGAAACAGCAAAAGATAAACCATTGAAAGTTTAGAAAAGAATATGTTTATCGGATTTGAATGGCCACAGTGTACATCTAATTTACATAAATAATCTACTGATCATACTGAACAACTTTCAGAAGCAAACCTGCGCAAATACAAAAATATAAATTTGTCAACACAAAGTTCATACATAGCAGTTTTTCAATATGTAAGCAAACTTAAAATATAATTTTATTTCTTCCGGTATTTCCTTGGGAAACTTGTTTAGATGATCAGTATTATGTGGTTTCATTTTAAGATACAGCTTGCCATACCCAACATTCACTACCATACAAAAGGGTAGGAGCCAACACTCCATTATAAAACACCATTCGTACCTTTGCAGTCACATTTTGGCTGCCCATAAAGTAGTGTAGGGCTCCATTCACTTTACTTCCCGGATTCACTCTACTTTTAATGTCCTCGTCACATTTTCCATCGCGCGTAAATAGACAACCCAGATAGACAAACTCGTTAACCTTTAGAACACCTGTTTTCACAAAATATTTAAATGGAGTAAAAGGTCTTAATACATTCTAATAAGTACTGGTGTTCATCATACTTGAATCGATTAGTGAATGTTTTCAACATTTTATAATCTTTTATTATTACGTACACAGCCCTGTGGGGTAGTTATGAATAAAAGAGTAAGGTATAAAAAGTAACTCTTTTGACTCTTTTTAACACTCTTAGTAACTTCTAAAATAAATAAAAGTATAAATATTAACTGTTCACATTTTATGGATAGTCATGACCGTGAATCGTGACTAACTGAGCTGAGCACGTACCTCTATTGTTAAAATTGTTAGCCAAAGTTAATTCTATTTCCTGAACTATACCTCTGTCCGTTCATAAAAACTCGGTGTACGTCTTGCTTACTTCATAATACAAGTTCATTTCTTTTAGTTGCTTTGGGCATAATTGGATCCATAAATATCTTCCTAGAACTTAAAAAAAATGAACGAAGTTTTACACAACTAAAGCACCCATATTAACTCTAGGACAAATGCACGAGCCCAGCACGAATACATTAACTCTAGGACAAATGCACGAGCCCAGCACGAATACATTAACTCTAGGACATATGCACGAGCCCAGCACGCACACATTAACTCTAGGACAAATGCACTAGCCCAGCACGAATACATTAACTCTAGGACATATGCACGAGCCCAGCACGCACACATTAACTCTAGGACAAATGCACTAGCCCAGCACGCACACATTAACTCTAGGACAAATGCACGAGCCCAGCACGCACACATTCACATCATAGAAAGCCTATGATCAACAGTAAATCTACTCACACACTAACAAACTGCAAAAACTTCAGTAGTTACTTAGTGGCGACTCCGTTCACCTTTTTTTACGTCTATGTGTCCAGGGGCGGCTTAGTCTCCATCGGTTTTCCAGCCGTCTTTTTTTCTATTTTTTCGGTTGCTTTGTAGTAACCATTACTTATTTGCATGAAAACTCTCCAAAAACTCGAACTTCGCGAACTGGAATTTACCTAAATCCTGGCCGTAATAAAATTACGTTACCATAAATCTTAATTTTTTCACGCTTAGCTTCACATGGACTACTTCATTATTGTACGTATATAATGGGGATTACTTATGACAGGCAAAAAAAAACTTTAACGAATTCGTGGCCTACACAGCAAGTTTTAAACGTAGAATATTTCTTTGAATCGTTTTCTTACAAAATTTTACACAAAAAGCATTAGCCCTCGGTTCAGAGGGCAGCCATTCAATTTTGTTTTAACTTTTGAAGTGCTAATTGGTCTCGTAATTAAAACTTGTTAAGTTTTAACATTTAATGTAAAGTTTGAGTATTATCTGAGGACCCTAAACTTTGTGTCGGACCTCGAGATGGGGTCTAATTGCAAGTCATTTTGTCTGAGACCCCGCGGTAATGACGGCCGGACACAATGAGGTTCAGTCAGACCTTATCTTACCTAATTGTAAAAGATTAGCTTGAAACTGTTATGATTGATGACTGGAAAAGGTGCTTTTGTAGTCTCCTCAAAGGGATAGGTTATATGATGGATATCTTATACAGTACTTACTTTGAAAAAATAAGTTCAAAACCCATTTAGACGCTAAATTTGTGTCGAGAATATTAATAACATGGAAGTGCTATTTAATGGTAATTCCTTAAAGCTCAGCGATTGAGGTTATTTTGTTTTACTTTTCCTTCTAAAAAGAGGTAAAAATTATCTTTGTGTAAGATTTTAGTTATTATGTTTATGATTCGGAACCTTTTTGTACATTTATTATTTTGCTTGGAGGTGAATGCCTTATTTCAGGTTTATTAGTCAAATCAACATTGTTGTTTTGTATATAAAAATATGAGACAACTATTTAAATTGATAGATATTGTAATTTTTAGTGTTCCGAGTTATTAAGAATATTTTGTAATAAGTGATAATAGTTTTGTACTTTGTCACGAATTTTGTCTCTGTGGAGAGGAAACAGGTATAAATGCAGATCCACCGCACAGTGACGACAGTCTTACCACGATAAATAAAAATAAAAATACGTTTATTAATTGAACTTTTTTAACATTAATACTCGTAGTATTAACGTCAGGCCCCCGTGGTAGTTACAGGAACTGAAATACAGAAACCCCGTTCTTTTTCTAAGAGTCACATTAACTTTTTTAAATAAACAAGAGTATATTTATGTATATTATACAACTTAATATAAATACAATTAAATGTGTAGAACTAATACAAAACCAAACTATTACAATTCCAAAGTATATGAGATGATGTGAGAGTGTATATGTGTTATGTGAGTATTCGGTAGGTTATAATTTAATTAATTAGTATAATTACCTAACTTGTGATTCCTCTAAGAGTTAATTCAAATTCAAATTCAAATTCAAATAGTTTATTTTGCAAAGCAGGTATAGATATATACACTTTTTACACGTCAAATTTATATAATAATAGAGAAAATATATGTAATAAAATAATAAATGTACATGAACTAAATTAAAGGTTTATTTAATTTATGTTGCAATATATTTACGATTAAAATGATAGGTAAAATATATATTATACAAGGTAAAATCCAATCAGCTGCCCGAACCAATACCGGAGACCCGGCCAGGGACCAGGAACAAGGTTCAATGATCACCAACCGAGGCCCCAGCACGAATCCAGGCGGCCGACCAAATCCCATCCTATATACGAGTACTACATACTAATAGGTTACATATATAAATACATGCCTACCTCCGCCAATTCGATTAGTCTTGCTAAGAAGAAGGGCAAGAAACTTAGCAAGATCATGTCTTTTTTTTCAACATAAAACTCATACTATACAATATATGACTTATATCTACTTTAACCAAGGGATAAGAAAATACAAGACAGCAGGAATTCAGGTTAATGAAAAAAAAGAAAAACATATATATCTTTGTCTACCTGTCTCATATAGTCCTTTTCCTTTTACAGTATGTAATCAATTAATGTTTACACCTTAGAGGAATCATAAGTTAAGAAATTATACTATTTAATTAAATTATAACTTACTATCATTATCACTGTAACACCATGCTTCACCATCATCCAAATATTCATTTATTTTATAATATGCCTTTTTCAATAGGCCCTGCTTAATATACAGTTTAAACTTATTTTCTGACAAAGTAAGGACCTCCTTTGGAAGTTTATTGTAAAATCTTATACCATGTCCTACGAAAGAAGTACTGACCTTAGCGAGTCTGATTTTTGGAAAAGCCAATTTATGCTTATTTCTAGTTTCCTTGCAATGTTGCTTACCAAGCCTTGGGAAAGACCCAACATTTTTTCTGACATATCTAAGGACTTGGTAAATATATTCACAAGGAACCGTTAATATATTAATTTCTTTGAACTTTTCTCTTAATGAATCCCGGTGCTTCATATTATAAATAGCCTGAATTGCTCTCTTCTGCAAAACAAAGACTGCGTCTGTATCCGCGGCTCTACCCCATAACAGCATGCCGTATGACATAATGCTGTGAAAGTAACTAAAATAGACTAGTCTAGCAGTATCTACATCAGTAATTTGTCTTATGCGTCTAACAGCGTATGCGGCCGAACTAAGTCTACCACATAGGGCTTCTATGTGGGGACCCCACTGAAGACGAGAGTCTACCGTAATGCCCAAAAACTTAGTTTCGTTAACTAACTCCAGCTTGGACCCCTGCAAAAGCAAATTACCATCAACTTGATATACATTTGGTAACGTAAATTTTATACATTTTGTCTTTTTTGCGTTTAAAACTAAATTATTTACAGTAAACCAATCAAGCACTAGTGATAAAGTTGTATTCGCGCCGTCAAGGATATCTTTACGTCTATTAACTTTAAAAATAAGTGACGTGTTGTCTGCGAATAATTCTATCTTCGTTAAGTCTTTAACTAAATAAGAAAGGTCATTTATGTAAATTAAAAACAGCAAGGGCCATAATATGGAACCCTGTGGGACACCCATTTTAACTAATGCTCTACATGATTTTACCCCGTTAATGTCTACCTTTTGAATACGATCACTAAGATATGACTTCAATAACGCCAAAGATTTGCCCCTCACTCCGTAGTGATCCAATTTACATAAGAGTGTTTCATGATTAACGCAATTAAAGGCTTTCGAGAGGTCACAAAATACACCAAATGCATCTTGCTTTTCTTCCCAAGTATCAAAAATGTGCCTAACTAAAGCAACTCCTGCATCTGTGGTTGACCTCCCTCTAGTGAATCCATATTGTTCACAGTGAAGCAACATATTTAAATTAAAATGAAGTAACAATTGATTAAAAACTATTTTTTCAAAAACCTTACTCAATACCGGTAAAACTGACACAGGTCTATAGTTCGAAGGGTCCCCGTTGTCACCTGATTTAAAAAGGGGGATCAATTTACTAAACTTCATTAAATCAGGAAAGATACCATCATCTACACATTTATTAACATTAATTAATTACAGACTGTAAAAGGAAATAGACTATATGAGACAGGTAGGCAAAGATATATCTGTCTTTCTTTTTTTTCTATTAACCTGAATTCCTGCTGTCTTGTATTTTCTTATCCCTTGGTTAAAGTAGATATAAGTCTTTTGTTGTTTAGTATAAGTTTTATGTTGAAAAAAATGACATGATCTTGCTAAGTTTCTTGCCCGTTCTTCTTAGCAAGACTAATCGAATGAGCGGAGGTAGGCATGTATTTATATATGTAACCTTATTAGTATGTAGTATATAGGATGGGATTTGGTCGGCCGCCTGGATTCGTGCTGGGGGCTTGGTTGGTGATCATTGAACCTTGTTCCTGGACCCTGGCCGGGTCTCCGGTGTGGGTTCGGGCGGTTGATTGGATTTCGCCATGTATAATATATATTATACCTATAATTTTAATCGTATATATATTGCTACATAAATGAAATAAACCTTTAATCTAGTTAAAATACATTTATTATTTTATAACATATTTTTTTTTTATTAGATTTGATTTTGACTTGTGAAACGTGTATTTTATATACCTATTTTGCAAAATAAACTATTTGAATTTGAATTTGAACTTGTTCGTGTGTTGGTGTGTTTGTGTATGTGTGTATGTGTGTGTATAAGCGCATGTGTGTGTGTTTCCCCTGGAGGTAGGGTCCGTGGCCTCCATTCACCATGGGCTCGCTACAAGCCACCCTGCGCTGACTGATAGCACTGGACGTACCGTACGCGTTATCATTATTATTATTATTATTATTTGTGCAAATTCGGATTATTGGATATTCTCTTAATAACAAATGAACAACAATAGTAACTCACGACTCACGCTCACGAGTATCCATAAGCTGTAAGCAATTAATGTCGATAATTCTAAGTCTCTTAGAAGCGTAATAAAAAGAGTTACTTAGGTATATCAACACGTTTATTTACAACTACCGACGCACATGGTTATGTACAAAATAATAAAAGAACATTTTTAAAACATTCACTTCTGGGTTTAGGTGTGATAAATAACAGTACCTTCTAATTAGAATGTATCAAGACAAAGGTCGAATTATTTTTTATTGGGAAAACACGTGTTCTGATTTAATTAACCTATTATAACACAATAGATAAGCCATCCCAATTATCAGTGCAAATTATATTTCCTGGACTAAACAACCAATTTGGTAATGACACAATGACAATAGAAGGTCCAACAATTGTGCTGTCCTCCTCCCCATTGGGAATATACGAGTACTAGGAGCGTACAGTCGGTAACGCTATGTATCGAGTAACAACATGGGATCAATTAGTAGTTGTGTAAAAAAATAAATAAAAATAAATAAAGTTGGCTGCGCACAACCTGGAGCATTGTAGTTTGCTGACTGTACAAAATGCTCCAGTTTGCGGCCAGCCGACCCTGTATATTTTGATGTAGTTTTTGTTTTTACACAACTACGAATTGGTCACATCTTACTGAAAACGATGCTGGATCGATGTTTTCAAATAAATCGATCTTCGATAAAATCAGGCTGACTCACATACAACATAAGACGCGCAAACCTTATTTTTTAAGCACCTTTTGAAACGCTCTATCGAATGTAATAGTGCCCTACTTGTAAATATGGACGAACGTCCATGTTGTTACTTAAAGACGTGATATTTTTATCGGACATTTTTTATGGATGTCCGAAATGCTCTAGGTTGCGCCCTGCCAACCCTGTTGATTTTGATAAAGTTTTTTTTTCTACAGTTCTCCGAATTGGTCACATATTGTTACTCGATACACAGTGTTACCTACCCACGGCACGTCCGTAGTCTAGACCCTGCGGCATGCGTTGTTAACTCTGGGGAATTCTCGGAAATGTGTTGTTAGAGCTCTTTGTGAACCGAGCAACAGAAGCTTTTTTTCTTCTATGAAATATGTTATAATTTGTATCAGTGACGTGCTACACAGTTTCAACTGCATGTTCCTTTGAACATATTTTTCTATTAGAATAAAATATAGAAAACTTCCTTTATGTAAGCATAGTAACTTTAACAAAATCCGTTCACTGTAAGTTAGTTACACCGGAAAATTATATAAGGGTGTCGTACCTATAAATAGATAGACAGACAAACAGACAGTATCAGAGGAAGATTTGATGGTTACCAAATAAATTAAATAAAGTTTTGTAATGCATCTGCAATCTAAAGAAGTATTTCTAAGCAAACTAAACCTTATTCCATACAATACATGTACGGCAAACTTACTGAAGTTTCATTTCTTTTTTTTTTCGATGTTCTGTAAGAAATTAAAATTTTGTGTCACTGTTAACATTAAATTTAATATTAAATATTTTTTCTTTTTCTTTTTTATTACTGGTTTTGATCAAATTCCTTCAGTTAGTAAGTTTTCTACCGAAGCTGACCCTGTTTTCCAGCGAAATTTTAGTGGCAGGAGAGGCGAAAAAATTATAAACATTGTAAAAAACTGTGTTTTTCGGAAAAAGAACCCCAGCCTTGTAGTTGAAGGTTTAAGTACTTGTAGGTATCAAAACATTGCACAAATTTTGATAAACCTATTTGCCGGAAACACAGTGAATGGTTCAACATGTGAACCCTTCTGAAATTGGATCCTTAAGGCCTTAGAGCTGTAAATATTGAAAAAAAAAATCTCCTTTCCCAAAACAATTATTTAAAATCTGCAAAATGTAATGCCAAGAAATAATAACGTACTATATTTAAGAACCAATCGTTAACAGCGTTAAGTTATAGCCAAAATTTTAAATTTTGCCAATAACGGCATATTTAAGAAAGATGCAGTGTTAACACCCAGATCAGTAATTCGTCCGTTGCCGACTTTCGTGGATTCAACAGAGCTCCCCGGGCTCTCCCACTTTTTGAGCGAGTGCCTTTCACATTTTACTTAGGTTTCATCATTGACATACAAATCATGGACCTCGGGTCTAGTACAAGATTTACGAAAAAGTGTACTTAGTGAAGTGTCAAAATATTAAGAAACAAAACATTTTAATTTGAATCGTATGTCATGCTGCATGGCTCAATTTTGATTGACGTGCGATTGACACGTTTTTTTTTGTTTTTAATGGGTTTGACACTCTTTTGGTTCGGACACTTTTGAGCGCAGATCCGATGTCTACTTGTTAGTACGTCAATGGGTCTCATTGACATTTGAGCGCAGATCCGATGTCTACTTGTTAGTACGTCAATGGGTCTCATTGACATTTGAGCGCAGATCCGATGTCTACTTGTTAGTACGTCAATGGGTCTCATTGACATTAGAGCGCAGATCCGATGTCTACTTGTTAGTACGTCAATGGGTCTCATTGACATTTGAGCGCAGATCCGATGTCTACTTGTTAGTACGTCAATGGGTCTCATTGACATTTGAGCGCAGATCCGATGTCTACTTGTTAGTACGTCAATGGGTCTCATTGACATTTGAGCGCAGATCCGATGTCTACTTGTTAGTACGTCAATGGGTCTCATTGACATTTGAGCGCAGATCCGATGTCTACTTGTTAGTACGTCAATGGGTCTCATTGACATTTGAGCGCAGATCCGGTGTCTACTTGTTAGTACGTCAATGGGTCTCATTGACATTTGAGCGCAGATCCGATGTCTACTTGTTAGTACGTCAATGGGTCTCATTGACATTTGAGCGCAGATCCGATGTCTACTTGTTAGTACGTCAATGGGTCTCATTGACATTTGAGCGCAGATCCGATGTCTACTTGTTAGTACGTCAATGGGTCTCATTGACATTTGAGCGCAGATCCGATGTCTACTTGTTAGTACGTCAATGGGTCTCATTGACATTTGAGCGCAGATCCGATGTCTACTTGTTAGTACGTCAATGGGTCTCATTGACATTTGAGCCCAGATCCGATGTCTAATTGTTAGTACGTCAATGGGTCTCATTGACATTTGAGCGCAGATCCGATGTCTACTTGTTAGTACGTCAATGGGTCTCATTGACTTTTGAGCGCAGATCCGATGTCTACTTGTTAGTACGTCAATTGGTCTCATTGACATTTGAGCGCAGATCCGATGTCTACTTGTTAGTACGTCAATGGGTCTCATTGACTTTTGAGCGCAGATCCGATGTCTACTTGTTAGTACGTCAATGGGTCTCATTGACATTTGAGCGCAGATCCGATGTCTACTTGTTAGTACGTCAATGGGTCTCATTGACATTTGAGCGCAGATCCGATGTCTACTTGTTAGTACGTCAATGGGTCTCATTGACATTTGAGCGCAGATCCGATGTCTACTTGTTAGTACGTCAATGGGTCTCATTGACATTTGAGCGCAGATCCGATTTCTACTTGTTAGTACGTCAATGGGTCTCATTGACATTTGAGCGCAGATCCGATGTCTACTTGTTAGTACGTCAATGGGTCTCATTGACATTTGAGCGCAGATCCGATGTCTACTTGTTAGTACGTCAATGGGTCTCATTGACATTTGAGCGCAGATCCGATGTCTACTTGTTAGTACGTCAATGGGTCTCATTGACATTTGAGCGCAGATCCGATGTCTACTTGTTAGTACGTCAATGGGTCTCATTGACATTTGAGCGCAGATCCGATGTCTACTTGTTAGTACGTCAATGGGTCTCATTGAAATTTGAGCGCAGATCCGATGTCTACTTGTTAGTACGTCAATGGGTCTCATTGACATTTGAGCGCAGATCCGATGTCTACTTGTTAGTACGTCAATGGGTCTTATTGACTTTTGAGCGCAGATCCGATGTCTACTTGTTAGTACGTCAATTGGTCTCATTGACATTTGAGCGCAGATCCGATGTCTACTTGTTAGTACGTCAATGGGTCTCATTGACATTTGAGCGCAGATCCGATGTCTACTTGTTAGTACGTCTTAAGGGGGTCCGTTTGAATTATTGTAGGGTGCAGGTACTTACAGGATCCGAGGTAAGGAATCAGTTGAAAGTCTTTGCAATCTTGAGTTTGTCAGGTGCTAGTCTGCGGGGAGAACATGAAATTGGGGGACCTTGTGTTGTAAGTATGTGGTGTACTGTGTTATGAGTAGGAACGCAAAGTGTACCAGCTGGTCGCGTAATTTCAGGGAATTCATTGAGAATGTTATGATACTTAGTGTCACCAGTCGAGACCTTTACAGAGAAAACAATATCTGAAGCATTTACAATAGAAGCTACTGTCGACAATGTGGTTAAATTATCTACTAGACGTTGATTACGACAATCTACAATTAAATTATAAAAGCTAAGAAAATCAACACCAATAATAGCTTTCGTAACGTCCGCAACTATAAAACGCCACGAGTACTCTCGACGGAGGCCGAGATTTAGATTTAATTCCACATAACCGTAAGTGTCTATGATAGTTCCATTGGCTGCACACAGTTGATAATTGGTCTTCATACGCCGTTCGCGAAGCGCAGATCGAGGGAAAACGCATAAGTCGCTTCCAGTATCCACTAAGAACTGGATTTTCGATCTGTGATCTGTAACGAACAGGCGACCGGTAGAGGTGAGGCAGTCATCTGTCGCCATTAACGACCACCTTGATAGTTTTCCGCTTTGTAGTCACAGGGTCGGACACACTTTTTGGCTTTATTGCCGAACTTGGCATGGTACCAACATTCTGGGAATTTCCGGTAGCTGGACTGACTTCTCGTTGATGCTGAACGTTCTCGCAGGCGCTGTTGTTGATGAGTCCTACTCTTGGATCGGGATCTGGAAGTTGATGCCATAGAGTCTACTTTTGCAGTCAGGTTCTGGACTTGCCTGGTCAGTTCGCATATTTGTATTGCCATCGCGTCGAACGAGCTTCCGGGTGTCGGGGATGAGACGGCTGCTACTCTGGGATTGTAGGGCACGATATCATGGATTCTATCTGCCAGCTCTGCGAGTTCCGTGAGGGACGCCTTTGCCTGGGAAGCAAAGATCGTTTGGATGCTGTTAGGTAACCGGCTTGTCCAAACAGTTTTGATAAAATGGTCGGGCATACCAGGTCCGGCGAGGTGTTGCAGCTGCCTTAGAAACTGGGACGGCTTCCTGTCTCCTAACTCCTCATGTTTCATTAGTTGCTCGACCTTCTCCTGATTTGTGGCCGACACACGCTTTATCAATTCGTCTTTTAACGTTGCATACTTGTTCGTTGCCGGGGGATTTGCGATCAGATCATCTATCATATTTGCATAGCGGGGCTCAAGTTGTGACGTCACGTGGTAAAACTTGGTTTCGTCAGATTTGATTGCAGAAATTATAAACTGTGCCTCCAATTGTGCGAACCAAATATGCGGTTTTTCTGGCCAAAACGGTGGAACACGAACTCCGACTCTGTAAACTTCCGATGACGTGCCGGGTGAAGCAATGGAAACGCGCTCTGCGCTTGTGTTGCCGGGCGGGCCGTTGTTGTTCGGTGGATCGACATTATCTCCGGCCATCTTTCTTCCAAAAATAATGGGTAGGTGCGTACCTTAGTCCAAAGTGCGGGGTCACCAGTTTAAGGGGGTCCGTTTGAATTATTGTAGGGTGCAGGTACTTACAGGATCCGAGGTAAGGAATCAGTTGAAAGTCCTGTACACGTAACACGTAATTCAGTTTATTGCCAATAGATAAGCAAGCAGAATGGAGTATAATGGAAGATAGACACAGGATGAAGTATATGATAGTCACAGCACTTAGTAAATAAGCTCACATGCAAGAATGCGTATTTGCGTAAGCGCGATAAGCAAGCGAGAGGCGTGCGTTCCGCGCGAAGGAAGTTTCTTGACTGGCGAGCGCTGGGTGGCCGACGGCCGCGGCCACGCGGTCGCCGGCGCAGCCTCGTAGAATGCGCATTTCCATTCTACAGAACAGGAGGTACACTACGCGTCGCCGGGTAAGGTAAGTACTTGGTTAAAGTATCTGTGTGTATTTATGTATGTATTATATAGGTATAAAATGTATTCTTATATTATTATCGTAATTATTTATATGTAAATAAATATGTAATTGGATAAGTAGCCTACACGTCAATGGGTCTCATTGACTTTTGAGCGCAGATCCGATGTCTACTTGTTAGTACGTCAATGGGTCTCATTGACATTTGAGCGCAGATCCGATGTCTACTTGTTAGTACGTCAATGGGTCTCATTGACTTTTGAGCGCAGATCCGATGTCTTCTTGTTAGTACGTTAATGGGTCTCATTGACATTTGAGCGCAGATCCGATGTCTACTTGTTAGTACGTCAATGGGTCTCATTGACATTTGAGCGCAGATCCGATGTCTACTTGTTAGTACGTCAATGGGTCTCATTGACTTTTGAGCGCAGATCCGATGTCTACTTGTTAGTACGTCAATGGGTCTCATTGACATTTGAGCGCAGATCCGATGTCTACTTGTTAGTACGTCAATGGGTCTCATTGGCATTTGAGCGCAGATCCGATGTCTACTTGTTAGTACGTCAATGGGTCTCATTGACATTTGAGCGCAGATCCGATGTCTACTTGTTAGTACGTCAATGGGTCTCATTGACATTTGAGCGCAGATCCGATGTCTACTTGTTAGTACGTCAATGGGTCTCATTGACATTTGAGCGCAGATCCGATGTCTACTTGTTAGTACGTCAATGGGTCTCATTGACATTTGAATGCAGATCCGATGTCTACTTGTTAGTACGTCAATGGGTCTCATTGACATTTGAGCGCAGATCCGATGTCTACTTGTTAGTACGTCAATGGGTCTCATTGACATTAGAGCGCAGATCCGATGTCTACTTGTTAGTACGTCAATGGGTCTCATTGACATTTGAGCGCAGATCCGATGTCTACTTGTTAGTACGTCAATGGGTCTCATTGACATTTGAGCGCAGATCCGATGTCTACTTGTTAGTACGTCAATGGGTCTCATTGACATTTGAGCGCAGATCCGATGTCTACTTGTTAGTACGTCAATGGGTCTCATTGACATTTGAGCGCAGATCCGATGTCTACTTGTTAGTACGTCAATGGGTCTCATTGACATTTGAGCGCAGATCCGATGTCTACTTGTTAGTACGTCAATGGGTCTCATTGACATTTGAGCGCAGATCCGATGTCTACTTGTTAGTACGTCAATGGGTCTCATTGACATTTGAGCGCAGATCCGATGTCTACTTGTTAGTACGTCTATGGGTCTCATTGACTTTTGAGCGCAGATCCGATGTCTACTTGTTAGTACGTCAATTGGTCTCATTGACATTTGAGCGCAGATCCGATGTCTACTTGTTAGTACGTCAATGGGTCTCATTGACTTTTGAGCGCAGATCCGATGTCTACTTGTTAGTACGTCAATGGGTCTCATTGACATTTGAGCGCAGATCCGATGTCTACTTGTTAGTACGTTAATGGGTCTCATTGACATTTGAGCGCAGATCCGATGTCTACTTGTTAGTACGTCAATGGGTCTCATTGACTTTTGAGCGCAGATCCGATGTCTACTTGTTAGTACGTCAATTGGTCTCATTGACATTTGAGCGCAGATCCGATGTCTACTTGTTAGTACGTCAATGGGTCTCATTGACTTTTGAGCGCAGATCCGATGTCTACTTGTTAGTACGTCAATGGGTCTCATTGACATTTGAGCCCAGATCCGATGTCTACTTGTTAGTACGTCAATGGGTCTCATTGACATTTGAGCGCAGATCCGATGTCTACTTGTTAGTACGTCAATGGGTCTCATTGACTTTTGAGCGCAGATCCGATGTCCACTTGTTAGTACGTCAATGGGTCTCATTGACATTTGAGCGCAGATCCGATGTCTACTTGTTAGTACGTCAATGGGTCTCATTGACATTTGAGCGCAGATCCGATGTCTACTTGTTAGTACGTCAATGGGTCTCATTGACATTTGAGCGCAGATCCGATGTCTACTTGTTAGTACGTCAATGGGTCTCATTGACATTTGAGCGCAGATCCGATGTCTACTTGTTAGTACGTCAATGGGTCTCATTGACATTTGAGCGCAGATCCAATGTCTACTTGTTAGTACGTCAATGGGTCTCATTGACATTTGAGCGCAGATCCGATGTCTACTTGTTAGTACGTCAATGGGTCTCATTGACATTTGAGCGCAGATCCGATGTCTACTTGTTAGTACGTCAATGGGTCTCATTGACATTTGAGCGCAGATCCGATGTCTACTTGTTAGTACGTCAATGGGTCTCATTGACATTTGAGCGCAGATCCGATGTCTACTTGTTAGTACGTCAATGGGTCTCATTGACATTTGAGCGCAGATCCGATGTCTACTTGTTAGTACGTCAATGGGTCTCATTGACATTTGAGCGCAGATCCGATGTCTACTTGTTAGTACGTCAATGGGTCTCATTGACATTTGAGCGCAGATCCGATGTCTACTTGTTAGTACGTCAATGGGTCTCATTGACATTTCCCGTCAGACGCACTATAGTGGCCATTCGAAAGCCCTTTTGTGTCCACAATAAAAATAAACAATTACACAAAGAAAACTTCTACATAATGTCAACATAAACTTGGGTGGCTTTTGTGTGCGAAGCGTTTTTGTCGACTTTAGTGCCAGTAACTATATTGAAGTACCCCACGAAGGACATTCTCAAACGTCATCAATATTTTATCACGACACGCGTTTCAGTCGTAAAGCGAAATGCTTTATGGGAGCAACATTTATGTTTAGAGGCCATATTTTCTATCTATATATAAAATAAATACATCGTCACGACATGAATCCCCGAGGGGGTAAAATGCAAGTCATAGAGTTTCATCGACAATTATTACGTCCTACTCTCAGACAAAATAATTTTATTTTGTCGAACGTCCCAGCGTGATGGGTGGTAAGAGCCCTATCGCTGTACTCCGGGTACTAATATGGACCCACAGCTAACGTACTATCCGAACACAAATTTGATCCCTCGACCCTATATTGATCGAATCACTTTGATTCTATAAGAACCCTTTCACGATTTACCATTACATCGATCGCAAAAAGATACGATCACTTTTGACACACTGCCACAGCACCGCGCGCTGTATGTAGATGTCATCCATTCATCAGCTTAGTTCGTCCACTGCTGGACATAAGCCTTTCCAGGACTTTGCTACACCCGGCGGTCATCCTGGAAGAATTGCCCATACTCACACACGCTGGGCAGGCGGGTTGGTGAGCGCGGTACCGGAACCCTCGCACCAGTGACGCCGCTGCCCATCACCAGTCTGTTCCATATAAGGCCCAGCTATTCGGGATGAATATACCGTCATCCATCGGTCCCAGGCATGGTGGGCCTCCTGGTTTTTTGCCTGTGAGCTGTCCTCTTACTCTCCCCCGAATTTCTTCGAGGGGGTCTCCAAGTAAGATGGTGGTACCTCCACAGTCGAGCCCGGCATCAAGAAAAGATGTTATCACTCGCAAAACTAATAGTATTCTGTGCAAATGTAACATAATTTTATATATTCAAACACGAGTGCTTGTTAAGTTTTGAACAAATGTCCCAATATGTCTAATTATGTTCAGTTGTACACAGTACTTTATCTACGATCATCAAAAATATCATTTTTATTTTCAACATTTTCAACTAACAATCAGACGAAAAATGAGAAGAAGAGCACTCGTTCATGAACCTCGGGTGCGTCGTCCGGTAATGGTACCTTAAAGGCCAATCAGGATAAAGGGGGCTTGGCTTAAGAAATAAGGTCAGGACTTATTTCTTGCCTCAGTTGTTGATTGGCTCTCTAGTGCTGTAGAATTGTGGTGTTATAATGTAATATTATAACATCGGATAAACAATGAAAATGAAAATGAAAATGAAAATATATTTAATTAACTTACACGAATTTTTACAATACATGCGTATAAAACAGTGGTCCCCACGCTAAGCCTAACTTGTCCTGCGGGGACCGTGACAATATGGTTTACTAAAAGATAATTTCGTTTACTAACATGCATTTAACAAATAATGAAAACTTAATTGTAACTTAAATAAAGTTATTATAAATTACAAAATGTGATATCTGTATATATAAAATTCAAAGTCCTGACTGACTGACTGACTGACTGACTGACTGACTGACTGACTTATATATCAACGCACAGCCTAAACCACTGGTCCTAGAGACTTGAAATTTTGCATATAGATACCTTATATAGTGTAGGCATCCACTAAGAAAGGATTTTTCAAAATTCACCCTCTAAGGGGGTGAAACGGGGGTCCAAAGTTTATATGGGGAAACAAGATTAGTTAGACTATTTTATTCGAGACTTCACAAGAGTACTCCTATCTATAAATGAGTAAACATGTGTTTCAGGTTTTTTCAGAATTCCACCCCTAAAAGGGGGAAATGGGGTGACAAATTCTGAAAATCAACATGGGTATCGTTTGTATGGTTTATCGGGTCGCTGATTACGAAAACAACAACTATTTCTAAATCCAACGAAGTGGACGTGAAATACCATCATCCCCTGTTGTGGTGCGATGGGGTTGATATGTTGAAATGTGTAAATATCAATATGGGTGTCGTTTTTATGGTTTTTTGGGACGTTAATTATGAAAATGGCATCGATTTTGAAATTTAATATAGTGGACATGAAAATTCTTGAAAGTATGTGTGCCAGAGCAAATCGGCTGTAACAGACGAACAGACAGACAGCCACACAAGTGATCCTATTAGGGTTCCATTTTTTCCTTTTGAGGTATCTATCTATCTATATATCCACAATCTATCTATATCTTTCAATATCCCAGCAAAATATTTTTGGAATGGAAGGTTGAAGGGGTTGGACCACGGGGTACCAAAAAAAGTTATTTTTATGTGAATACTTTGACGGCCTGTTTCTCCCAAACGGCTAGACTTAGACCCATGTTGATGGGTGTCTAGGAAAAGGTTTCGACGAGATCTACCCGCCGAAAGTGTCAAAACTTTACAGGCCCGTATCTCCCAAACAGCTAATGCTATAGACCCATGTTCATGGTACTCGGGCTCGGCAAGATCTAAAGTCGAAAAAAAAAATTGCCAAACATTTGATCGGCCATATCTCCCGAAAGGCTAATTGTAGGGAGTTCGGGTTTCAACTATTGTGATCGGTCAAGCTGGGGCTATATGACCAAAAAAAAAATTAAACAGTTTTGACAGTTTTTTGACAGGTCCAAAAAAAGTATCCCGATTTGCATAAAACTCAAGGGGCATTCGGGGTCGCCAATTACGCTGCTGTATTCAAATTTGAAATTTTTTGACAACTGATAGGGATTTTGACACTCTTTCGGAAAAACTTTGATCGGTGAGTCCGTTTGGCATTCTGGTGAGGCCGAAAAACGAGCATGTGAGGACGGAGAACGCGCCCGCGAGGCCGAAGGCCGAGCAGGGCGCGTTCGTAGTCTGAGCATGCAAGTTTTTCGGCCGAGCACTACACCTTGACTCCCAGAGGGAGTGAGAGCACTTATAATGTTTGTTTCTGAAAAAAATGTAATTTTTTTCCTGTAGGCCACGCGGGCGAAGCCGCGGGCAGAAGCTAGTATAAATATATTATTCAATAGGTTTACATAAAAACACAAGAAAAAAATATATATATATTAAAAACTAATACTATTAGCTACAGAATCATACACGGAAATTATTATTCTAAGATGTTAAGCCACAGGTATTATTATTTTCTCGGTAGAGTCGTAATCCAGCTTAGATAACCAGTTTGTTACACGAGTTTTGGCTTCACGAACGGAGATATCATGTATTTGACACAGGCTGTCCGTTCTTTTATATATGTACGGGAACGAAAATGTCGAAAAACGGCGAGCAAATGTGGTATTTATGGCAGGGAGTTTAACAATAAAATTTCTCTTCGCCAACTGCAAGTCATACTCAGGGGAATTTAAAACAAGTCTATGATAGCTTAATACAGCTCTTAAGATATACATTTGGCGCACTGTTAACAGATTGCATTCCCTATAAAGTGTCTTGGTGGGGAATCTGTAAGGTTTCCTAAGCATCACCTTAAGAACGGACCGCTGAGCTCTTTCAAGCATGATGAGAGTCGACTTCGCTGAGCCACCCCAAGCTGGAATGCAATATAACAATAAAGATTGACAGAGGCTGATGTATACTAGTCTAAGAACTTCCCGGTCAGCACTCCGACGCAAGAGTTTCATAACCTGAATAAGACGTCTCACACGAGATGAAAGAGCGGAAATGTGCTCTTCAAAGTTTAATTTTTCGTCTAAAACCAGTCCCAAATATTTAACCGAAGCGGAACGGCTGATTGATGGACAAGGGCATGATTTATTGCTATCTGAATCGAGGAGTGACGTGTCGCACGAGTGTAACGTTAGCTTAAGAGAAGGATCGGGTTCAGATGCTTTAGTTTTTTGAAAACAAACTAATTTTGTTTTTCTAGTGTTTAAAGTAAGCAGATTATTTGAAAGCCATGAAGCCACACGTCTAAGTCCTTCCTCAGCTCGCGAGAATGCCGATACCCAGTTTTTACCAGTGAATACCAAAGCCGTGTCGTCGGCATAACAAAAAACTTCAACTCCTTCTTCGGGTTGGAATAAATTCTTACATATGTCATTAATATAGATTAAAAAGAGGGTAGGCCCTAAAATACTCCCCTGTGGTATGCCATAATGAATGATTTTTGGCTCACTTAAGTATTGGTCGACCTTTGTTCGTAAGCTTCTATTTGTGAGGTAACTGGAAAACCAATTAAGGGCAATTCCACGTATGCCCAAACATTCCAGCTTTTGCAGTAGAATAACAGGTGAAACGGTGTCGAAGGCTTTTGCCAAATCCAGAAACACACCCAAACAAGCCTGACCTCCATCTAAAGCAGAGCTAACAGATGCCAAAAGTTCCAACACCGCATTTTCCGTGGATTTACCCCTTTGAAAACCAAATTGTCTAGTTGAAATGATATTGTGTTTGTCCACGTATTGAATTAAACGCTTATTTACGATTTTCTCAAGCAATTTTGAGAATATACAAAGCAATGATATGGGTCTGTAGTTGCAAGGTTCAGATTTTGTACCTTCCTTGTGAATAGGGACTACACCCGCTACTTTCCAACAATCTGGAAATTTTCCAGACGATAAGCTGATATTGAAAATATGTGTAAGTGGCTCAAGTATGGACTGGGCAATGTTTTTTAGGAGACGACCTGCAATGCCATCTATTCCGGGCGCACTATCATCCTTTATTTGATTTATCAGTTCGCTAATTTCAACTACATCCGTTGGCTGCATATAAAATGAGTCTGGAAAAGAGGTATTCGTATTCAATACATTTGCTAACTCCTCCTCAGTTAAGTCCAGATTTTGTAAAATTTTATTTGCTAAATTCTGACCGACATCAGCAAAATATTTATTACAGTCATTGAGCGATTCCTTTTCGGAGCATTTGGTTTTTAAAAGATCAACAGATGATCCTGACTGCTTAGAAATGTTGCTAATTGTCTTAATGGCTTTCCAAAGCTTTTTGGATGAATCTTTACTCTCTGTTAGCAGGGCAGACTCGTATTTATTTTTAAGGCTTTTGAGCAAAGTATTACAATAATTGCGATAGCGCTTGTAAGTAATTTGCATCATCAAATTGTTCGGCTGCTTACGGGCCTTATTGTGAAGTCTATCCCTGTGTAGCATACATTTAATTAAACCTGGCGTTATCCACGGCTTTAATGTGTATTTTGAGCGACTAATTCGAATTATTTTAGAGTGCCTCTCAACAGAGTCTGCAATAACACGCATCAACTTCAGTGCAGCTTCTGATGGGTCACTACATTCGAGCACATTTGACCAGTTAAGTCCATTTAATTCAGCCGCAACCGCCATGAAGTCTGTTTTAGTAACCTCTCTTTTGCGTTTTGATTTTGACCCATTTGACCCATTTAAGGAAATTCCAGCAAGGACGATGTCATGGTCTGTAAGGGTTGTTTTAGCAACGAGCCCCTCTGCTTTCACAGTAGAGTTAGTAAAAATATGATCAAGGCAGGAACCAAGCCTAGTAGGCTCAGTAATTGCTGGCTTCAGTCCTAATTCAGCCATAAGGCACAAATATTCAGCCGGGTATTCATCATTTGAAAGGATGTTCAAATTTATGTCTCCCACAACAGAAATCCCACAACTACCCTGTAAACGTTTGATTGAATATTCTAAAGAACCTAAAAACTCAGTCGGGTCCTTAAAGGACGGGGAGCGGTAAATACCAAATACAGTTAGATGCCCAGGAAAATTTATAGTAAGACAATTTGCGTCTTTTATGTCGTTGGGCTTGGAAACTATCACCTCCCAGTCATTTCTTACAAAAACAACGACACCGCCGTTTTTGTTAATGAACTTGGATGTTCTATGTGAGTTGTAACCGTCGACTGTTCCTATTAACGATGAGTCCTTAAGGTGACACTCTGTAAGGATAATAATATCGAAGTTAATGTTAAGTCTAGCTAGAACGATCAGGAATGTATCAAAGTTTTTATGTATGCTTCTAATATTAAATGTCAAAATTTTGAAGTTAAGGGTTGAATCCAACAAATTATTACATAATTCAGGTAATTCGATTGTTTGGCAGGGAACAGTTAGAAAATTTTCAACATCAGTATCTATATCAGGGGCTGCAGCTGCAGCCATAGTAACAATAAAATAATATATTGAAATTAATATGATACAAAAGTTCATTCATAACAATGAAGGTAACTACTTATAAAACTGCTTTTAATGTTGTAATTACCGTATCGTAGATAGATTAAATTTAATGTAGTATAGTTTAGTACTGAGTATTAGTAGATAAATTAAATTTTATGTCCCATCAATGAGAGTAGTTACCAACTTGAACCGGTTGTATTTTTGTCTCCTGCGTGAGATCGGGCGCAGCATTTCAAAAAGTGGCTTGCAGCGAGTGATCGATCGAATAATTTTGACCCGCTATCACTTAATCAATGGGTTAAGAACGACCCGCATCGCAAGAAGTGATTGATCGACACAGGATAGCTTTTATAGTAATTTTGTAGGGTTATGAAAAAACGGAACCCTTATAGGTTTACTTTGTTGTCCGTCTGTCTGTCTGCCCGACCTTTTTGCTCGGGCCCCGTGTGAGATATCAAGTTAAAACTGATACCTTACACAGAAGTCTATGGCCCCATACGAACGCAAAAAAAAGTTATTGCCCTTTACATAATAATTTTCATACACAAAACATGCTCACCATGAAAACCGGGCACTTCCAGTTGACTAGAAACTTTTACGCGGAATTCTCTGGACAGACTAATTACGCCTCGACTGCTTTCACTCTCTGCTATCTGGGTGAGCGTACTTCATCCTAAATCTTATCGATAATCTTTCCATTACAGTTGCCACAAAATAAGAGGCCCGTTTTGACAGATAAGAACGACCATAGAATATAACTTTACATGTAATAAATGAAACGGTTAACAAATAATTATTAACTTATAGGGTTTAAAGAAAATAAATAAACGTTTTTTAATTATCACGGAACATATTTCAAGTACTATTTTCACGCATATTCCAAAATAAAATGCAATTTTGAATTACTACACAATGTCTCAAAAACAGTTACATTCTCAGTCAATTTTTTCTTAATAATAGTGTTGTAACCAGATAATCGCCTAATTTCACGGACTCAATTCGATTCCACGTGAAAATAATAACTTGTTTTAATATTGATAAAATAATTGTAATGATCTGTAATTAGCTTTTGTGAGACCAGTACACAAAAAGCCAAGTTTAAATTTCCTTTTTTTTTTTTTGCAAATGTATACTTTTTAGATTTGAACATTTGCATGTATTTGTAACGGCGTCGCGTCTACCGAAAAATAAAATATAATAATTGTGCTAAATAATATAACTTACCATTTTAAACTTATAGTTTACAAAAACAAAAAAAATATATATAAAAAACATGCATTTATTGCTTAAAGTCCCATTTTTTTTATTAATGAATTGGTTTACAGGCAGTTTTCCATAAATCATCCTATCAATAGACAGATTAGCTGGTAAGAAATATGGCAGTATCTTTTTTTATAAGGCATGGAGCAATTTTTTCATCTTGAAGCCTACATTTTTTTCTTACTGGCCAGTATTTTATATCTATCAACGCTCAGACCTCTATCTAATTTGAGGTCAGTGAAGTACAACATTACAAAATATTACTGGCACGTAAGAATTTCCATTTCAGATTCTTTTCGTAGAGAAAAAAAATTAAAAGCTGGTTTTAGCACCCGAAATATCTTTCTATCACCATATTGGAAGTCGTTGTGCTCCCGTTTGTTTTTAGTGTATTTTTCTTGTGACTTTAGGCTTTACTTTTGAACTGTTTATATTTTCTTTCACGTTGACTTTGGCAATTATGTTTATTCTGGAAATTATAACCAATAAACTTGAAAATATTTCAAACGATAACAAACTCATAATATTTTGAATCGATTTCTCGTGAGAATCGGTTAACATAGTTACCGATTTGCATGGTTCACATCCATAGATACGTTGCGATGACATATGTCAAAACGGACCTATTACATTGTGACTACTTTAGGTACGGTAATAGCCTAGCGTAACCCAATGTCTGTAAAAAAAAAACTTTTGGGAATGGTTGTGTATTAGGACCTCAACTGTTTAAATTACACGCTTCTACTGGCTTATTTTTCTTTCGAAGGAGCTATATTTTTGCTAACAAAAGCTAGTACGTTACGTAATGTGTCCATCACATCATTATAATAAGGTTGATTTTGGAACGTACCTGGTACTGTACTTTGGACACATTATGAACCATGTGGCCTCTGTGCTGGACTTCAGTTTCTAGGGTCCCGTCGATAACGCGCATGTATCGATATATATAAAGTATATAAAGTATCGATGTCTGTGTGCGTGCATCATTAAATTTCCAGTTACAGAGTAATCGGAACCTTTCGCATTTATACTCGTAAAAATATATACTTTATTCCTTTGATTGTTTTTATGAGATTTACTGACCTCATCTCCCTTTCAAAATATATATCCCACCAAAAACATTCCATGTAAAATATGTTGCCAAGACTCATAAGCTCATAACGCTTTCACGGATAAAAAGTTATCAGATCTCATGTAGAGCCAAGTCCTTAACTCTAGAAGGCCTAAACCTACAAGCCCTTACTCTACAAACCCTACATCTTGGTCCAGAATTAGCACTTATTGTATTATTAGCACGAATGGCTTGGCAAACACTTCCACTTTAGTAAGAAATTAAGTCACTGGTCTTTATTGTTGTATCATAGCTCCAGGGTTGGAGGGTGCAAGTTAAAGATTTTTCAATTTTTTCTTTATTTCTGTGCAAATCCTAGTCTGCGTACCAAATTTAATCTTCCTAGTACTTTTGGAAGTTTGAAAAGAATTTTTTTATAATACAGGACCAGCTCCCTCTTTCTGAGCGGTTGTAGGGTGAAAGTTACAGATTTCTTAATTGTATTGTTGTTTGTGTGCTAATTCTAGCCTGCGTACCAAATTTCAATTTCAATTTCAGCTTGAGTACTCTAGAAGTTTTGATAATGAGTAAGTGAGTCAGTCAGTTAGTCAAGTCAGTGACAAAATCGACGTGTTTTAGGTATTAATAAAATCTTAAGTATAAAAGCTATAGATAAATAAAGCTTAGCGTATTTGATTAGTCTGCTAATTACATCTTATTCTGAAAATGTAGGCTCTCTTCTATTATCCAGGCCGAAGCTATGATGGTTCGAAAATACAACGAACTACTTCGCAAAACGGTACTTAGTGCCCTGCTTCCTTCTGCTCATCTTGGCGGGGGTACTGCCATGCCACCAGATTTTTGTGTGAGAGTGTTACAGTATGGAAAGGCTGGTTGTTGGTGTGCGCGGGCGCATCCTTTCCAGACTAAAATATTATTAAAATAATACTATAATATTATTATATTCTTACTTCAGTAAATAAACTTTTTATTTTTCGTTATCAAAAACAACTGAGTTAAAAATTGGGATGTAGGTAGAAAATTACTTTGGAATCCAAAAATTATGTTGATAAAATAAGCACTTGTACCGTTTCAATAATAACTCTAACCGGTTTCTGGTAAATGATATAATAAAGAATTACAAAAATTATACGAAAAAATTGTGATTATTTGTATTTGTTCTGGGTTCCACAGGTTCAAGGATGTTCCTTGTAATTTTCAACCCACATGCCAAATTTCAGCTCAATAAGCACCGAATATCAACAATCAGTAATCAGGTAATTCTTTTATTGACCATTATAACAGAGAATGTTACATGACGCATGTTAAAAATTACATTATATATAAGTATCTTAATGATAAGATATGTTTCATAAAATATGTTAAATTTAAATAAGTTATAAAAACGTAATATAAAAGTTATGTCAATAGAATATTATTTGTTTGCTTGATTTGTTAAATATGATTGAAAATGATTTCTCGATCAGATTATAAAAATATATTAAAGAGAGAATGAACATTTATTCAATTGCTTAGCAATGTACTCGTTTATTGAATAAAAATAATTTAAAAACATTTAAATATAATTTTAAAATCCACTAGTGGAAGTCTAGTTATTTTTAATGGCAATTTATTGTAATAATAATTTTATTAAAAAGTCCCTGCTTTTGTGTTTTAAATACATAGTTTTGTTTTTGTTAAAACAATTTTTTCTTTGTTACGGATGTGATATTTGTGTCGGTCCATGTAGTTTGGCTAATTAGTATGTATTTCTATAACAAGTAAAGCGATATTAAGGTCCTGATTTCGCTGAGGTGCGTCTCTGAAGTTTGTTTAAAATTCTTATTGAGCTATTTAGCTGATCAAGATTTTTTTTATCTCCGCAGCGTTTCCCCAAACTGTTTGGCACAGTTTAAAAGTTGATTGTATATATGCAATATATACACACATAAAACATATACCTACACATATAAAAGTAGTTTTGTTTTGTTTACTAACTGCTTAAGTTTTACCAGAGCACAGTTTACACTGGACAATTGTTTGCGTTGGCTTTCGATGTGAAGTGAATGTCGCAAGTAAATGAACAATTGCAAGTATTTATGATACGAAACACTTTTTGAAGACGTCACATTTTATTTAAGTTTTTTTTTTCGTTTGTATCAAATGAAGCGTATTTCTAAACATAAAAAAATAAGTTGTCGGATCCCGTTCATTCTGTACGTCGTACACTTCACAGACGTTTTATAATTTATCCGTATGGCCCAAACCGGCTGGTGCTACAAACTCTCTAGTGGCTCAGAACTTGGACTGGCTCGCTCTTGTTCGAACGGAATAGGAGCTTATTTTGATTGCACTTACAAGCTTAGTGCTTTGAAAGACGGCACAAGTTGTAAACTTGCAAGTGAACTTGCTCTCGTATTAGCAAAACAGATTTTGTTCGCCGAAGTTGTAGGAATTTCATCTTTAAGTGATTTTGAGCCAGGCCAGTGCAGAGTTTACATCTTTATGAGATTCTTTTTTGTTGTAGGTTGCTTAAGGCTGTGCCGAGCGTAGAACGATTAGACACCTCGCTTGTTCTCTCGTGGTCGTTTTTTTATCGTGGTCGCGTTTATTGAATTTAACAGAAAAAAATCATATTTAATTTACCAGACAAAATTTTAAAAATGTGAAACGGCCCAATTGTATTTTATAACGTTTGTGATTGTCTTGAATGGTGGTTGAGACAAAATTCGACAGTTAAGTTATTGAAATGACTAAAACCCTTATACTTTTTTTATATTTTGGGCCTACTTTACATATATTTGTTTCTTACACCACAAATAATTTTTAATATTCACTGCGGTGGAAGTGTAGATACATTCTCTGTGATAATAAATATATATTTTATTTATTTATCATTGAAATATTATTCAGTAAATAAATTTAACAGTGACTGTCGTTTTAGATTATTTTGCTCGGCGCCCTCTTAACCTATTTGCTCACAAATGGGCAAATTCATCCAACCAAACAATAAAGTCCTGATGTTAATTTTTTTTGCGTTATTAATCTCTAAATCAATTTATCATCACAGTCCACGAGCTTCCAAAGCGAACTTCTATACAAAAAATCACACTCATTGACTGTTCATCAGAACTTGTCATTTATAAGGTATTAGCAACGAAAATATAAGGATTGTAAGGTATCAGTAAGTCTTTTAGCACAAGGGAATCAATAATTACGAAATTCATTAATTTCTAAGTATGTGTGAAATATTATTTGACGAACTTCATTTTGCAGTTTTGTCTCATAGTTATTTATTTTGTAATATAAGTTTAGATAGTCTGTAATTATTGTACAAACCATTTAATTCTGCCTAAAACGGAACGGGACCCTAGGGCTTAAGTTCTGCTCGCGCTTGACTGGTTTTTATTATCTCTCAATCGTCGAAACAACTGCAAAGTTTTCAATATGGAATTTATTCACTCTGACCTTTCCACCCTCCCTCCGTCCCTCCAGTGCCCTATGTATGTAAATATGGCGGCGGGAGCGAAACAGCTGATGCTTAGAAAAAGCTCCACTTGCTTCTTGTGAAACTACTTCCACTAATATAAATAAAATAGAGTAGTCCTACCAAAAGCTTGGGTTTCGATGCTCGTTAGTGACTACGTAAAATATTTTGTATTGGAAATTGTGATTCCTCTCGTAAGCCGCTCTGTACAATTTTTCATATAAATACAAAGATATTAGACTTTCTTCTAATGAGTATTTATTTCAGACAGAAAACTCGAGCCGTATCAGACAAAAATTTAAAAATCATTCCAAAATGCATCATTTTCAAAATTAAATCTATCGGATGAAAAACATATTCTTAAGTTTAACATTGATCAGGTATGTAGTTGACTGAACATATTTATGCAAAAACTCTTGAAATGTAGATGGCCTTGTCTTTATGAAATCCGTATAAAAAGGGAATAAATGGTTTTTTCCCGTGGTTTTTTCCAAAAAGTACACAACTTGATCACACGATATGCAGTTTCCATACCAGTGTCAATTGACACTAAACTGCGCGCCGCGGACCGAAAGTCATGGACGGACAGATTTTTCTTCTGAAAGCTATCCATGTCACTACTTAACTCTGACAATCTTTTTGCTAGGGGCTCTTTCAACTTACGACGTTGCGGTGATATCGCTAGTAAGCATCGCTAGTTTTCGGTCTGAAGTGTGTTCCAAAATTCAGTAACTCTTTTTGCGGTACTTACAACTTACTTAACTTACATTAACTTTTGCGGTTAAACATCAGTCACTCGGAACAAAGTGCACACTAAACTCTGTTTTTCTTGTAAAGAAGTTTAAAGTGAAAAAGCTATTGGTATACATATATGGCAGTTCACGCCATTAGTTCAAGATATGAATCAACAGCTTGAAATGCACAATTAGCCATGATTTTGTCGAAACAAACTTTAACAGCATTTTTATCTTATTGGACAAAATCGTGACTAATTGCACATTTTATATCAAATTGTTGATTCATGAACCTAAATAATACTAAGCTATTGGCGTCAATTGCCATTGGCCATAGTCCAATAACCTTTTTACTTTCAATTTCTTAATAAGACAAACAAAGTAAAGTTGTGCACTTTGAACCGAGGGACTGACGTTTAACTTTAAACTAGAAAAGTTAAAGACAAAACAAAGATAAATTATGAAAATATGTATTGTTCTGTAAATAAAACAAATATTATCCTAGTATATGTGGCTATAAAATACAGACGTTTTTTGAAAAATACGGCTTTGGTTGTGGGCGGAAGGAAGGAGGAAGTGAGGGGGACCCTTCAGTACCACTTCCCTCGACCGTAAGTACGTAACTGTTTTTATACCATCAACCAAGATAATACCCCTGATCTTAGCTATTTTAAAACCAATACTGAAGAATTTCATTTTAGTGCTATCAGAACTAAATCTTATTCATTGCAAAATAGTCTTGAGATGTTAATAATAGAAGCTAAATTGCTCTGAATATTTTCAAATTTTGATAGCATTGAAACTTAAATTAAATTGTTCAGAATCTGCTTTATTGTTCCTAGCCAAAGTATAATTAAGCTATTATGAGTATATGATTCGGGTCGGCGCTCTTTGGAAAACAACTCCTGCTACCGCGCACGGATAACCTGTTATTTTGACTTTTTAGCAACATTTTGACGCAGTGCGGAAAAACTACAAATAGCATCGGAAAACTGTTTTTTTTTAAATGGTTTTGAAATATGTTTTGTTGTTATATCGATAATTTTCTTGAAATTCCTGATTTTATTCTGAAGTCACTATAACATTTTATAGCAATTGCTTTTAAGGGACTGCACAATGCTAACATTCAGTCCTGCTCTAACGCTTTTGTTTTTGAACTGTCTATCCTGCTCTAATCAGAGGCTGTGCACACAAAACTTTAGTAAATTTGAAATCACTGCTACATTAGGACATTAATTATAATTTCTTTATGTAATAAGGATGGTACTATTAAGTAAGTATCTGCGTGTGTTGGTTTCGTTTCAACCAGTTTTAGAGTATGGAAACTGAATCGCTTTTTTCGTGCAATTCGTGCTTTTTTAAAAGTATTATTATAAAAATAAGGTTGAAAGTATATTTACTTATAAAGTGTAATTAATAATTGTCTTGAGTCAAAAAATACGCCATATATTTTTTTTATTTTTACCATCCACATTGACCGAACTGAATCCAAATTCAAAACTGATGTTTAGCACTGTGGAGCTCCTTAATAATCTTATTGTTCATATTATAGAGTAACAAGTGGTATTTGTTTTGTTTAGATATTTTAATCTATAATCATCAAGCGATAATGTCTAACCCTGTTTTTGCTCAGTTTCCGAACTCCGACCGTCAATCGTGTAAAAATACAATATACCTTAACTCTGTCTGTAGGCTGTCCGACACAAGCTAACTGGTGAGATGCAACAGCAAAATATCTTTGGCGAGGCGGCAGTAGTAAAACAATTATTTATAATTTTCTACCCGCTCTTTGTCTTTTAAAACAATTGTTATGTACCTATAGTGTGGGTAGAAAATTACAAAATTAAATAATAGTTTTACTACCGCCGCCTCGTCAAGTACATTTTGTTGCTACATCTCTCCAGTTACCTTATGAGTCTTATGACCATGACAGCGGCGTCAAAACGTCAAGTACACAGCCGTTAAGGTTGTATTTTTGCGCGATTAAGACCCGAACTATATACAATTTCATAATTTCTAACTTAAAAGTTACATATCTCTGGTCGGGAGCAGTAGCACCAAAGGGTCCCCCTAATGTCCTTCCCCAGCACGTATTACCTCAGTTGGTACCTACGAGTAGACACTATCGTTTTACGCCATATGTTATATCTATAAACAATTTGATTTAAAGACTTAACTTAAAATAATAAACAAAAACAGCCCTGGTATGTGATGAAATGTTATGATTAAAGTCCATCGTCTCGATCCAAGCCCCGCTGATGGTACTGATGGTGGCTGCTGCATTCGTTAACGTTTCTTTTTATCGCCAACATTTGTTGCGCGGACTATAGCCCGTTGATATTGGCAGTTTGTTCCGGCTGTGTAACAAAATGCAAGAAAATTAAAGTTTGCTGAAAACATAAACTCAGTTTTATTCGTAGAGTTAATTTAGTTTTCACTATTTACTACGGCAAAGCAAGCGTTGCGAGCTATGTCGTAGAGTAGTCAATAAATTTGTTTGTTTTTGGTTCAGGGGACGTATTAGAATTAGTAGTTTATGAAACTGGTACATAACAGGGGTTATAGAAACAAGTCTGTTAGTTTAAAAACTCAGCCACAGACGATAATAGTTTATAAAAGTATCACACGAGTGTTTTAATATCTAGTTATGTGCAGTTTCATACACTTATCTAAACTCGTATAATGGTAGGTACAGTCAGCAAGGTTCGCGCCTGTACAGTTTCAAAACCTTGTTGCTTGCATGTGGCGATCTCAGCTAGCCCCGCCTTTTATTTTTTTGACCAATGAATCAAGAGACACTTTTTATGGCATTTCCGGGACCATCAGAATTCATTAGTCACTTGTTGGTTGAGTTCTTGTTGTTAGGGTTCCGGTATTTTTATAAACGTAACGCGACATCTGACAGCTCCATAACAGTCATCGACTATTATTAGAAAAAAAAAACTGATATTTCTATTGCTTTCTGGGTTCTCACTAGTTCTCAGGTAGACAACAGGCTGCATTTTGAAACGGAGTAATAGATATCCATATGTTGCACAGTGTATGCAAAAACGCGTTATTTTTGTGCCAAATTTCTAGTCCTTATCCTTAACGGTGCTAAAGTCATTACGCTGTGATATACAGACGGACGGACAACGGAGTCTCACCATAAAGGTTTCTTTCGTTACTACGGAAGTAGATATAATTTCCAAAGTAGCATATGGAATTCCTAAATTTAGACCTAAAATCATGATCGGCGACCCAAAACACCCCCTAGATAATATTTACGCAGCAAAATAATCATATTTAAAAAGCCAAAAAAGTGGAATTTTCATCCAAACATGGCAAGAATTACATACTGTAATATGTAATTTTTCAATTAGGACCTCAGATTTGTAATCAGCGATCCAAAAATTCCCTAGAATCCATTTCCGAGGTGAAATAATAATAAGAGATTTTTTTACGACAGCTACTTAAGGGATACTTTGGGGGAATTTAAACCGCTCTCTCATTTTCGGAGGTAATACAGAAGTCAATGCTGACGAATGTTCCTAGAGTTCTAGGGAATACGTGAAAGAAGAAATTTTTCAAATTGTTAATTTTTTTAATGGTAACTACTTTTTGGGCGCTCAAACCCCCCTTTACTTTTTCATTTTTGGAGGTAATGCAGACGTTAGTGTGGATGAATGTTCCTAAGGAACAACAGAACAAATGAAAGTTTTTTTTATTGGTGCTGTTCCACCACTTTTACACATTTTACAGCTTATTTACTGTAGTATAGGATACTTCCTGAAATCCTAGAAAGTTGAAATTTGGTCTGCAAACTAAGATTTGCACGCAAACAAAGAAAAAAATGAAAATTTCTGTTACTTTTACCCTCCAACCCCCCACAAAGGAGGTTGCAGGTCTGTATATAAAATTGTCCTAACAAAAAAAGTTAAATCCCACAAAAAACATTTAATCACACTTCTCAGTTTGATAGTGTTGGCAACTTACATTACATCAAAAGTTTTTGGTGGGATTCCTGTTTACGCCAATGGTTTGGAAGAGTTATCCAAAGTTCTTATTTATAATTTTTTTATTAAATTCTTATATAAGGGAAGCACAGATTGCCTTTATGCATTATTTTATGTGCAATAAGAAGTTTAATAATCGTAAACAACCCCAAATTTCAGAATTCTATCAAGTACGACACGCGTGCTGCGGGTTCCTGCTACAACGCCAATGTGTGGCGGACGGTAAATGTGTTTAAGTTAGGACAAAAAGCTATAAGTCAGTAAATTTAGAAGATTTTGTAACTAAACTAGAAATTTCAAGTGTAAGTTTTATTGCTTTTTTTCAATTTACTTATATTTATTTAAAATTTTAGCATTTGCACTACGCGAAAGGTGTAAGATTAATTTATTTAAAAATTTTCAATCCCTGTCTTTTAAGTTCCTAAATATTTTTCCTAAGTTTATAAAATATAATCGTATTTGCACTCGACCGGTTTTATTAAATTTGGCAACCGAAATTCTCAAAACGTATGCGAAATAAACTTTAAAAATAGTTAAATTTTTGTAGCTCTTTTTATCACGTTACATCTATTTTTAAATTATTAATTTTACGTATGTGGAAACGTAGCTAAAATTTAATAAAGACTCACCTGTTAAAACTTACCTCTGTGTGTAGAACCCTAAACATTTTAAAACACACTCTCAGACGCAATGGCCGGGTATTCTCCAGAAGTGTACTTTTATGAATAATTCTTAAGACTGCACACGGGTTGACGATATTGTCAATACCGGTCTATACACGCACAGTTTAAATTATGAAAAAAACTATAGATGAAACGCGTACGTAGCACGAATGCCCGAGGGCGGCGCAGCGCTCCCCCTCATTACTCCGAGAATGCGCAAATGCGACGCCATTTCCAGGGTTCCGTAGTACCTAATAGGTAAAAAGGAATCTTTATGGTGAGAGTCTGCTGTCCGTCCGTCCGTCCGTATGTCACAGCCTCATAACTTTAGCACCGCTAAAGATGAAGACATGAAATTGGGCACAAAAATAGTATTAATTTGTTAAAATATCAAGGTGAAAAAAAATATTCAAAAAAATTTTCATTGTTCAAAATATTTCAAAATAAAAGTGAGAAAAATTAAAATATTATCCTAAAAATACAATATGGGTATCAATTTGTAGATATTAAAAAGTTATATAGTTTGGCTATATTTATTTGCATGTATTTCGAGAAATCCTTGAAAAACCATTAAAAAATCCATGTAATATTTAAGTAGTATATGCTATATTTTTATGAATGTTGACAAAATTTTCGTTCTTGTAGTATACATTTTGTGCCTATATCACCTTAGAAAATGTATTGAATCCTGATGAATGGGGAGAATTTTGTTCGTATTTTTCGGAATTTTGGCTTAGTTTTAACATAAATCAGCAAAATAAAAATTTAGTAACAGTAGAAAAGGAGTAATTACTTACATTTTCAAGAAAACCCCAGAAAATTCACCACAAACCCACTGAAATAATTCCAAATAGTTTTGGCATTTCATCAAGGCGGCCAACACAGAAAGTCGTCCATCATCCATCATTTAAAAAAAAAAACATCCATCAGCCTAGTTCGTCCACTGCTGGACATAAGCCTTTCCAGGACTTTGCCACTCCCGGCGGTCATCCTGGAAGAATTGCCCATACTCACACACGCTGGGCAGGCGGGTTGGTGAGCGCGGTGCCGGAACCCTCACCCCAGTGATGCCACTGCCCGTCACCAGTCTGTTCCATATAAGGCCCGGCTATTAGGGATGGATATAACGTTATCCATCGGTCCCAGGCATGGTGGGCCTCCTGGTTTTTTGCCCGTGAGCTTTCCTCTTACTCTCCCCCGAATTACTTCGAGGGGGTCTCCAAGTAAGATGGTATTACTTCCACAGTCAAGCCCGGCATCAGCTTTACCATCTGTTCATAGAACACATCATCTGTTACACAGAAAGTAAACAATAATTTTATGTTTCTTTTTTTCAAAGTGTCAAACAATAGTGTTACCAACTTAAAAAATATATTTGGCTATAGAATGTAACTTTCGGAAACTACCAAAAACCGTAAAATTTATTCCAATGTGTAAAGTTGCGAACGACGGCAGCCCGGCCACCAAAGTGGCCTCCACAATTCTACGGTACTCACGGAAATGGGCCATGCAAGTGGCCTCGCTAATTATACAGGGCAAAGGATTATCAAAAACGAAAATGAGGTTCTCAATGGTCTAAACTGTATCTAAAATTCTCTCTATGGTTCAAAAATATATATAAAATATATTTTGAACAATGATCTTTTATTTGGAGATTGCTTTGATGATTTTTATGCTTATTGTTTGACGGCAGGTAAAATAGTTTCCGTTCATATGCATAGTATTTCACAATACCTCTGTCATCCCGTCGAAGATTAATTTCGTGATGATGTTAATATACATCAATATTGCCACCACAGATATTGACGCGTATTGTCCGTGTGGGTGCTCCATAAACCCATCACGCACGTCATCGAAATAAATGTGAAAAGTGTAAGAGTCGCTCGTAACAGCTACTTTATTACTGATGTTGTGTGTCTCATCCACTTTACGACGAGAACTCACATAAACTAAGTCCCACGACCCGTATACAGGGCTGTTAGTGAAATTATCTCTGAGCCGGAATCTGGTTGGATTTTATCCCTTTCAGACAGAGTCACTCTTCGCTCTCGAGGCGAAGCGATGCACACATGCGATTGTATAGGACGGTTTATTTTCAGAATAAGTGCGACTTTATAAGCATTTATTTGATATTATTATCTATATCCGTCAGAAAAATCTAAGCCATTTCATATAAGCAGGTGTATTTTTAGTGTACGTAGAATTTGATGGACAAATGACAAGTGGCTGACCTATTTATTTCATATTCTTATTCTTTATTGCACAAATAAATTATTAATTAATATAACAGTCTTAAATTTAAGTGCTAGAGACGAGTTTATTTCTGAAAGAGATTTCTATCAGCAAAACCTAGGCGCTAAGGATTATGTTAAAAAAAAGTGTGTGTTCATTATGTACACATTAGGAAAACTATACGTGATATAAAAATTCAAAGTATAATATTGGCTTAAAACTAACTTATGCCTAGGTACTTATTAAACAAATGGGCACACAATAAATTGATTTATCTTCAGACACGATTTCATACAAAAGTGATAAAATTTTTACTGATCCTTTGTCTTATTGGATCATTAAAAAATGTATCACTTTTGTATGAAATCGTGTCTGATGACGTTACGAAACATGCCATATTAAGTTTACTTCTGTCTCAAGCTTTTTAAACTCAATTTATTCAGCTATCAGAAAAAACTTGCGAAAATTTCCAGACTCAAGTAGGAATTTGGGATGGCAAACATCACCAAAATCTAAATTCCGGCAAATTCTGGCAGAGACATAGAATTTATTTTATATTTTTGATACCTAATTTTATTTCTCTGTTTACAGATGAATGTACCAAATATTTAATTTGACGTGTAAGTAACTATTTCACTGAGGATTTAATCCAAACTGCTACACATGCGTTCCTCTGTAACGAAAAGTTGAGAAACTGTATGTTTATTGTGTAAAATTTGTTTTGCATTTAAACTTGCGAATTCAAATTCAAATTCAAATAGTTTATTTTGCAAAGCAGGTATAGATATACAATGTGTAACAGAAAGGTGTAACCATATTTGAAGAGCTTATTCAGTCAATGGTATAGAACAACTTTTATGATGGAGCCAATCCCGAAATCTCAAAAAAAAATCTGCCTTTCCATACATTTCGGCCGAGCGGCATTGCATTTTTCTATGAAACTGTTAAAAATTTTTTTCGAGATACAAGGTTTGTTCCATAGTAAAAGTGGTCCTATGCCATTAACTGAATAAGCTCTTCAAATATGGTTACACCTTTCTGTTACACGTTGTATATACTTTTTACACGTCAAATTTAATCTAATAAAGAAAATATATGGAATAAAATAATAAATGTATATGAACTAAATTAAAGGTTTATTTAATTTATCTAGCAATATATTTACGAGTAAAATGATAGGTAAAATATTATACAAGGTAAAATCCAATCAGCCGCCCGAACCCATACCGGAAACCCGGCCAGGGACCAGGAACAAGATTCAATGATCACCAACCGAGCCCCCAGCACGAATCCAGGCGGCCGACCAAATCCCATCCTATATACTACATACTAATAGGTTACATATATAAATACATGCCTACCTCCGCCCATTCGATTAGTTTTGCTAAGAAGAAAGGCAAGAAACTTAGCAAGATCATGTCTTTTTTTCAACATAAAACTTATACTATACAATATATGACTTTATTGTATATTAAGTAATATACAATATATTACTTTAACCAAGGGATAAGAAAATACAAGACAGCAGGAATTCAGGTTAATGAAAAAAAGAAACAAGTTAATAAATTCATAGTTTCTGAATAAAACAATATTTTCCCCATTCAGTGGGGTAGTGTGATACTGGTAAGTGACTAGGTAACTTTGAATTTTATCATAATATAGACCTTTTATTTTTAATACTTTTTACGTTTCCTTCAATTATGTATCTTTTATTTACTTACACTATGCATTGAAAAACGTAATATGATATACGTGGATAAGAGCAATAACTTCAAATTCAAATAATTTATTTGTTTAACACAGGTAAATAAGATGTTACAATACTTAAGTTCTAATCCGTGATGTGCCATGTATGGCGTACAAATATTAAAATTTATGTTACATACCTAGAAATAATGAAAAAGCATGAAATAACAGTAGCACCGAACCAAAAACATACCTACTGCCAAAACATTACAATTTATTTTATTTATTTCATCATTGATGGTCCAGTCAACAATCCGTTGCCCATTAGAAATAGAACATATAATTAATTATTCTGTCAAAAACTCCACGACCGTGTAGTATGCCTTATGAATAAGAAATTGTCTTAATTTGCTTTTAAATGTCTGTATGTTTTCTATTTCTCTGATTGCTCTTGGTAATTTATTGTAGTTACGAGGAGCCATCCCTAGTACACTTTTGCAAAATAAAGCTGTAGTGGAACTAAACGCTGCAACTGAGTGATCATATCGCTTACTTTGAAATGTTTAAAAAAGATGTTTGTTGCATTTCACGAAGCAAGAAACATCGTATATAAAATCGATGGAAGAGTTAAGATCTGAAGTTGAATAAAATGTTGTTTACATGAATCAGTTTTATTTAGTTAACATCTCTGATGCATTTCTTTTGTAGTATGAATATATTAGGTTTAATACCAGCTGCGTTTCCCCAAAAATGATGCCATATGTCAATGTAGAAGCGACGTATCCATGGTATGCTGTAAGAGTTATTCTCTCATTTGTAACTTTTGAAAGCTTATAAAGTGCATACGAGTACTGATTTAGATTTTTAGTGATATGGTCCAATTGTGCTTTCCATGACAGATTACCGTCAATGTAAATGCCTAAAAATTTCACAACCTTTACCTCTTCAATGTTCTTGTTATCATATTTAATGTCAGTGATTCTGGTATTATTCTTTATCGAAATGTCATGATATTGGTTTTATCCAAATTTAAAATTCAAAATTCAAAATTCAAAAAGTTTATTTTGCAAAGTAGGTATATATAATACACGTTTCACAAGTCAAATTTTAATCTTATAAAAATATATGTAATAAAATAATAAATGTACATGAACTACTTAGATTAAATGTTTATTTAATTTATGTAGCAATATATATACAATTAAAATTATAGGTAAAATATTATTATACAAGGTGAAATCCAATCAACCGCCCGAACCCATACCGGAGACCCGGCCAGGGACCAGGAACAAGGTTCAATGATCACCAACCGAGCCCCCAGCACGAATCCAGGCGGCCGACCAAATCCCATCCTATATACTACATAGTAATAGGTTACGTATATAAATACATGCCTACCTCCGCCCATTCGATTAGTCTTGCTAAGAAGAACGGGCAAGAAACTTGGCAAGATCATGTCTTTTTTTTAACATAAACTTAAACTATACATTGAATTACTTATATCTACTTTAACCAAGGGATAAGAAAATACAAGACAGCAGGAATTCAGGTTAATGAAAAAAGAAAAACATATATATCTTTGCCTACCTGTCTCATACAGTCTATTTCCTTTTACAGTCTGTAATTAATTAATGTTAACTCTTAAGAGGAATCAAAAGTTAGGAAATTATATTAATTAATTAAATTATTACCTACTATCATCAAAATCAGTATCACTATAACACCATGCTTCACCATCATCCAAATATTCATTTATTTTATAATATGCCTTTTTCAGTAGGCCCTGCTTAATATACTGTTTAAACTTATTCTCTGACAAAGTAAGGACCTCTTTTGGAAGTTTATTGTAAAATCTTATACCATGTCCTACGAAAGAGGTACTCACTTTGGCGAGTCTGATTTTTGGAAAAGCCAGTTTATACTTATTTCTGGTTTCCTTACAATGTTGCTCACCAAGCCTCGGGAGAGACTCAACATTTTTTCTAACATATCTAAGGACCTGGTAAATATATTCACAAGGAACATTTAGTATATTGATTTCTTTGAACTTTTCTCTTAATGAATCCCGGTGCTTCATATTATAAATAGCCCGAATTGCTCTCTTCTGCAAAACAAAGACTGCGTCTGTATCCGCGGCTCTACCCCATAACAGCATGCCGTATGACATAATGCTGTGAAAGTAACTAAAATAGACTAGTCTAGCAGTATCTACATCAGTAATTTGTCTTATGCGTCTAACAGCGTATGCGGCCGAACTAAGTCTACCACATAGGTTTTCTATGTGGGGACCCCACTGAAGACGAGAGTCTACCGTAATGCCCAAAAACTTAGTTTCGTTAACTAACTCCAGCTTGGACCCCTGCAAAAGCAAATTACAATCCACTTGAATAACATTTGGTAACGTGTTTAACGTGTTTATAAATAAGTTATTACATGTCAACCAATTTATTATAGAGGTCAATGAATTATTAATTTCTAGTTCTATGGATTGTGTATTATTGCTTGTATAAATAACCGTGCTGTCATCAGCGAACAGCTTTGGAAAAATCATTTTTATAGATTAGTAAAAGAAGAGGGCCCAGTACACACTAAAAGTAGTTGTCCGACAGTTGGATGAGAACGTTTCAAGAAGCTTAGTTCGGTCATCTATTCTATTTATTTGAGTAATCTGTTGGAGATTGTTGAGATATGATATTTAATAATATCAAAGACGTTTCCCTTAATACCATAATGGTTCAACTTTTTAAGTAATAAAAATAAATCAATGTATGTATGATCGAACGCCTTGGTCATGTCCATGTACAAGGCAGAAATTTGAATTTTTTTGTCGTCATTGGTAATAGCTTTTTGAACAAAGTCATAAATAGCCATGTCATAAGTTTTGGCACTTTTGAATCCTTTTTGCTCGGGAACTAATATTTCAGTTTTTTAGAAGAAGCCATACAGGCTTTTATAAAAAAAAAAACGAAGATTTTAGAAAATATTGATAATCATTCTATCGGTTTATAGAAGTTCATGTCCAGGAATGTTTCATGTACTCTTTTTTAAAAATTGGTATTACTATGGACATTTTCAAGCGATCGGTAAATATTCCTTGCTCAATAAATAGATTGATTCGATGGCTAAGGACGGGGCAAATATTTTCTGCTACTTACTTAATTACCTTCGTAGAAATGTCATCATATCCTGTACTGCTTGAATTGTTTAGAAATCTTTTTATTTGTAAAACGTCATATGGAGTATAAGGATTCATGAATATTGAATTATTATAAGAAGATGTCATTGTATATTATATATTGTATTATTGGATTATTAATAATGTTGTTCGGTTTATTTATTGATTTTATACCGTCGTGATTGTTTAATGATTGTGCAATATCTTTAGGAATTGTGACTATGGTACCATTAATTTTTATCTTATCAATATTATCTTTGGGTATTACTTATTTATTACATTCCAAGTTGCCCTGGATTTATTGCGGGATGGTTTTATGCAGTATTTATTTAGTACATTTTTGGTTAATCTAATTATTTTCTTTAAACGGTAAGAGTATGATTTTAGTTTGTAAATTTGTAATCGGAGATATTCGGTATTGCCACAGTAAGTCTCTTTTATGTCTGCAACACTGTTTAATTCCTTTTGAAAGCCATTTAGGTTTATTTTTTGTAGATTTTTAAATTTTTACTATTGGAAAACATAGTTCGTATAGCAGAGTAAAATTGTCCATAAATCTGTTGAATGCGTCGTTAGCGTTTGTTGCAGAGTAGGCGTCATTAAAGCTAAGCTTCCCTAAATATTATTTTAAATTTGTTGAGATTGTCATTGCTTAGGTCCTTTCTTTTAATAAACTAGCTAATTAGACTGCAGCTTTTTTAGCCGGACATTGAAACAATTGGGCAGTGTGGTCAGATAAAGCTAATTCTTCGACCTCATTTTTACTCCTCTGTATAGGAGTAATTTGATCTATACAAGTCCTGCTGCCAAGTCGTGTTAGGATGTTCATGTTGTGACTGCACACAAAATTTTCAAATTTTAATGATTTGTCCTTTTTTTCTAGAATGCCAAGATTAAAATCACCACATAATATTAGCCTTTTAGTTTTATTAAAACTGTACAGTTTCGGTAAATTATTTAAATTTTTGAAAATACTTTCAAAATCCTCTGCTTTATAGTTTGGACTTTTATAGATAGACACCACAACAATGTTATGTGCAATAGCCTAATGTTTTGTTCATATTGATGGTATCAATAAATATTTTCATTTTCATTTTCAATTATTTCAATTGCACAGCATTCGAATTTATAGCAAGCGTTGAATCTATCTACTTCTCTTAAAACCTTGTATTTATGATGGTTCCGTAATAGAATGCAAGCTCCACCCCTCCTGGTTGTATCTCTTGAAAAGTATGCCACATGTTTATAATTAGGAATTGTTAGATAAGTGGTATCTTGAGAAAACATTTTATGTTCAGTAATACATACCACGTCGATCATTCTACCATTATTTTCTAATTATTCAAATTGGACTGTCAATAGATCAGATCTAGTGATAAGACCATCAATGTTTTGATGAAGCACATTTAAGGAGTTATACATACAAGAAAAAAACTGGTTATTTTTATTTTATCCAATGGCAACATACTTGATGCATTTTTAACATTATCATCATTTACCATTCTGACAGGACCAATATGTACTAAAATTGTTATTTATAACATTATTGGTATCGCTAGGCTTGTCAATTTTTTCATCATTGGCTACAACATTTTGCGCACTTGAGTGCTCTTTGCAGATGTTTTCAAATGATTCTCCATCTGTTTGTGTTTCTATACTTACAAATCTGTGATTTTTATTCATTTTCTTTCTGTTAAAGCAAAGGAATTTATTTTTATAGTCTACATAGATAATTTTCTTGTGAAAAATTCTACCTAAGTTAAGGGTAAACAGTTTACCAGAAATAGTATAGCTCTCATAGTTCATATCAACAAATGTACAATTTTCATACGTATTACAAACTAATTTAAGACTATTATTATGTTGTTTTGTGTTTAGAAACTCACAAACGTTAGAAACAATCGCCTCGTAGGTAATTGCCTCATTACCGCACTTGTAGCATAAACTACTATACCTATATAATATTAATAATAATAATAAATCTTTATTTCAGGCACCAATAACCCATACAGAATACAAAATACAAAACACAAAACTAAATAGACTAACTAGACTAAATGTAAGAAGTAAGATTACTGACACAAAATATCCTAAAAGTATAAAAAACTAGTAAAAAATATGATTAAAACTGTAAAATTAAAATTAAAATTAAAATATTATTTGATTTAATTTAATAAAATAACAATAATAACTATAGTGGTATTATTCGTTTCTAACTTGCTTAACTCACTTAAATAAACACTTTTTTGACACAGTTCCTATCTGGTGTAAATATATTGTAATTGAGTTAATACGAAAACACGTGCGTTGAAGCGAGGCACTAAAACGCGAATTAATGTAGGAAAAATGGTGCCGGACAGGTAAAAGTAAAAAAAAAGCGCCACCGTTTTTGGCCGTTCGACGAAAGCAGTAGGGGACTAGCGCATATGTGTTCATTCGCGCATAAAATTGCCAAGTGCGATAGAGAAAAACTTACTAGCGCAGTCAAAGTCAGCGGCCAAAAACCGTGGCTACCTGTACCATGACATTTAAAAAAAAATAAAAAGTTTCGGTTTTTTTCTCAATATTATTGCAAGAAGCGGGTGCTATGTGCGAGTACTACATGTGTATATATCAAATGCGTTTACGAAGACACCGTGAAATATAATTTACATAGATGACATAATTAAAGTTATACCCTTCCTTTTATTAAATTGTTTCAAAAGCCAATTCACCTTCACGTCTAGGGATTTTAGCTATATTTTTTAACACATACAATCTGATATTGGATCTTCTGCCAGTTATCAGCTAAAAGGCTATGTAACTAACTTACCATGGCGTACACTCTCTGCGAGAATGTTATCGCGTACTTTATGGAACATTTTATTGATTCTTATGTCAGAAATGGTTTTCCTCGAAGCAATCTGCGTTCAGCGCTTCATAAAGGCTTTATGCATGAGCCAACTATCATCCGATGACATACGTTTATTGACATTATACTTGAATATCAGGGAAATAGCGCAGGCTTACTTTTTCTTCCATATTTCTATCAGAATAACAGTGAAACCTGGGCCAATAAACTTTTTCAAATAGTAGGTACATATTATGCTCGTTTAGATTATTCAGTAATTTTACTCAAAATTCTATTGGTTTAACCCTGGGGTAAAAGGGTTTTATACAAAAAAAAAGTTTGAAGTGAAAACTTCTTTTTCACCTCACTAGCTCGAAAAGCGCGCCTCTGTTGCTTAAACATAATGAGCAAAATCAACTTTTGCTCACTGGTTTCAAGCAGTGAAGAAGTCTTTTAAATTGAGAACGCTGCGAATAAGGTTCAAAAGGGGATTTATTTTATATTTTAATAAAATCCGACTAATCTGAACTTAAATAATGGCACTAAAAATATTTCCCTAGCATTTAAAATGAATTACCAATGAATTTATGAGATTTAAAAATAGGCCACGCCCCCTTCAGGTCTCACCCGGTCACAGAATTGCGCCTGCTACGTTATCCCTGCCCCTGCCGCTCATTCATGCAAAAGTACCTGCGCGTCGTATATTTTCAAGTATTAGCAAAATGTCTTCTCGAAAAAGAAAATACAAATACTGTACAGTGTTTGCACTTAGTGGAACTTGGAATACATTATGAACAGAAAATTACTTGTACCATTCCACAAAATTTAGAACTTCCTGACCGATATTTATGGTATTATCAAAGGAATTATTACAAGATCTTAATTAAAAAATAAATAAATAGTTTCCATCAGTCAGTGCGATCAATGATATTTGTGTCGATTCGGCGTAACACGACTTAACATATTTGACAGGACTAACCTTATTTTAAGCGTCCTGTCTTTTTCTTTCTTTATCGAAAAGACAAGGACAGAACGCTTAAATAAAGTTTGGTGCTGTCAAATAAGTTAAGATGTGCTAAACCGAATCGATACCATTGTAGAGTGCCTCAATGTACAAACACAACAATCACTACACCAAATGAAGAATTTGTTACCATGTCGCGAGGTAGGAAAATTAGAAAAAAATTGTGTAATGCAATGAAACGTGACCCGAAGAACATTTGGTATAGTTAAACTAGATAACCATCTATATAAAAAAAAAAAACGGTCAAATGGGGGTCAGTATACATTTCTTGATCTCTTGTTTAATTCTCAGGTAAAGTGTCTTTGACGAGGCCGAAGGCCGAGCTACGTTTCCTCACGAAATAATTTCTTGATCACTTATTTGATTCCCAGGTAAAATTTGTAAATTCATAATAGAAAATTTAGGTAAATTCTGAACGAAATTATATTTTTTTTCTCTGAATTAAACTTCGGTTAGTGTGTTAACACTCTGAAGCACAATATTTTTTTCTTAAATATATTAAATCCTTAAACCCAACCCTAGCAACAGAAGCAAAATTTCAGCTCTATAACTTCAAAGCAACTGTATTTCGAAAACTATTTTTGTCCTTATGGAATGATTTTCCGAATACCCTGAAAAATGTCATCTTAATTTCTAAAGTATCTTTTTTTTTCTTTGAAATGTCCTTTGCTAAAGTGTTTTTGTTGAGGCCGTAGGCCGAGCCGCGTTTCCGAACGAAATTATTTTTTACTTTAATTTGATTTGATTTTATTCATCAGAGATATCCCACGCATAGCTCGCTCCATATCTCCTTGAGCGACCTTAAGTCGGTGGATCAAGCCCTTGGTAAGAGATAACTTATCAGTTAAAGCACTGCGGAAAGTCATCGACATAATCTGCCGAATCAGTAAGTTGTATGTCCTATTTCAGGTCTAGAACTACATTTGTGCCAAGTTTCAGCCCAATCGGTAGGTACGGGGCGTGAAGGAGAAAAACATCACTTTTCTCAAGAAATTTGACACCCCATTGCCATCCCACGCGAACTGATTTATGGGATAAAAAGTAGCCTATGTGCTATTCCAGGTCCAGAACTACATTTGTGCAAATTTTCAGACCAATCAGTTCGGTAGTTACGGCGTGAAGGAGTAACAAACATCCATCCATACATCCATACATCCAAACTTTCGCATTTATAATATTAGTATAGGTCACTTCGTTATCCGTCCGTCTTTCTGACTGAAGGTATGTCAAGACCTGTTCTCAGACCCAGCTCGAGGTATTAACTTGTAATGAATGTCGAATACTGAGGCCTAAAACCAGGGATTGCTCAACTACAAAATAAGGGCTGCCGTAAAAGACCGGTTTGACGTCATACCGTTGTATTTCGATAGCCTTTAATAGCTCAACCGCTAAATAAGGGCTACCGTAAAATTTAGGTTTGACGTTATTTCGGGTTGCGGTACTGAATAAATCACGGCTTTATTTTGCCTTGGCTTTGGCTCGTTTCTTTGTAGACCCCGCGTCGCCGCGCGCCTGTCAGCATTTCTTTGATAGCACGCGCCCGCCCCCCAGCCATCTTAGTCAACTTCTAGGAATGCGTAGGACTGCCAACTTTCAAAATTGGCCGGCCAGGAGAACGCTACAAAAACAAAATTTTTATGAACTAATTATAGGTATCATCTATTTACCAACATTTTATTGAATGTATAACACATTTTTAATCAGTGCTGCTAGATTTTTCTAATCATGTCTTATCTATATTGAGAAAATTTTAACTATTACTTTTGGTAGTTTTGTGAAATTTGTTACTTTTATATTGTATTTTATAATTAAATCCATAATAACTTGGCTGGCAGCCCTACTGAACTGCAAGCGCTTCCGAAAAGATGAACTGCGGCACACTATAAACTGATTGACGTAAAAAAAAGGCGGACAGAGTCTCAGCTAAGCAACTACTGAAGCATAGCAATGTCGGTGGTTAGTAAGCGTGTGAGTGAACTTACTATGGAAATCGGCTTACTATGATGTGAATGAGTGCGTGCCGGTCTCGTGCGTACAAGCGGATTGGCATACTATGGGTGCTTCAGTTTTTAGGGTTCCGTACCCAAAGGGTAAAAAACGGGACCCTATTACTAAGACTCCACTGTCCGTCCGTCTGTCACCAGGCTGTATCTCATGAACCGTGATAGTAAGACAGTTGCCGCTATAACAATAAATACTAAAAAACAGAATAAAATAAATATTTAAGGGGCTCCCATGCAGCTGACATGATTTTCTTTGTTGTTTTTATAGATAATGGTACGGAACCCGTCATGCGTGAGTCCGACTCGCACTTGGCCGGTTTTTATTTTTACAGCATTTCAATCCTATCCGCCAAAGCTCTGCCCGCCTTTTTTGCGTCAATGTATTGAGTGTATAAGAAATAGCCAATAACCTCATTATAATTTCTGACAATTTATTTCGATTAAGCAAATAAGCAAAATAAAAAATTAAAATAAACAGCCTTGTATCAAACACGACGACTCGTTATTTGATTTTTTGTTAGTGTAAAAGCTATGTACGGCATTTTTTCTTCTCCCCATGAATCAATTCTTACGTTTTTTGTACTTTTAAAAAGTACGCATCGCGCGCGCCGCGAATCAAAGAGAGTAAAGCAAGGTTTAGACGAAGCCAATAACGCTGGCGTCAGTCCTCAGGCAAGCCTGCACTGGTCTGGTATACATATGTTGTTTAGATGAGCCCAATGGATTCATTTCATTCCTGGATTATTATTGTGGTGTGCACACGTTTAGTTTTCTAAAAAATGTATTCGGGTCAAATGCGGCGGCGGTCGAAAAAGAAATGTATAAAGAACATCTCTGCACTATTACTCAATACTCAATATTTTTATATTAGACGAAATAATCGAAAAAAAGACGAACTTCATAGATAGTCAGTCCTTTATTCATTCCATCACGCAAGGCTTCTAGTACTGAAACACGTATTTGATTATTTCTGTATGCATCGCAACGCTTATCCCACAAGCATTCGTGCTCTCTATACAGCTGAACAAATTTTAATGTTACGTCAGAGAATATAAAGTTTATTTACGTAAAGAAGCGACACTCACCTCCCCGCGCGAATTTAACGTCCCCCGCGGTCCCTCGCAAGTTAGTAGCAAATCTGGAGGCAGGCAGAGCTCGAGTAGCACTCGTTCGCTGCGCGCGTATTTTGTTTTGTTTTCTTGATTTTGAACACAAACACTTGTACTATTTGTTTCATAACATAAAACAAATATTATGAAACAAATAGTACAAGTGTTTCTGTTCAAAATCGTGTTGCTTTTTATGTTTCATCAAGTGCCGACAATCGCAAGTATAAATCTTGTTTTGTTTTATTACGATACTGATTTTTAATCAATATGGTTCGTTATTGTGGTATATATGAATGCCTAGAAAACGGAGCAACCAATAAAGAACGGAGATTTTTCAAATTTGCTTCCTTCCGATGAACTAAGCCATTTTCTTTTATGTTAATTTATTTTTAAAGTTTTTAAAATTATTATGAAAAAGCGGCGGTAACTCAGGGGTGGAACGCTGGCCTCTCAATCTTGAGATCCAGGTTCAATCCGCGGTTGGGCATGCACCAATGAGTTTTTCGGAATCTACATAATGCGCATCGTATTTGCTTATAGGTAAGTACTTCCCACTTTCTGAACGGTAAAGGAAAACATAGTGAGGAAACCCGTATGTCCTAAAAATCGTGTGTTTGTGCCTAAAGTACTTACGGCGATAGGGCTCACCTCCCACTACGTTGGGACGTAATATTTCTAGGTGAAACGCTGGTGTACCGAGTGTGGACTGTGACTTGCATTTCAAAGTTCACACTCGGAACACCTCTGAAACCCTCTCGCGCATTCAGGTCATGACGATATATATATTTTTAATACGAATTTATCCATGGGGAACCAGAACTAGGACCTAGGGATTAACCGTGCTAAAATTTAGGAAGAGAATCATATAAGTTGCTGACTATAAATGTTGTCCCTCTCGATCGACGACGCTCACACGCTGGCTGCCAGCCCTAGACTAGCTCACGCACACACACAAGCGTGTGCGGACAAGCCGGATGCGCACGTGAGAGTGTAGGTAAATAACTTGAGCGTGGACTATGAAGTGTCGGGGGTGTGGTTTCGTCCTCATTCAATTTCCTTGCCATCGCGGAAAATCCTAACAGAAACAAACGCGTAAACAGTTTACGGGTAAGCGCCAGCGACTGGCGTTATGCGTCAACACGCTGGCGCGGGGGTTGCGGGGCACGCGGGCGGTGGTCACTTGCTTGAAAAATCACTATATTCCTGCCTGTGCTGGCAGCCAGCGCTGGCTTGCTTGAAAAACTGTTTATACGAGGCCAATAACGAGTCAGCGCTGGCTGCCGGTGAAACTGACAGTCAACACTGGCTTCGCCTAAACCTTTCTTATGTGTGTGCCGACTGCGCATTGCATGGCCACGGCCAGAGACGCGGGGCGCCGGGTGCGGTGGCAGGCGGCGGCGAGGCAGCAGGCCCGGCGGTAGCAGCGAATCAAAGTACTCTTGGCCCCGCTAGCCCCGCACCCGCGATGCCGTTGCCTGATTTCGGCTACTCAAATAAGAGCCGGTTAAATAAGGGTTAGAACGATTTCGGTTGTAAAGCCTGTACCGAAATTCGTATACGGTGATTAACCATTTCGACGGTACCGAAAAGAGTCCCTGCCTAAAACTCGTCACAGGAAGTTGTCTAGTTTTTGCCAGTCGAGTTATCTATCTTAGGCAGATTATCGCCTGAGTAAATAATAAATCCGCCTTCCGGGCAAATTTTATAAATCACGTTTTAGGCGTCAAATTGCTGAAGCACCATAAAATTGTTAACTTTATAATTAGGGATAAATGTTTAAAATGTGTTACCAGAGCGAAGTGTTTGAATCTTACCAGGGCCGACCGTTGAGAGTTGCCTCCAAATTGGCAACCAGCGTGTCCAAGGAGCTGCAGATTGATGTGATGCCCTATCTACCCCTTGGTACCTAAATCTCCAGAAACGATATTTATCTTCCTTTTGCAGCACACATTGCCCCTTTTCTGGTCCAGTTTGCGTGTATTGACACGCAAGGTCTGTTATGTTTATCTCAATCAACATGTATTCCCCAAAACAAGGGAATTATTCCACACGGCGGGATTGTCACAACAATATAATAACAAATTATAAGTCCTTGCAAAACCGTTTGCCTAATTTTACATACAATTTCTTTTGTCAGGAAAGAAACCACGAGATATTCCCACAAGTAGATTTTATAAATAACTTCTTAGTTTTACAAATCATTTGACGAATCGTCGCTGTAAAAATGAAAAAATGTAAGTACTGAAAATTTAGTTTCCTTCAAATTCTCTAAAGAAAACCGCAATTTCATATGTAAAGACCTAATATTAAAATAACAAGCCTGAAGTAAATAGTTTTTACTTTCGTACATATACCGAATAAATGGTTAAATTTCAATATTCCATATACCGGAATAAGTTCGCACTTTGCCTTTTGTTATTTTGTACTGTTTTTATTTTGATTTTCTGTGCGTTAAATTATTAATTATTAGAGCAATCGCCCGGTAAGCGAGAGGTCCCGGGTTCGAATCCCGGTTCAGAGCTCCTCACATCCAGATTAACCTTTCTTTCTGCGTTTCTATACTGCAATGATATAATGTTAATTTAATAATTATTCATTTTCTCCCCCTTTATTCGTTAAATAGGTCAAAGTATATTCTTTGTTTTATTTGATTTATATCCCCACATCGCTCAACTGGGCTTAAAAACTTCCTTGTTTGTCGGAACCCAAAATAAAACTTTATGGCTTGTAAAAAATTTAAGCTCTCAATTTGTTTTTCATTACATTATGCAGAAATCTGGTGTTATTGCTGAAAACTATTGTTTTTGTTTCAAATAATATATACGCTTGTAAAAAATAATGTTGTATAATAAAAACTCAGGTAACCTTATAATGAATCTTGGGTCTAGAATCTCCTCAAATACCAAAAATCTAGCTACGAGTAAATCACCGTCACACTTGCAGCCACCGATCCTCGACTTTCTACAATTCACCAGTCCCCTTTCAAACCCAAACAGCTGCAACGTTATATTTTACACACACACACATCTTATTCTTCTATCAGATTCAAATTCAAATTCGAATTCAAATTTATTTATTCACAGGACAAAAACAAAGAAATATTCAAAAAAACATAGTTGATAGTAGTAGGTACTATGCAGTGGCGTGCATTGAACTTTTTTCCGGAAAAGCAATCAAAAGATCAAGTTAGGGAATAAAAAAATATGAAAAAAATTAAATAACACTGAAAAAAAAAATGTTTGTATGACGCCAGGAAAGGCACTGCGTACCCTAGAGTGAATATTTTCATACAAACTCTTTTTTTCAAAGTGTTATTTAAACTTGAAACGTCAACGTCAAGCAGACATATATTTTTTCAGCATTTTTATTATTTAATATTTTTTTAGTCTTAGGACTGCGAAAGAAAAACAAATTATTCACAAAATAAATATTTCAGCACCGTAAGAAAAAAATAAATTAAAACTACTATGATTTTTCGAAAATTCAAGCCTCTCAAGTAACCTTCAGCGTTTCGGTCTGGATACCAACACCTTCGACCATGAGGAGTGACATCTAACAGCTTTTATGATTATGAACATTCAAGCAAGACCTCGGTGACCAGGATCTATGTTCCGCATAAAACTGTTGTTCCATATAAGTAAGATCCAGGAGCCCGTTCCTAGCGGTAACAAAACGTGGAACAGTCCAATCCAAGATCAAGTGCAGTGCCCAAATCTTAGTTTTGTTCTAAAAAAAGTTCTAGATATAATTTATTTTTTAAGATAGTTTTAATAGCTTGTTTTTGTTTTTAGGTATTTACATTTTAAGTTATTTATTTTTACAATTACTCGGCTTCGCATGTCGCAGACAGATGGCCCCTGTGTACCAGCCAGTAGCCAAAGCCAGCAGTCGTCGGAGGACCGTTTGCAGTGTCCGGAATGTTTTAAATCTTTTAAGGGGCAGAGAGGCCTCAACATTCATAAAGGAAAATTACATCGTTCATTAAGCCAAAATGCAGAAATCGTCACCATTAAAACTCCCGCTTGTAAACCACCGCTTTCGGAAAGGCTTGGATACCTGAAAAATAACATCCAAGTTATAAAAAGAATCCCACGGGGTGCACGTATCTCAGTGGCGGCCTCTCTGTCTCAATCAATAAATAATGTAATTTTATTTAATGATGTTCAAAAATGGGAAAACCTACTCACGTTTGTGTACCGGACGCTGCACGTTTGCAGAGGAAGAGACGCTTCAGGCTCCCTTACACAAAAAATAAAAGACAACTGTAAAAAGCCCAGAGACGTGGATCATGATATTACAAACACCAGGCGATACAACGAACCAACTACTTTCAACATAATTAAAACAAATTGAAGGTAAAGTAAATGATGGGGATATTAAGGGAGCCGCCCAACTTCTCTTCTCCGACGACTGCGTGGCCCCCAACAACCATGATACACTTGCGGCACTAGCGTCCAAGCACCCACCTTCAGCAATAGCGAGCCAGCCACCTGAACCACCAAAGCCATCGGACCGCACACCCTGAAACGACAGCAGAGGAGACGTTGGCCGCAATAATGTCATTCAGAAATGGATCGGCGGGTGGCCTCGACGGTCTTACACCACAACATTTAAAAGATCTTTTATGTAAGTCCATCGGAGAAACTAGCCGGTCGCTACTGCATGACATTACGCGTCTGGCGAACCTTATGCTGTCGGGGAAAGTGTGCGAAGAAATAACCGACGTACTTTATGGTGCAAATCTTATCGCCTTAAAGAAGAAAGACGGTGGCATAAGACCAATTGCTGTCGGCAATACAATCCGCCGCATGGTATCAAAAATATGCTGCAGTCATATTTTACCAGACCTTTCTGCAAAATTTCAACCTATACAACTGGGATTCGGGTGCAAGGGAGGCTGCGAGGCGGCTGTTCACGCTGCTCGCACCTTTTTAGCTCACGACATAGGTCAAGTGTTGCTGAAGGTGGATGTTTGTAATGCTTTCAATTCAGTGGGCAGGGACGCCCTCTTGTCACAGGTTAAAGAGAACTCACCTGCAATTTACAATTATATATACCAGTGCTATGGTAAACCATCAAAATTAATTTACAAAAATGAAATGTTACAATCTGAAACAGGCTGTCAACAGGGAGACCCGCTTGGACCAGCAATCTTCAGTCTGGCAATTCATCCGGTAATAACAGCTCTAAATTCTAAATTCAATATTTGGTATTTAGATGACGGCACTATAGGAGGCGATGCTATTTCAGTTCTTAACGACCTAAAATATATAACAGAACAATTTAAACAACTGGGCCTTCAGCTCAATTTCTCAAAATGTGAACTGTTTCTATCCGATTCTATACCTACGGTAGAAAAAGAAGACATGATTTTAAAATTTAATAATCTGGCTCCCGACATTAAAATCCTCGATAAGCAGTCGCTTCGCCTTCTTGGTGCCCCCATACACGAAGACTCAATCCCTGCCTATGTAAACGAGCAAATATCTAAATTCCTCGCATCCTCCGAACGACTATCAAAAATTAACCCCCACATGGCTCTGTTTATCATCCGTTTCTGCTTGTTTGTCCCAAACTTAACTTATGTTCTCCGCTGCTCAGTTATGTGGAAATTCAACACCCTCCTTAAACTATTAGATAATACAATTGCAGAAACTCTTGGTTCCATATTAAATTGCTCGTTTACAGAACGGAGTTGGGATCAAGCCACGCTCCCCGTCCGCTTCGGTGGCCTGGGAATCAGAAAAATTTCAAGTGTAGCGCTCCCTGCCTTCCTGTCCTCCGTCAATGGTACCAATGCTCTCTTCGGTAATATAATTAGCCCGTCACTCGGTGACGTTGAGGCATTGGACCTGACGGAGGCCAGAAATGCATGGACACTAGCTTGTCCAGGCGAACCCCTGCCCATTGTCTTGCACTCCCAAAAACAATGGGACAAGCCACTCTGCAGGAAAGTCCAACAAAATCTTCTAGAAACTGCCGAGAGCCCTGTGGAGCAAGCTCGTCTCCTTGCTGTCAAGGAACACGAGGCTGGGTACTGGCTGCAAGCAATGCCTTCAGCAGCAATCGGGACACTTCTCGATAAGACTGCTTTTACAATAGCTGTCTGTCTGCGACTCGGGGTTAAGATAAACGAACCACATCGCTGCCAATGTGGAGCAAGCGTTGACCTACTAGGCCACCACGGCCTTTCATGTCGTCGAAGCGCCGGCCGCCTATCCCGCCATGCAAATCTTAACGATGTCATCCGAAGGGCGCTTGTCACCGTTAACGTGCCGGCAATATTAGAGCCCCAAGGTCTCTCACGTGACGATGGCAAGAGGCCCGACGGCATGACACTCGTTTCGTGGAGAAACGGGCGGTCGTTGGTGTGGGACGCTACGTGCGTAGATACGCTTGCTCCGTCCCACCTTCCGGCGACCGCAAAAAAGGCGGGTGCGGCGGCAGCAACGGCTGAATTAGCTAAGCGGCGCAACTATGCAGCCCTGGGAGCGGGTTACATATTTGCGCCGTTTGCCGTCGAAACACTGGGGCCGTGGGGGCCAGAGGCGCGTCGACTGTTCCACGAAATATCGTCGCGCCTGGTCGATGCCTCGGGTGACCCGAGGGCTGGCGCGTACCTCGGACAACGGATAAGCTTAGCCATCCAACGAGGTAACGCTGCCAGTGTCTTGGGTGCCCTCCCATCTGGCAGTGATTTGGAAAAAGTTTTTTATTTAATTTAATTTGTTTTAGGTCATTCATTTATTTTTACTTAGTTTAGATCTAAATTATGTTTAGTTTTGATTAATTTATTTTAGTCTTCTTTTTTTAATTATTTTAATGTAATTTAAGTTAATTTTACTGTTTGATCTTTTGATATATCTAATATTTAAACTTTTTTCATATTTGTTTTATTGTCTAATTTGATCTTCTGATTGCTTTTCCGGAAAAAAGTTCAATGCACGCCACTGGTACTATGTAAGATTGTCGTTCTCTAGTCCCCACAGTAGGATTCCCTGGGTGGTGGGGACTAGCTTTCTTTACTCGTCTCTAACATATAGTTGATAGTAGTAGGTACTAACATTGTCGTTCTCTAGTCCCCACAGTAGGATTCCCTGGGTGGTGGGGACTAGCTTCCTTTACTCGTCTCTTACATAACTTTGGTGTTTTATACTGCTAGTTTGTTGATTATACAAAATTATAAACACAGATCTTAGCTACAATAAATTATTCAGTTACAATTAATTACATTGAATTAAAATTATTTATATTACAATTTATCGTCGCGCGCAAACTTACGAAGTTATGACAGTGTTATTCATTGTCTCAAAGAGTGAATTCATTATAAGTCTATGAATCATAATGTTGTGTTCGTTTACGTATTGATTTTCAATGGCGAAAGCCTTGAACTAAAGCAGCATCCAGTATACACCTAAGTTCTATTAATTTACAAATAACTTGTACATTCGTTTTCCTTGATTACTTTAATTTTCCATTGTTGAATTATGATTTTCATTGTTTCAAACATAATCGTTTTGTAACACAACGTCCCATACGTTATAACACAATGTATGGGTCCTAACAATAAAAAATAAACGATTACATTTATTAGCCGAATAATTAAATAAACAAATAAATTAATAAGCGAAAAAAAAAGTAAATAAATAACTAAATACTAAATTAGTGTCGACCAGCTTTATCATCATAGCCTTTCATGCCAGCGCAGTGCTGGGCGTCTGCCACTTCACGCCAGCCTTAATGACGTCATCCGCCGAACTCTTGCCAGCGTTAACGTGCCAGCTACCCTGGTGCGCGACGACGACGGCAAGAAACCCGACGGCATTGATGAGATGGCTCGCCGGGCCCTCGCCCGCCCCACCTGCCTCTACGCACGCATATAGCTATATTTATATATGTATTGGAGCCTATACATACATACACATCCACATCCGTGCAGGTTCTAACCATGAAAAGTCTAGACTCGGACTTGACTATTGAATTACTTTTCCCATTGTGTCTGAACTGATACCATGTTATTGATATCGGATATATTTTAATCGATTAAGTTAATATACTATTATTTACTTGATTCAAGATATCTAAGCCATAAAAGGAAAGGGTAAGAAGAGATAAACACAGGCATATGCTTTAAAGACTCTACTAATTTAATAAATCTTTTATCGTTGATCTCATAATGGCCCAAAATGAATTTAATAAAGGGGAAAGACAACCACTACAAAAAACCCCTTTGGCCTTATTATCTATAGTTTATCTAGTACATAAGAATTACATTTTTAAGACAACTATACATTTATTTCTTTAAACGACTTCAAGATTCAGAATCGAACTGAATTATTCTTTGTATAACAATATATGTATTAAACAAGCCTAACTTGTTTACATCACCAGTATAGAACATATCGCATAACTGGGACATGGTCACTGTGTCTTTCTTTACAAATAAATAATCTGTCGGTTCGAATGACAGATTGGCACAGGTCTATTAAACTGAGCTCTCTCCCTTGTACAGCAAATATGTATAAACAATCCTCACTTGTTTATATCATCAGAGACAATATGAACGTAAATATCTACTAAAGAGTCGCCTCTGTCAGCTTTATGTCTCAAAAGAATTTTTAGGGCAATAAAGAACACATAAATAATTTATCAGAGTATGCAATTTTTATGCTGCTTAAAGGTCCGATTATATTAGACATGTATCGAATCTCTGTACATTTCGTTAAATGTTAAATAACATTGCGTTCTGTAACAAATACCTACAAGGTTTATATTGGTAAAGATACAATATTGTGGAATATAGTTTCAACCCCTCGCTTTTAACTACTTTGCTCGAAAATGGAGCCAATATTCCATAGATAACGTTATGTTACCACTTAACTTGAATTTTAATAGTTAGAAAAATTCAATCACAATATCGATTTTTAACCGAAGGTTTTATGTACGAGTATGTACTTAGCTTTTATTTTGTGATCCCCGCATCGCTCTCGTCACAACATTTACAGCTTGTCAACACAAACAAACAAAATTAGACAAACAATTATATTTGTTTATCTCTTGGACAAATCAGTCCTCTCCTTTACGTGTCAAAACCTCGACTAACTCTCTCTCCTTCTCTCATTTTACAATAAAGCTTCCCAAATATATCTTAACAACTAATTAATCTACTTTCACTCTTATCACTGCACTTATAATGTCTAATTTCCTCTAATTTATCCTCTAAATAACTAAGTCCATTGCCGAAAGTACTCTCTGAACGCACACAAATCAAAATCCTCATAAATATTTTCGCAAACATGTCATCAGACGCCAGGGTGCGGTACGTGGCAACGAGTGACACAGCCTCCCCGTCTGAACGCCACTGCATGACTGATGCCTGCGCCCGCGCAGAGCACCTCTTAGCCTTTGACCTTGAAATCTTACATATTTCGATATTTTTAACAGAAAAAGTTACTGGATTTACTTGAGATATGTTGCATTTAAAGTTAAACAGATTCTTAATTTTTTGGCGTGTAAATATTTCCAAACGTCAAAGAAGATTAGGAGGAGTAGGGAATTCAATCCAAAAACACATTATACAGTTGTTTTTTTTTTAATACAGAAGTTTTGATCGTATGAAACCAAAATTTGTTGCAAATATTTTTAAAGAGTTATTGCTTTATATATTTTTTTTCAAGCCATTTGGTCTAGCCGTAAACGAGGAGTAGGCTTTAGAAAGTACCCATCTGGCAGTATTTGAAGGTCTCAAGCGCCTTAAGCACAGATCCGCTATTATCGACTTCGACGCATGCCCATGCCTATGACGTCACGTTCTCTTGATTTGTGATTGGCTGGTCAAAATATGACGCAATTATTACCATTTTTCGCACGCTTTCTCCCGATCCAGGACTTCCCACCAAACAGCTAGGCCTTCTCCAACTGTAGTTAGCACAAATCTAGGTTTCAATCGCAAACCCTTGCCTTTGCGCAATAATCCACCTCGACACCTCAATCTGTCCTATGTCTGTAATGAGAAGATAAATTCCCAGTACAATATCATTTGTCCTCGAACAAATTTATCCTTAGAATTTGAGTTGTTAAAGCTCAAATTCACACAAAAATCAAAGAATGTCGTCTTTTTCATCCTGCCTGCTTCCGTGATCCACATCTGTGTTGCATATCTCATTTAAACGCTGCGTATGTGAACAAAAAATAATTATTGACAACCGACCCACCCGTAGTGCAGGCACTAATTTATGACTCCGTTCTTAGGAATAGCAAATTTATCCTTTTATTTTACTTTAAAATACTTGTTTCGCTTTCGTGGTGCTTTATGAATGTGTGTGTGCAAAGAATTTGCATGCCATCACAATGACTCTTTTAGCTTGGAAGAACGGGCGGCCATTGGTGTGGGACGCGACCTGTGTGGATACACTGGCCCCATCCCGCGTCAATGCGACCACCACTAGGGCTGGCGCGGCAGCAGCTGCAGCAGAGGCCTCCAAGAGGCGCACATATGCAGTTTTAGGAGATGGCTACATATTTGTGCCTTATGGGGTAGAAACCCGTGGGCCACGGGGACCAGAAGCACGACGACTTTTCCAATAAATATCGTCGCGCCTGGTCGACGCTTCTGGTGATCGGCGGGCTGAGGCCTAACTCGGACAGCGGATTAGCCTCGCAATACAACGAGGTAACGCCACCAGCCTGCTGGGGACCCTCCCCTGCGGCAGCGATTTAAACAATATTTTCTATTTAATTTAGTCTATTTTTAATTTTATATTCTTTGTAGTTAGTGTATATTTTAAGTATTATTCATAATTTAGTATTATTTATGTTATTTAAGTTTCTTGTTAATAAAATATATAAAAAAAATATCTAAATACATGTATAAAATACGTAAGATAATAAGAGACCTTGTAGGCCTTTTAGTTTCATTAGGAAAGTCTAACTGACATTAAATTATATTCGCAAACAATCGCAAGTTGTGCGTTTCGTAGGTGACACGAGTCGTTCCCTGAGACTTGAATATTATAGACACGCGGCATATTATAACAACTATTTGAAACTAATTTCAACCCTCCATAATTAATTTTATATTACACCTGTGAAGTTGCAATTCTTCGTGCATGTTAAGGATAAGTGCATGTATTGAATAGACCATAAATATCAAGTATTTTTTTGTTGTAGTAGTCAACAACAGTAATACGTTTGTGTTCAACCGTTTCTTGTAAAATAATTTTGCTCTGCGTTGTGTTATTAGAACTTAACCATCTGAAAATGTTTCTTTATCAACTGAAGACACAAAAAACCAAGATAAAATAAATCACAGCGACAAAAAGAGTGAAATAAGTGAACGAAACTCCGACTTGAGCTTTACAGAAAATTACTTTATCCATATTTTTTATCTCGAGGGCATTTTTCGTTTTAAAATTGTTTTCGTGCACTATCATCATACCGCTGTTGTTATTCGGACTCTTCCTAAGAAATTAATATTATTTTTCATATAATTTCGTAATAATGGGAAAAGCCGTTAATTTGACTTAGTCCATACTGATCCCTAGCATATTTTACTATGCCCCTAGTCCGAACTCGCCCGGTCCGTAATCTATAGATATACTATCTACGTCTATATAGCTAGAAGGCGCAAAAACTGATGGTAAAAAAGTGCTTATGATTTTATTTATTTTTATTCATATACGCGGTATAAAATTAACAGTAGGTAGGTAGGTACTTATAGTGTTTTTTCAAGGCTTTCAACTAAGTGTTCCATTTTATTACTTAAGGTTATTTATTTAATACCCGAATAGTTCACAAATAATTACACTCCTACACAATTAGTAACCAACATTTTTAATTTTGATGATTGCCTAATTATAAATCTAAAGATTGATAAACTCGCTCTAATTTTATTATTGTTTTTATGAAGTACTGGGCACTAGTCTATTTTGATACCGAATTCGTGTATCAAACTACACATAGATATAATTCGTGTATCAAACTACACATAGATATAATTCGTGTATCAAACTACACATAGATATAATTCGAGTATCAAACTACACATAGATATAATTCGAGTATCAAACTACACATAGATATAATTCGTGTATCAAACTACACATAGATATAATTCGAGTATCAAACTACACATAGATATAATTCGAGTATCAAACTACACATAGATATAATTCGAGTATCAAACTACACATAGATATAATTCGAGTATCAAACTACGCATAGATATAATTCGTGTATCAAACTACACATAGATATAATTCGAGTATCAAACTTCACATAGATATAATTCGAGTATCAAACTACACATAGATATAATTCGAGTATCAAACTACACATAGATATAATTCGAGTATCAAACTACACAAAGATATAATTCGTGTATCAAACTACACATAGATATAATTCGTGTATCAAACTACACATAGATATAATTCGTGTATCAAACTACACATAGATATAATTCGAGTATCAAACGACACATAGATATAATTCGTGTATCAAACTACACATAGATATAATTCGTGTATCAAACTACACATAGATATAATTCGTGTATCAAACTACACATAGATATAATTCAAGTATCAAACTACACATAGATATAATTCGTGTATCAAACTACACATAGATATAATTCGAGTATCAAACTACACATAGATATAATTCGAGTATCAAACTACACATAGATATAATTCGAGTATCAAACTACACATAGATATAATTCGTGTATCAAACTACACATAGATATAATTCGTGTATCAAACTACACATAGATATAATTCGAGTATCAAACTACACATAGATATAAATCGTGTATCAAACTACACATAGATATAATTCGTGTATCAAACTACACATAGATATAATTCGTGTATCAAACTACACATAGATATAATTCAAGTATCAAACTACACATAGGTATAATTCGTGTATCAAACTACACATAGATATAATTCGATTATCAAACTACACATAGATATAATTCGTGTATCAGACTACACATAGATATAATTCGAGTATCAAACTACACATAGATATAATTCGAGTATCAAACTACACATAGATATAATTCGAGTATCAAACTACACATAGATATAATTCGAGTATCAAACTACACATAGATATAATTCGTGTATCAAACTACACATAGATATAATTCGAGTATCAAACTACACATAGATATAATTCGTGTATCAAACTACACATATATATAATTCGTGTATCAAACTACACATAGATATAATTCGAGTATCAAACTACACATAGATATAATTCGTGTATCAAACTACACAAAGATATAATTCGATTATCAAACTACACATAGATATAATTCGAGTATCAAATAGATATAATTCGTGTATCAAACTACATATAGATATAATTCGAGTATCAAACTACACATAGATATAATTCGAGTATCAAACTACACATAGATATAATTCGAGTATCAAACTACACATAGATATAATTCGAGTATCAAACTACACATAGATATAATTCGAGTATTAAACTACACATAGATATAATTCGTGTATCAAACTACACATAGATATAATTCGAGTATCAAACTACACATAGATATAATTCGTGTATCAAACTACACAAATATATAATTCGTGTATCAAACTACACATAGATATAATTCGAGTATCAAACTACACATAGATATAATTCGTGTATCAAACTACACATAGATATAATTCGAGTATCAAACTACACATAGATATAATTCGAGTATCAAACTACACATAGATATAATTCGACTATCAAACTACACATAGATATAATTCGTGTATCAAACTACACATAGATATAATTCGAGTATCAAACTACACATAGATATAATTCGTGTATCAAACTACACATATATATAATTCGACTATCAAACTACACATAGATATAATTCGAGTATCAAACTACACATAGATATAATTCGAGTATCAAACTACACATAGATATAATTCGTGTATCAAACTACACATATATATAATTCGACTATCAAACTACACATAGATATAATTCGAGTATCAAACTACACATAGATATAATTCGAGTATCAAACTACACATAGATATAATTCGTGTATCAAACTACACATAGATATAATTCGTGTATCAAACTACACATAGATATAATTCGAGTATCAAACTACACATAGATATAATTCGTGTATCAAACTACACATAGATATAATTCGAGTATCAAACTACACATAGATATAATTCGAGTATCAAACTACACATAGATATAATTCGACTATCAAACTACACATAGATATAATTCGTGTATCAAACTACACATAGATATAATTCGAGTATCAAACTACACATAGATATAATTCGTGTATCAAACTACACATATATATAATTCGACTATCAAACTACACATAGATATAATTCGAGTATCAAACTACACATAGATATAATGCGAGTATCAAACTACACATAGATATAATTCGTGTATCAAACTACACATATATATAATTCGACTATCAAACTACACATAGATATAATTCGAGTATCAAACTACACATAGATATAATTCGAGTATCAAACTACACATAGATATAATTCGTGTATCAAACTACACATAGATATAATTCGAGTATCAAACTACACATAGATATAATTCGTGTATCAAACTACACATAGATATAATTCGTGTATCAAACTACACATAGATATAATTCGAGTATCAAACTACACATAGATATAATTCGAGTATCAAACTACACATAGATATAATTCGTGTATCAAACTACACATAGATATAATTCGAGTATCAAACTACACATAGATATAATTCGTGTATCAAACTACACATATATATAATTCGACTATCAAACTACACATAGATATAATTCGAGTATCAAACTACACATAGATATAATTCGTGTATCAAACTACACATAGATATAATTCGAGTATCAAACTACACATAGATATAATTCGAGTATCAAACTACACATAGATATAATTCGTGTATCAAACTACACATATATATAATTCGACTATCAAACTACACATAGATATAATTCGAGTATCAAACTACACATAGATATAATTCGAGTATCAAACTACACATAGATATAATTCGTGTATCAAACTACACATAGATATAATTCGAGTATCAAACTACACATAGATATAATTCGTGTATCAAACTACACATATATATAATTCGACTATCAAACTACACATAGATATAATTCGAGTATCAAACTACACATAGATATAATTCGTGTATCAAACTACACATAGATATAATTCAAGTATCAAACTACACATAGATATAATTCGTGTATCAAACTACACATAGATATAATTCGTGTATCAAACTACACATAGATATAATTCGTGTATCAAACTACACATAGATATAATTCGAGTATCAAACTACACATAGATATAATTCGTGTATCAAACTACACATAGATATAATTCGTGTATCAAACTACACATAGATATAATTCGTGTATCAAACTACACATAGATATAATTCAAGTATCAAACTACACATAGATATAATTCGTGTATCAAACTACACATAGATATAATTCGTGTATCAAACTACACATAGATATAATTCGAGTATCAAACTACACATAGATATAATTCGTGTATCAAACTACACATATATATAATTCGTGTATCAAACTACACATAGATATAATTTGAGTATCAAACTACACATAGATATAATTCGAGTATCAAACTACACATAGATATAATTCGTGTATCAAACTACACATAGATATAATTCGAGTATCAAACTACACATAGATATAATTCGTGTATCAAACTACACATATATATAATTCGACTATCAAACTACACATAGATATAATTCGAGTATCAAACTACACATAGATATAATTCGAGTATCAAACTACACATAGATATAATTCGAGTATCAAACTACACATAGATATAATTCGAGTATCAAACTACACATAGATATAATTCGTGTATCAAACTACACATAGATATAATTCGAGTATCAAACTACACATAGATATAATTCGTGTATCAAACTACACATAGATATAATTCGAGTATCAAACTACACATAGATATAATTCGTGTATCAAACTACACATAGATATAATTCGAGTATCAAACTACACATAGATATAATTCGAGTATCAAACTACACATAGATATAATTCGTGTATCAAACTACACATAGATATAATTCGAGTATCAAACTACACATAGATATAATTCGTGTATCAAACTACACATAGATATAATTCGAGTATCAAACTACACATAGATATAATTCGAGTATCAAACTACACATAGATATAATTCGAGTATCAAACTACACATAGATATAATTCGAGTATCAAACTACACATAGATATAATTCGTGTATCAAACTACACATATATATAATTCGAGTATCAAACTACACATAGATATAATTCGAGTATCAAACTACACATAGATATATTTCCCAAGTATATAGTCCCCGACTCGAAGATGCATAAAGAAATGCCGGTCCTTACGAGGCTAAGCATCTTCTTAAATTCGATATTGGAGTAAGTATCTTGAAATCATAGACATAGAATACTTTTTTTTGTTTCTATATTTTATGCTTGCAATATATATAAAAAATCACTGCGTTTCAACCACAAAAAAGTTATTTCCTAAGTTTTTATTATTTGCTACTTTATTTACTCTTGTGTACTCTCAATCAAGGCAATAAACGTTTGGTTTCAACAAAGAAATTCTCTTTTACGCTTGTGGTAGTAGAACATAAAAATGTAACGATATGATACCCAATAACAATAAGTGAAAAATATTTAAGTTGTTCATCTCGGAATGACCCATACTGTTGTCTCGTTTCTTTCGGTGGTCGAGATAACTTTTTCAATTAATCCTCTTATTATAACGAGAACGGAGAAACATTGCAGCCACGGTCCGAGCGGGGCCGGGGAGATTACTCGTCACGTCAAAGTAGGTATTATTACCCTCACTACCTACCAAATTATAACGTAAATCACTAGTATGGGTCCAATGAACCCACATTTTTAGCTATTGGTTTTGAGAGGAGATACTGTATTATTTTAAAAAGGATTTATCTATGTTATAATTTAATATACCTAGGGCAGACTATTCAATTAGGAAGGGGCAACTTCGAAAAAGAGGCCGCAAAGAGGATCCGGCTGGGATGGGCTGCGTTTGGGAAATTACGTCAGGTATTCTCCTCGGCCATTCCTCAGTGTTTAAAGACAAAAGTCTTCAACCAGTGCGTTCTGCCGGTCATGACTTACGGTGCCAAAACGTGGACACTGACGGTTGTACTAGTTCACCGATTCAAAGTCGCTCAGCGAGCTATAGAGCGGGCTATGCTCGGAGTTTTTTTGATGGATCATATCAGAAATGAGGTAATTCGTCAAAGAACCAAAGTCATCGACATATAAGATAAGCAAGCTGAAGTGGCAGTGGGCTGGCCACATCAGCCGAAGAACCGACAACCGATGGGGGAGAAAGGTTCTCGAGTGGAGACTACGAACCAGCAGACGCAGTGTAGGACGCCCGCCAGCTCGCTGGACTGACGATCTAAAAAAGATTGCCGGTAGTGGCTGGATGAGAATGGCCGAGGATATGAAAATGTGGCCTGCCCTTGGAGAGGCCTATGTCCAGCAGTGGACCGATATTGGCTGATGGATTTGAGTGGATATAATTTAATATGTGTAACAATATGCTATAGCAGAAACGTACGAAAAAATCACAAATTAATTTAATAATAATTGTGGGATTTTTGCCCAGGGCAAAATACCCGCCTGAGTGAACAATAACTCTGCCTGTTGGCAAACTGTTACTGCTCACTCTCGGGGCTTCTGGGTCCTAATTCTGTGGTCGATAGCAACAGCTTGAAGAGACATCGGCAGCCCTAATAGATTATACTTAAATTTAAAGTTTTCTCCTATTTTCCAGTAAAAAGTCCAGTTTTCCAAAAAAACCTCTCTGGTTCTTTGTTTCCGGAACAGCTACGTACAGCGAAGTGAAAATATGCTACTCACATCTTGGTTCATATAAATGAAAAGTTCAATTCACGTTCTGAATACGCGTAACATTTATGTCACAGAAAAAAAATCAACAAAATAGTCTGTCACATTAATCTCGTTAATAAAAGTTTCGAGTAAAGTTGGACTGTACATAGTTGGACTGTACACAGTTGGACTGTACATAGTTGGACTGTACATAGTTGGACTGTACACAGTTGGACTGTACATAGTTGGACTGTACAAAGTTGGACTGTACATAGTTGGACTGTACATAGTTGGACTGTACATAGTTGGACTGTACATAGTTGGACTGTACATAGTTGGACTGTACATAGTTGGACTGTACATAGTTGGACTGTACATAGTTGGACTGTACATAGTTGGACTGTACATAGTGTACATACATTGGCTGCACATTGCATTTTGTGTTCTAATTTACTGTGGTCGAAGGTTCTAATCGCCATTTTTTTACTGTTTCGAAATGTAAAAGTACAAGAAAACGTAAACGCAGTAAATAAACAAGAAAGCCAAAATTTTAAAAAGTTCAAAGCAAGAAATAAAATTATTGTTATTGCTGACCAACAGGGGTCAAATGTGCAGGCAAATTTACAAAATTTAGTTGGGAAAGAGTATTTGGTTACGTGTTTTTTTAAATCTAGTGCAAAGTTAAGCGATATACTTACAATAGAAAAGAATGATATATTATCATTAACTAAAAATGATTTCGTGATTCTTATGGGTGGTACTAATGAAACTAATCCTTATGAGTTCGAGGCTACTTTTATAAATTGGATACATACTATTAGAAATACTAACATCATTGTTTGTGAAATCCCGTATAACAATTATTTGAACTGTAAGCAACAAAATTATACATTTCGATATGTTTGCAACCAATATGATAATGTAATTTTCGTAAACATGGACTACACTAGACAAATGCCTTTTAGAAACTTATTTGCATTAAACATAAGTAGAGCGATTCTAAAAGAAATCTTACATATTGAATACAAAAACAAAATGATGATGTATATTAAAATGAAAAACATTGCAAATAATAAACCAAAGATCAACTTGACAAGTCAAAGCACACAAACTGAAACCCACATTAAAATTCTATGTAGTAAATGTAAATGTGATATCAATCAGTCATCTCATTTTAATGAATCTGAAGGCCAAAAAGAATCTGATATGCCTAATAATACCAAATCGAATATATATTTTGTTAAAAATATAGAATATGATATAAATGTCCAAGGTAATGAATCTAATGCTAGCCAATACAAAGATAAGGAATCATATTCAGAAGTAAATAATGAGAATAATGAATTATGCAGTAGCAAGGATAAAGATGATTTTTTTCGTGATGAATAAATTACGTGTACTTCATCAGAACATTGATGGACTTATTAATAAGTCGAATAACTTGACCGTAAATTTAGATAGCTTAGCTGAAATAAACAAACCTATAGATATATTGTGTATTACCGAACATAATATGACAGTAGATGACACCAATATACTAACTATACCCAATTTTATGCTTTCTACGTTTTCCAGTAGAAACAAAAGGGAAGGGGGTACTTGCATTCTAGTGAGAAATGGACATAAATTTAAAGTTTTAATGGACATAGATAAATATAATATTGCTAATGTAATAGAATGCTGCGCGATAGAATTAGTTGAACACAATACTATAATAGTGTGCATATACCGAAAATGCAAATACAAAAAAGATATGTAAACAACTTTTTTTAAAAATTTAACTGGAATTCTGTCACTGTATTGCCATAAAAAGTCCAAAAAAGTAATTATCTGCGGAGATTTTAACATCGATACCTTAGAAAATAGTATGGAAACTAAAGACTTCATTGAAACTTTAAGGACTTTTAATATTAAAACATCAATTAAAGAGCCTACTAGAATAAGCAGTGGTACATGTTTAGATAACATTGCACATAATATCCGTGGTAGTAAAGGTGAAGTCGTTGAATTAGCACTTTCTGACCATAATGCGCAATTGTTGACATTCCCAGTAAAAAAGAAGTGTTCTATTCCTTATTGGTTTGTACATAGAAGGGACTATTCTGAGGAAAACCTTCTGAAATTCAAAGAGTACTTAGGTCAATTAACCTTTAGCAGTTCGTTTAATACACAAGATCCAAATATTGCTTACAATGAATTTATAGATATATTTACTACAGTTTATGATCTCTGCTTTCCCATAAAAAAGATAAAGATAAACAGTATTAGGAGACCTAAATGGATCTCAAAAGGTATAAAGATTTGTAGCAAACGAAAAAGACAACTACTATGGCGCTATAGAATATCGCCAAGTTCAAATAATAAAAGTGAGTTCAAGACATATTCAAAAAAACTTAACAAAATCATTAATTTAACTCAAAAATCGCAGAACAATTATGACATTAACACAGCAGAAAACAAAACCAAAGCTACGTGGAATATTATTAATAATAGTAAAGTAAGGGTGCCAAAAGACAATATTGAACAAATTAACGTTAATGGTCGCCTAATAAAAGACCCAAAGGAAATAGCTCAATCTTTTAATGAATATTTTGTAAATAATGTATCCACAAAGCCCAATTTAAAATCGACCATTCCTAACGTAAACAAAACTCCAAAGTCTCTCTTTTTAAACCCTACTACTCCTTATGACATAGAATTAATTATACGATCGCTTAGGAATACTAATAGCGTAGGTCCGGATGGCATCTCCACCAAAGTTATTAAATTTACTGCGAAAATGATTGCTCCAGTATTGAGTCATATTTTAAATCTGTGTATAGAATATGGGACTTTTCCCGATAAACTTAAATATTCCATAATTAAACCCTTGTTTAAGAAGGAAGATAAAGATAATATGGATTTTTACAGACCTGTAGCATTGATATGCGTATTTGCAAAAATTTTTGAAAAAGCGTTGTATAATGGTTTTTATTCTTTCATTGAAAAGAATAACATCCTTGCTCCCGAGCAAAAAGGGTTCAGGAAACAAACCAGTATAGATCAAGCAATTTTCGACTTCCTTCATAAGGTAATTATAGGCATGAATGACAAAAAAATTGTAACAGCTCTATTTATGGATATGTCAAAAGCATTTGACCACGTTGATCACAATATATTATTGAATAAATTAAGAAATTATGGCATCAGAGGCATAAATAGTGACCTAGTTGAAACATACCTTAAGGATAGATACCAAACAACAGAAGTATGTAAAATAAATAGACGCACGAAAAGTGAAGAGATTTTCTCTTCAAATTATTGTAAAGTAGTAAATGGTGTACCACAGGGAAGTGTCATGGGTCCTTTACTGTTTTTGTTATATATAAACGACCTTCCTAGTGTCATAAATCACCCAATGGTACTTTTTGCAGATGACAGTACAGCAATCTTTATCAGTAATGATACAACAAACCACGAAGCTGAAATAAATTCCTCTTTAAATAGTATAATCAACTGGTTGACATGTAATAATCTAATAATTAATTTAAACAAGACTAAAACAATGACATTCAGGCAAAGGCTACACCCCGATAGCATCGACATAAAACATAATGGCACCAAAATTGAGGAAACAAAAGTTGCAAAGTTTTTTAGGAATACACATAGACTGTCAACTGACATGGAAGGCTCAAGTTGAGCACATATGCAAAAAACTTAACAAATACTCCTACGCACTGTATATGCTATCAAAAGTAGTTTGTCGGAACGCCATATTGAAGGCGTATCATGGGTTTGTCGCATCTACTTTAAGATTCGGTATTATCTTCTGGGGCAATTCAACAAACAAAGAAGCCGCGTTCAAATCTCAGAAGAAGTGCATAAGGGCCATATGTCATCTGAAAATGAGAGATACCTGCGAGCCACATTTCAAAGAGTTAAAATATTAACACTACCTTCACTTTATATATTTGAAACTGCCTGTTTTGTAAAACAAAATCCCCATCTCTTTAATAAATTCAAAAGTAGGCGTCTCCAACACATGTTTGCAGCATTTTCATCAAATACGGCACATTTAAACAAAAGTATTTTGGGTATGGCTCCTAAAATTTTTAACCACATACCTAGTTCTATCCGTGACATTGAAAATTTTTATACATTTAAGAAAACCTTAAAAAAGCTACTAATTGAGAAAGCCTATTATAATACTCAAGATTTTCTTTTAGACAAATTTTAGTAACATGTACACAATTATTTTGGTATTGACATAATTATAATAATATATTTTGCTTATAATTTAAATCTCTAATTACCTATATGTTATTAATATTATTACGTGTAGGTATCTTCAAAATTATCTCTGACGAAGTCGGTAATACACACTATCTTCTTTTAATTTAGTTCGGGTTTTTGAACGCAACCTGACTCGACTTATTGATTTGTTATGAAATGAAAATATGAAATTATAGATAGATAGGTAACATTGTTTGTTTAATTTACTGCATGCTTGTTTTTGTTTGATTTTAAATTTTGTTTTGTTTTTAATATTTATGATATTTAAGTAATGTGATTTGTTCATCGTCAGTAATTATATGCAGGTCAAATTTGCATGTGGGACCTCTGATTAAGTATATTTTTTTTGTGTTCTTTACTTTATCTACTATTTGTTTTGATGTTGTGTGTCTGTATATTTGTACACCCTGCGGGGTAGAACTGAGAGGAGACTAATTAATATTGTAATCTACACCTTCAATACCCTTTGTTCAACAAATAAAATCTTGAATCTTGAAAAAAAAATCTTGAATCTTGAAGTTTATGGAAGTACACGTTATTCATGTTATGTTATGTACGTATTAGTAAATATGAACTTTACCTACAAGTTAGAAGAAAAATATTTTTCAAGAACGAAAACCGGAACAATAATCTCTTTTTTGCCCCAGGGGAAAAATATATGTATGTAAAACCATTTCTATCCTTGGGGAGATGGATTTTGATACATTGAAAAACACAAAATACAATTTTCGTCGTTGTTCGTGCACAAGTATATATGGGGCGCACATAATACTTTTCGCGTTTTGCAAAAAGGTTACTTGAACCACGGTCCTTAACACTTACCGAGTCTCCAGTATGAATAAGACTGTATCAATAAAAAATATTTTAAAAACAGATTTAACGGTCGGTTGCGCCAAACAAGTTCTCGCTTTTGGACAATTTAGCCTATTAAAACAAAATATTTTTAACAAATAAAATTTTCGTAAGTAGTTAAGAAGTTGAACTACATTTTAACTGTTCAGATTTGACACAAGTATTACAATCATCGAAAAAAAAATTGGAAAGATCACTAAAATCACGAAAAACGTATAAAATAAAATGGCGTCCAAAGCAAAATAGATATTTTTTTTTGTTCCAAATTAAAATATCTTTATTTTACGTAAAGAGATCAAAGTACCTTATTCATATACTATTTTAATATTTTTTTCCTTTCGTTATTTAAAAAGAAATACACAAACATTCAAATTCTTTTTGCGTAATTTTTCTGTACAGGAAAAATATAGAATGTTTGAGTATTTATTTTAAAATAACGAAAGGAAATAAAAAGTAATAAAAATCTGTAAAGGTTACTTTCATTTCTTTACTCTACAAAAAAAAATATTTTTTTACTGATCATGACTGATCATAACTGATCATACTAGTCCCAAAGCCAAATTACATTTTTCGTGATTTTACTGAACTTTGCGATTTTTTTTCTCGATGATTGTGATACTTTTGTCAAATCTGAAAAATAGTATTGTAGTTTAACTTCTTAATTACTTACACAAGTTTTATTCGTTAATTATATTTTTTTAATAAGCAAAATTGTCACTTTTTTATTATCTGTGCAAGTAGGCACATCAATCAATCAATCAGCACAACATCAATATATCAATCCAAGTCACCTGACATAAAGTAGGAACGTACCACTGTATATATTTTTCTATGGTAGGTATGGATAGAAATACCCTAATATTTTCATATCGACCGACCATTAAGCATGGCCTGGTTTTAAAAGAAAAGCCTATTGTTGAAATCTATTCGTTTGCTTAGAATTTATTAGAGAACTTCGTTATTGCAGGACAACAATAAATTACTTTGAAACTTGAAATATTTTAAGTCTTCGCTCCCCCATTTCATTGTCAAGTGCCGAAGGTCGAAACATACAACTTTTAAATTAAAAATGTTTCGCTTCGTGAAACACTTACAGGATGATATGACATGTTTCACAACAATAGCCCGGGAGCTGCGATTAAAAAACCCAGTTTCAGTCTTAAAAGCCTCAGTTGGAAGTTGCTTTCAAGCGGTAGGCTTTGTTCAGACTTAGTATTGAGAAGGTTTAGTAAATAGTTGCAAGACATTTAATTTAAATTTAAAATGGAGTTCTATATTTTTTTGTTTTATGGTACTTAAACTCAGTGTATCATATTTAATAAACTAAAAGGTTTTTTCCATAAAACTGCTTTTAGCAGCCGAGCTATTGTAAAAAGATAAAAAGTGTCTGAACATATCGTTGAACTTTGGACACAAATATTTGAATTCAACAATCAAACATTTTTATTATTCTATTAAAAAGTCCCTTTTTGTGAAATAAATAAATAAGCTATTTACTCTTCAATATTCCTAAAACAGTCAGGCTAATCTCTTAAACAAAATTATCATTACAATTAACAGAGTTCAAAAAGAGGTTATTAATTCATTGTTTAAATTGTATTTTATGACGAAAGTAGTTTTTTTTGAAAGATAATTTTTTGTTGTTGTATGAATCAATACATAAATATTATAAATTGAAGTCGCTCGCCACGTCTAAGTCACCGTACCTCCGGGACCAAGTGAGTCACGGCTGCTATGGGCGCTTTGTGCTCTGTCGTGTCTAAGTGACTGTACCTCCGGCACCAAGTGAGTCACGGCTGCTATGGGCGCTTTGTGCTCTGTCGTGTCTAAGTGACTGTATCTCCGGCACCAAGTGAGTCACGGCTGCTATGGGCGCTTTGTGCTCTGTCGTGTCTAAGTGACTGTACCTCCGGCACCAAGTGAGTCACGGCTGCTATGGGCGCTTTGTGCTCTGTCGTGTCTAAGTGACTGTACCTCCGGCACCAAGTGAGTCACGGCTGCTATGGGCGCTTTGTGCTCTGTCGTGTCGGTGACAACGGAAACTTGCCTCTCATAAGTTTCTGTACCTCAGAGGGTTCGGGGGGTACTTGGTCCCACGTAGAGGGGGCGGGGGGTACTTGGCCCCACTCCTCGTCTATAGAGGTTCCACGGACATAACGTCAAATGACGTGATAATGAAATAATGAAGTTCATTTTCAGAAGTAAGAATAACACGTACATTATTCTGACGTCAAATCACCTCATTAATATAAATATTTTGAGAGGAGGATGCATACTAGCAACTAGTCCCAGAAGAGAAATGCCGTGCCGTCCAATTTCGCCAACTAATCAGTGCTTTTGCATATACACTTGACTATACATCTCACTTCCATTTACCGGGGATTCTCTATTTCTATCAGTGCGTGGTGTTGGTTTAGCCACAACCAGAGCACGTGAAATCGCATTGAAATTTATTTCAAACAAACCAAAATAAGTGTCATTTCTCTGTGGGAGGATGACATGAAAATCGGTTGGCTACCAATATAGAGAAATGGCTACAAATGACATGCAAAGGGATGTCAGAGAACGGTGAAAAAAATATATCTGAAAATTCTGATATCCACAAAAAGGATTAATTTAATTAAATGGTTCAAAGCTTTTAAGTGTCGTGTTGGAATTTTGTTTATATTAACGAGTAGGTATTTAATCTCACTGTAAAATAACCCAGCCCAAATAAATTGGCTACTCTTCCGACTCTTCGGAGTCACAAACGAAATTAACCCTTATCTCCACAGTTCAGGGAGAAAAATTATATATCACTCGTACAGTTTTGACAAATGAAGCAGTAAGTGACAACATCAGTCAGCTTTTGCAGCAATAAAATTATATTTTGACATCAAAACAACTTTATGTCCGACGAATAAGGTCTAAAACTGTTTAGAATGGAATGCTAAATATGAAATTTATCATTTGCTAGTATTATTTCTGTAGCTCGCCAACCATTAGGAGGCAACTGTGAACTGTGAATAACATACGGGTGTTTTTTTCTGTGTATTGCATGAAATAGACGGAAATAAAACATGTTTGTATACATTTTCCTCGATAGAAATTGGTTATTTTTTTCCTCGTTTGACGAATAGCAATCATTCTGTTCATCATGTGAGTTCTGTATCAAATATTTTATCACATGGGTTTTACCAATATAACAGAAGAATTATAGGTTATTTTAATATATAGATTTCGGTTTATGGAAAATTTGCTAGCTATTTCAGTTTTTTTATATTAATAAAAATGAAAAACAATAAATGAAATACATGATTAATACTTGCGATTGTCGGCACTTGGTGAAACATCATCATAATCTTGATAAAAAACTTGTACTGTTTCACAATCACTTTATATTACTCTAACCGGTTTCGCCTTACGGCAGTATCAAGGAACACTAGCTGTTAAATATAATAAACAACAAACAAATTGTATTATATTTAACAGCTATTGTTCCTTGATAATGCCGTAAGGCGAAATCGGTTGGAGTAATATAAAGTGATTGTGAAACAGTACAAGTGTTTTTATCAAGATAATGAAATACAGTTTTTTTATTTTTCGACCTAATTCCGCCTCTCTTGCATTGCGCGTTTTTTGCTAAGAGTGACAGTGATAAAAATAAAATTCACATAGCCTCTTAATATTGTATTTTATTGATTCACAAAACGTCTAAACCTCTTAATTCTCATTATCGCTAAAACAATAGTGAAACAATAGAGCGCAGTCTAGAATGTGGCTCCGATACATTTTACAGAAACCTACATTTAAATTTATTTAGGAATCAGTGCAGCAAGGTTTTATGTTTTGCAGCAATATGCAATAGTTATTTGTGTTACAAGGGGCCCAAGAGTAATATTTTGTTCATCGAGGGCGTTATTTTGAATACAGAGCGAAGCCAAGGTATTCTAAGTATTAAAAAGGTATCAAGGAATTCAATATAGCCGCCGCCCGAGAACAAAATATTACTTGGGTCCAAGTGATACACACTATTTTTCATCACTACCTAAGAAAAAGCTACCACTACCTGGTATTTTGTGGTAATAATTGCGATATGTTTAATGTAATATAATTAAATAATCTATGACAAATATTTTTATATAATATATAATAATATGGGAAAATACGCAAAAAAGTAATGAAGGTTAAGTTAAATTATATTTTATAAAATAATACACTTGAATAAAATAAAAAATATAGGAATAAAGAATAAAAAATACTGTAAATACTGTAAATACTTGCAAAATATATAATAAGTATATGCCTAACTCCACACAATTAAAGTCAAAATCGACTTTTAAATTGAAATATCGTTCCCATTTACTGTCCCTTCAAAACAATCAGCACTAATTAATTTTAATTTTATTACTGCCTATTATTACCATTTAAATATACGCATGTAAATAGGCGCGCTATCTGGCTGAGTACATGAAAATTGGACACTTGAAAATAACTTTCATCGTACTTTTATAATTTAACTTAATATTTATTTAGTTTTTAAATGAGCAAGTCAACATTCGACAAATGTATCTATAGGTCGGTACGAGTACAATAAGGAGTACTATGGTACTTGCTTAAAACCAGCATTGGAGATAAATCTCCAACATTTGCTGAGCCAGGACCAGTTAAGTATTTTACTGTACATGCGACAACTTTTGTAGGTAAATTATTTAGAATTATGTTTAAACATTTTTGTGCTTTTAATTTCTTTTTGTATTTTTGTATTGTGTCGTTTTGTGTACTTTATGTATTAATAAACGTTTTTCTATTACATTCTATTCTTTGAATTAGTCTTGCTACGAAGAAGGGCAAGAAACTTAGCAAGATCATGTCTTTATCACCACAATAACTGCATTGTTAAATATGTTTTTAGGATTTAATATATTATCACTGTCAATAAATATTCGAACTCATTTTTAATTATTATTTGCAATAACAGCAACGATACATTTCTGAGAAAAAATAAATGAAAAGCATTATTAGTTTTTTTTTTTTCAGCGCGCATTGCCGCCTGGCCCTAACCGGCCAGTAACTTCTTCATAAATTATGCGTTCGACCTCTTTAGTTAAATGACGCTAATCTACCAAAAGCATGAACGCGGACCAATCAGAAGACAGAAAGCGAAAACTCCCATGGGAATAAAATTTAATCCGCAGTGAATCACGTGAGCGTGATTACTCGAAACTAATGATAAAGATTAGACAATGGCGTTGTCTGCTATTAAAAGTGTTAATTTTATTTCCGGATACGCTCACTTTAATTAGCACAAAAAAATCTGTAATTTTGTTTTGTATGGCAAAACATATCCAACGAACTTGTATTGCTTTGTGATATAAACAAATTAAATGAATGACATTCTACCTGAAACGTATAGATAGGGTCTGTTCATCAGAGTTTTTCCGATTTTTGACGGCTTTTGGGATTCAATTAATATTCCTTAAATTTTATTTTGAGAGCAATATTTTTGTACTATTTAAAAAAACGTTGAATTCTTATAAGTTCGTTCAAAACTATATTGTGTTTACATCGTGTGTTTTCTCGCTAGTGAGATGAAAAGTTGTATGTATCACACCAGAGCAAATTGATTTTGTTTCTTGTGCCTTGGAATACCTCACCTCCCTCACCATTCTAACTTAGAATCACTCGCTAGTATTTACATATGTAAACTATTAGTATATAAGATGGGATTTGGTTGGTCGCCTAGATCCGTGCTGGGGGCTCGGTTGGTGATCAGTAAACCTTGATCCTGGTCGCTGGCCGATTCTCCGGTATGAGTTCGAGCGGTTAATTAGATTTCACTTTGTATAATTATATATTTTACCTATCATTTTACTCGTATATATATTGCTACATAAATTAAATAAAAGTTTTATGTACTATGTACATTTATTATTATATTTTTATAAGATTAAATTTGACTCGTAAAAAGTGTATTATGTATACCTACTCTACAAAATAAACTATTTGAATTTGAACTTGAATTAGCACTCGTATAAAAAAAAAAAATATCTTTTTTTCACAGATTCAACATTTTACTCAAAAAAGAGCTATTGGTTCCCCAATAACAATGAAGAAAACGCTCTTTTACTCACTGAATGAAAAAACGTCTGATTTTTTTTTATTCATGCATGTATATTATATTTGTCATTTCTTGTTTCTTTCTTCTTAGTTTAACTCAAAAGTCCACATCCAATTTCGGTACTTTGATCCAATAGTCAAACAGAAACTAGCAATGCTAATATATGATATATAAAATAACAATTAATGTTTTTTTATCTCATTTAACTTGTATGCATAATAAAATATGATTCATTAAATGATTTTAGTTAAAAGCTAGAGTTTGTTAAGCTTTATTTAATTTTCTATATTAATGTAGTTTGGGCTAAATAAAACAAATATAGATGATTTTATCAGTGTATTATAAAAAAAAAAAAACCTTTAGTGTCATAATGTAGGTTCTAAGAATTGTCTCAAATATCGCCCGGTTTGGTTAAATTGGTTTTTACAGATAATACAGACCAAAAACTATGCAAGTTTAGATCTGTGTCAAATAGCCCCGATCTTGGGGCTTTTTGAGACATAATTATTTTAAAAATAAAATGCAGTAAATAACTGTTCAAAACCCAAGAGACTTTATTTGGCATACGGGTTAAAACACAAGCTATCGAATTCAATATAAACATCTTGAGATAGACTACAAAATAATGAGATAGACAATTTTTAATAAGAAAATCATCTCAATTAGCCCCATTTTACGGCACTACTGTTTATTTTCTCTTAGTCAATGGTAAAAAGTAGAGTAGGTACATAAAGTCATGAAAAAAAAAACATCTCGGCTAATGTATCCCTTGCTCTGCTCAGGATTCTACTTTAGAATCCTTCGCTGTTCTCGGGATCCAGCTTTGTGCCTCGAAAATAATTCTTATTGTTTTTACTTGTTGTATAATCTGCTATTTTTTGCCAGTTTTCAATAATACTTTTATTTTATTTTTTGTCTGTACATACTTAGATTTAACTTTGGTAATATTTAAGCTTTATCATTATTTCAATTTATTCTGCTACATGTTTTGTTATTGTTTAAGTTTAGTTTTAAGCTTCCATTTGTGCACTATTAATTTATTTTAATAGTAAAAGTATGATGTCCCGAAATAAACTACTTACTTCCAAATCGTCTAGCGATATGTGACAGAAGGTAAATCTATTAAGGCGATATGCGAAAACAATACGGCTGTTTCTTTTCTGTGTATTTCATGAATTACACGGAAAATTTTAATACATTTCTGGTATATGCATTTTGACTATATAACCTAGGGTTTTGAAATTGGAAAACATGTTTGGATAAATTTTCCTCGATAGAAATAATTGTAGAAATGAGGTCTTCAAACACACTTTTTCTCCTCGTTTAACGAATAGGAACCATGTACAGAACTCAAACATATTTTATTAGGTGTGTTTCAACAAAATCTAGAAATTTGATATTGTAAATTTTGCTAGCTATTTTAGTTTTTTTATAAAAATTATAAAACTAACATTTTTCGCTTTCGCCCTGAATCCGCCCCTCTCGCACTGAGCGTGTTTTCGCTTGGAGTGACTGTGACAAAAATTAAATTCGCATAGCCTCTTAATTCAGGGTTGAATCTTTTGCTATATTATGCTCTGTAATAAAAGTGAAAAAATACCATGGAAATGATCTTGCAAAGTTTTCTGCTCTTCTTCTTACGGCACGGGTTAAAAAAAGCAAAATGTCCTCAAACTTATTTCACAAGTGTTTAAGGATGATTCAAATAAATTGAGAGGGTATCTGCTTAAAACTAAATACTTCAAAAAATAAGGGACCCTTAACGTACAAGTATCATTTAATAAAAATTAACGTAAGGCCAACATCGAATTTTTTTGACACGAGTCACTATGATCACAAATAAAATGTTCTCAAAATAAGTGGTTCTCGAGTAAAACCAGAAAATACAGACAGACAAACATTCTAAAAATTATTTTTTGTCTTTAGTAGACAAAACTTATAACTTATAACTTATAACTTATAACTTATAACCCATTTCATTCAAAATTTCCCAAAACTATTCAACGTACAAACACGAGTGTTTTAATACTTTATTATTAGTATGGATTAAGAACTTATCCATAATTTAATTAAACAACCGATTGATTTAAAATAAAAAGCCCCTCTTCACACTAATTAAATTCGTAATCTCCTTTTGTGCGGCATCGAGCGATGTTAGCAGATATCTTCGGTTCGGGAGACAAATTGAATGACCATATTATCGTATCTGATTTAGGATCCCGACCTATCACTGCCGGCTAAATTGGAACGCAACCTTCGTGTACAGCTCCACTGATGTGACGTCATGCATCCACCTACATTAAGAAACTAAAATTAAGGGAAGCGGGTCAGATTTTGATGTCATATAAAAAGATTTGTTTACTCCAAAAAAAAAAAAACATGTAACAGGTGGTGCAAAAGTGACCCTATTTCGCTTAGCTATAACTACTTTTCTACAATAAAAAACTGTCATTAGTTTTTTCAGTACTGTATATTTGGCTCTCAAATTTCATCCCGTCAAGATTTAAATATGATGTCTATTAAAAAGTGACCTCTGGAGTTGATGCACATTTGAGCCCTATTTATGACATTTTCCGTAACTTGTCGCAACACTTCCGGTGCTATGTTCCTTATTTCTCGATAAATATTTTCTTTCAGGGCTGCGAGAGACTGTGACTTATTCACATACACCACAGATTTCAAATAACCCCAAAGAAAGAAGTTTGGACTCGTCAGATTGGACGATCTCGCAGGCCAATACAAATCGCCAAAACGAAGATGATACGGCCTGGAAAGGTGTCCCTCACTAAGTACATAGCTGTATGTGCCGTGGCGCCGTCTTGTTGGAACCAGATGTGCTCCATCCCCAATTCATCGAAATTGGGTATCAAAAACTCCCGTAACATGGTACTGTAGCAGTCGCCAGTTACAGATACCGCATTGCCTGCAGTGTCTTGGAAAAAATAGGTTCCGATCGCTCTTTCGGCACAGACGCCACACCACACAGTAACTCTTATTGGGTGTAAAGGTGTTTCTTGAATAATGCGCGGATTTGCAAGACCCCAGAAGTGAGTATTTTGCTTATTGACATGTCCCGAGAGATGAAAATGCGCTTCGGCGCTCATAAGCAATTTTGAAGGAAAATCATCCTCTTCAAGGTTGAGGTTGAGGACGCGCTGGCTAGACGAGTACGGTGGTCAGTAGGCAGCAACTGATGAATCATCTGAGTTTTATACGGAAACATCTTCAAGTTTTACGCCAAAATACGATGCAAAATCCGCCTATAAATGCCCAATTGCGTGGCACATCGCCTCGTTGATGTTTCTGGACACTCTTCCACATCTTCGTGCACAGCATCGATATTTTCGGATGAACTTAGGTTTATCCAATGTGGAGCCAGTTCCTTCGAAGCGTGTGGCAAAGCGTCGAAATGTGCGACGAACCGGTGCCGGGCGGTGGGGAAATCATTGACGGAACTCACGTTGTGTTTTTATCACTGATCAATTATTCCGTAAAAACATTGACACGATTATTCCACGTTCTTGGAGAGTAAATCGATTTATGTTTATTTCTGGTGTATTTTACATCTGTTTACTTCACATTTTTTTATTTTAAGAAGACAAGAGACGCCATTAAAAAAAATACAGGTATTTTCTATAGTGTCAGTACTTTTGCGCCACCCAGTACTTCAGATAACAGCAACCCCTGCCAACTTGGATCGAAACATGTCAGAACTTTAACTCCTGAGCGCGCAAGGAGTTGCATGTATCAGTGCGTGTTGTTTCTGGTTCTTTCATCATTTATCGCCTTGTTGTTGATTAGTCAACACGTCAGTCGAGTCGCGCAGTTCCAAAAGGAGTGTAATATATTTAATTGGCAACGTAAAACATCAAATAACGGGTTCAAAACTTCCCTCTAATGGACAAGTTTTAGCAGCTTTGTTCTATAATATCCACGAAATGAATTAAAGGTACCTAAATGAGAGTGCAAATCTTGCGAAACGCGAGTGTATAATTTTTTGGAAAAAGGTGCGAATAGCTACTAAATCATTGCAAAACTGTATAAAGAAACTTGTAAACTTATATCAAGTTTGGAGAGACTTGCAAAAAGATGCAAATAAAATACAAGGTGTGTTTAAACAGCAGTGTCACGTTGATGCGTTGACTATGATAAAAATAGATGAAGACAAGATCTTCTTGCAGTGTCAGAGAGAGCCTGGTCGACCCGGCCATCTAACTGGTGTCGATAAAAGTTATCGAACAAAGAGTACAGGGTGCGACTCAGAGCTTTTGAGGAAGAAAATCGTCGTGCTAAATATTTAGCTGCGTTGACTTCGTTGGCAATAATTGAACCTTTAACTATGGATTTGTCTTCAAGTTCTAGCAACTGCGAAGCTACATTGACAGCATTGAACTAATGTCAGTTGAGTATGAGACATTTTGTGTTCATTCTGGAAGTTACTATTGAGGCTCTGGGCGTTGTGTATAGATATTGTACACAGGATTTTGATTATTCTGTAAATAAGGAGGGGTTGTTAGAGTTTCGTTGAACCCTTTGAGCGTTTTTTTTTTCAGGAGGCGTTGTTTTTTTTTATAACGATATAAATTAAAACTTAAAGATTTACGCAAAATTAAACGCAATTCCTTCAAACTACGAGCTGCCAAAGGTAGAATGCCAGAAAAAATACGTGAAACGGAGGGCAACAACTTCCAGCACCCACCCGGCGGCCCTTTTGTAAAAATAATTCATTCCGTTTCTTTCTTAGCTACGGTATATGTAAATATTGAAGTTAATATTTATTTTATGGCAGAGAGGGGGGGTCAGCGCTGTGTGGGGGAGTAGGTTGCAATGGTTTAAAAACCGACTCCTTTACTGGTAGGTTAAAACCGACTCAGCACAACCCGACTCTATAGAGTCTTGTGGCTACTACCTTTAGAGTGTATATAAAAAGCCGAAGGCACGGAGGGAGGGCAGGCAGTTTGAGCCGTAGTGGCTGAGGCTGGTCGCCAAAGGCGACCAACAAGCCGAAGCTGGGAAGCCGAGCATGGATTGTTGATAAAAGAGTGGTAATGTTTCTGACTAGTGACGGACATCGGCGTCACTAGTGCGAGGGTTCCATAACCACGCTCAGATACCACTAATTGTATGTTAAAAGGCGATATTAGCAGCTGGAACAGGGGCCCATAAGCTGTCCCAGATCTATAATCTACAAATATCTTATATTCTACAAAATATAATACAAAATGTCGTACCAGACAAGTGTATGATGACCTCATCAGCTAGTCCTCGCACGAAGTCCTTTCGCTGTGGACTCCAAGGCGTTCCGATGTTGTGGCACGTGGTTCACCTTCCACGAAGACTCTAAACACGACCCACCTAACCCTGGATGCATCCAAACCCAGAAGAAATGGTAATTAACAAGTCCACTTGTTGCACACCGCGTGTTCAGGTTATGTCACACACACACAGGAAATAGAATAAAAGTGGCTTTCACGCCAAAATATTGTCAGACCCTGACCCAATAATGTTTTCTACGATGCCCACATCGATTTCCCTTGTATTAAATCATTTTAAATACCCAAAAATGTGGTCGACCGCGACCTTTTCCCAAAATCACGTCCTATTCCAGGTTTTTGACAGCTCCAAGTGGGAGAAGTGTTACCACACACAAAAAACAAAATCGTTGACCGAACACTCGACTGATGCGTTCTAAAAATATACATTTTATTCTTAACATGGATGCTTGCGCTTTGTTACGCAAGGGCGAAGGGCCTGCACTTCTCTCAGCGCCGTAGCTGAAGAAGCGAATTTGTGTTGTGAGAGTTACTTAGGTATTGATAGGTTCCAATTATCTTGGACTTTTTTTATAAAAAAAAAAATACTTGTTTCCTGGGGCCCCCCAGGTATTTCAGGGGGTCCCCTCTCCTCCTCCCCCCTGCGGGGACTCGAAATTCGGGTGTTTGATATATTATTATTACCGGCTCTGAAAATCGAAAGAACGTCTTCCAATAGTCATTTCTTATGGAGAACGCATATTTGTGCCACGTTTGGAGAGATTTACTGGAAGTGAGCAAGCGCAGGCTATTTGGACAGCGATATGACGTTTCGATCAACAATATTCGAGCTATCTTCGGACAAACATACATACATACAAACGCCGGATTTTTCAAGTAAACTCTGAGAACTTCATTTGTTTCGCTCACTCGTTCAATTAAAGAAAAATGTAATAGTTAAAAATATTATTAGAATTTCGCACTCGGACGGTGCCAAATTCTTTGCCAGGCGCTACCATTTTAGCGGCTTGTTTTTGTCGCCTTAATGTTTTTATGGCAACTATATTGTTGTTATTTACTATAATATTTTTAAGGTTCCATACCTGTATTGTGTGGTGGTACTGAACCCTTTGTGCGCGAGTCCGACTCGCACTCGGCTAATTTATTTTTCCGCTTTGTTTCACCTGTGTATATTACTTTTATTGCGAAAACGTATGTAACGGTAAGTTGATACTTCTAGAAAGTGTTTTCCTAATACATAATTCATCACAACCCTTTCAGTATGAAAAGACGTCCTGACTCAGAATCAGGAGGCTACATTTATCTCGTTCGGTTCAGGTTACACGAGCTGTTGAACACGCGACGCTTCTGTTTGCACTTGATCTATGTTCACGAGATCACTTGTATAACACGACAACTTCACAGTTTACTTACTTTAGGGTTCCGTTGATTTTCATCAGGACAAAACGAAACTCTTGCAGGATCACTTTGTTGTCCGTTCGCCTCTCTGAGAGTGCTGTCCAGGTCAAGCTTGAGGTAACAACTTGAAATGTGTCCAATACTTAGGTCTTACTTAACCTCATACTTAAGAGTATGTAAGAAGCTCAAGTTTATTGTTAAACGAAATAAAAATATACCTACGACTTTTCAAAGTGCATTTTCATTCTAATAATCGCGTATTATGTAAATAAATATTATATATTCACTTTTTTGTCTTTTACTATAGTTTTAAATAAAATTCTTGAAAAAGTGAAAAAGTAAGTGAAATATTTCGAACCATTCGGGCCCGGCGTCAGTCACAATGAAGTGAAATAAAAAATACAACAGTTAGGTAAAAAATAAAAGATAATAAAATCTATTTAATTTAATTTAATGGGTTTCTGCGGATTTTCACTAGCCGGCATCAACGGCTTAATGGGCAAGTAGCCCCCAACGACATTGATTCAATCCATGTTGATATCAACAGAAGCTATATTAAAATAACGTTCATATCAGCAGTTCATAACGTTCATGTCGCTGGGTCTCCGGATAGCGCAAAATAGGAGAATATAATACTTTTCACAAGGACGCGATGAACGGAAAAAAATATTTTTTCAATGCATGTGCTTGTAAAGGCCCACTTTTTATGCATCAAAACCGAACAAAAAGTCGATTATTTTGCCCTAGGGCTTTATTATTATTTTTTTTTAATTTATTTACAATGGTTGGCTAACCTGTAGACTTTCCTGTGTAAATATCTGTGTCGTCCTCGCAATTTATTCCTTTGCGCCCTTGTAGCATAAACTACTATTATGATAAAATATTTTCCTTGTAATTAAGTACAAGAAACATACTAATACCAATATCAGTTTCAAAGAAATAACCAATTTTGATAAATTTATTTTAGTCTAAAAACAGGTTGAATATTTTAAAATAATATTTTAAAACCATATTTTCATGCGAAGGATAACTTCCTTAAATGAAGAGTTTATTTAACAATATAAATATAATAATATGTTTTTATTGCGAACTCCATCGTTTTGAATACTCTAATTAAATATAAGAGTGTATTACAACTTGAAATTAATCAGAAACAAATTTAAAAGCACAAATATAAAAAACATATCTAAAAAAACAGAAATTTGACGTTGAAAAACTCTTTTGCTGTAATTATCACAGCTTCTTCAAAGGTCAACAGGTTCACGTCAGTTGACGGTTCCCCGTCAGGTCATTATTAATATGAACAACCGATCCCATATAAATAAAATACAGCACAGATATTCGTGGATGATAGATCGTCTCTAATATTACCTTACATGTTAATGTTCATTCACCCATATGTCCAGCACTAATATTAAAAGAACCCGGATCACAGGAAATCTATACCATGCTAGTGTACGTACCACTTTATCAGTTCAAAATGGTATCTAATACCCATGCATTATGCAATAGGAAATTTTATTTCTCCACGCCTCTATCCCGCGGGTAAAGATGCAGTTTCATTATTTGATGCAGTGATAATATAATCAATGTGCGAACATAACGCTTAGCACTAAAGTTCTTTATCATTCGTTTATATTGTGTCTAGTATACGTATTGAGTTAATATATACGTATGTTTAGACCATTATTTAAGTATTTTTGATTATAATAGGTACACCGCCTACGCCTTCACGTACATCCAAAATATTTTCCACCCAAAGGTTGTCTGGAAGAAATCGCTCTAAGCGATAAGACCGCCCATTGTTGCCTATATTTTTGTTTTTTTTCCAACTTTGTATTGTCCTTTTTGTTATTTTTCTTGAGGTGCACAATAAAGCGTATTTATGTTATGTTATGAAAAATCTAAGTGAGTTAGTAAGTAACCGATATTGTTTGACTCGTATTAGGCTCAGTTTGCATCGAGGCGATGTGTTTTATCTGTTGTGGGCAACGAACTAAAAGTTCGTTGGTTGTGGCAATGGTTGTAGGTAACTGAATAACGAACCTATACACGACAAAACACGCGCGCCCCTAGCGACAAAACGGGAACTACGCGATTTTAGGGTGGGGTCGCGCGGCAATACCAAACAGACGTGTTTTCGAAGATTTTCGCGTTTTTCGGGAAATATTTCAGGCTTTTTACATGTGAATAAGTATGTAAATAGTATATAATTACCTTTAGGAAAATAAAGAATTTTGTCCTGTGCGTTTTATTTACTCAGATAGCTGCAACATAGTATAGGAATAAATAAGTAGGTAGAGCAGGTATCTGACTCTTAGTAAATAGAAAAACACTGAAATAACTTAGTAAATAATATCATATCCTGTTGTGTTATGATATAGCATTAGGATCTTGTAGAATAAAGATATTTTTCTATCATTGTTTCATTGATACGCCTAGCTAGGTCTTAGAGTCAGACTTAGGTATAAGATAGGCAATACTTAAGTATACTAGGAAATACCTAAATAAGCTAAATAATATGTAAATAGGCATAAAAACATGGCTTTGTAAGCGTTACGACGGTGGGAAGCAGACTGAGCAGTGTTGCCAGGTCAATTTTAAAAAAATCGGTAGACGTGACTAGAAAAATCAGGAGATTATATGGAAATAAAAAAAAAAAAACAGTAGACTCATTTTTTTATAATAAAACAAATTCTGTCATTATAATAATGTTTTATTGGTACATTTTATTATTATGTCTGCTTAACATTTCAGGGCTTACGTCGAAGTCAAAGCAATTTGGATTTTTTAATAGATTTTTAGTGTGTAGCACTCCCGAAATGACTTCTGTGGACATTTTATTTCGTAGCTTAGTTTTGGTCAAATTAACTTAAGAAAAAAGTCGCTCTACCAACGCGCTGGAGTGCGTGCGGCAAACACATGAATGTGAAAACAGCACCAGCCATTACGACATAGTCTATTTTTACAAAGAATTGATTAGTGCCAACATAACAGTGTTAATTTTGCGTTTCATTTCACGCAGTTTTTTAGTTATTCAAGTTAATTTTACAAAGTATAGCTAGTATTTGAAAAAAATCAGTAGAATTTCAGTTGAAATCAGTAGATCAGTAGAATTAAGCGAAAATCAGTAAATCTCCTGAAAAATCAGTAGACCTGGCATCACTGAGACTGAGGACGGTTTGCCATAGAGGGCGCGCATTTATACTCCTGAGGTGGGGGTTGAAGTAGTATAAATATCTGCGCAATACATTTTCGACCGCCAGTCAGCTCCCAGACGTCGTAGCGTACTAGTACGTTTGTCTAGACCTAAGTATCTAGAATAAGTAAAAGATAAGAATCAACTGTAAATATGATGATTAAATATGAATAAATAACAAAGTAGTGCTCCAGGGGGTGAGGTACAGTGTCAATCTGTGTGTAGAGTAAAACTACTATAAAAACGGGTGGAGCACCGTCCACATTCATTCACAATCCGAGCAATATTCCAAAAAGGGAAAAGTAAAACAAGAAGACCTCGCACTTTACCTAGTTCCTGGCTGCACTCCTTGGGTCCACAAAGCGGCATTTTTGTTAGTTATTACTACCCCGGCAATATATTAAAGTGCAGTACAGCCCTACTGAGCTATTGAAAGGCTGTGCTGCACAAAACCATTGTTCATTAGACCGTTAGCTTTACAACTTCAGTTGGGTTTTAATGTTGAATAAGTTTCTTGTACAAAAATATTGGATATTAACCCGCCATGATTGGTGACGTGTATTTGACTTACATTGTTGGTGACACCGGTCTAAAGCACCGGGGTTTTTGACTACGAGTTTTTACATAATTAACTTATCATGCTACTTTTCATTAGAAAGGTTATAAAATCAGTTTTTTTTGTCAACTAACAACTAACTCTTTTACTAACATTAGACAATATCTTTGGATGCATTAAAATTATAAAGTATTTTAACAATATTTTTTAAACTAAAAGATGTCGCAACAATTTTAAAAACTAAGTGATGCAATCAGCCCTAGTCAGTCTAATGACATTGGAAACACAAAATAAAGAAACATAATTGGTAATTCTTCAACCAAAAAAAATATATATAATACTAAAATCACTCATCTTCAACAGCCAAACAAGTCGAGCAAGTAGGTACTACGCGCTACAGGCATACATATTTTTTATATTTACTTTTATATTTATCGCCATTCAATCGTGATCAATATTTTGATACCAGACTCGCCATTCATTCGTGATGAATATTTTTTCATGGGAGCCCGTCTTTAGCATTTCAAAAAACGTTGTAAAATTTGTCACGCAAGATAACATGAAATTTATAGAAGTGACATTTATTAATATACCCAAATTAATACCGCAGACACGGTCAATGCTCAAAATGGAGGTTTGATGACTCTTTTTGTGAAATTCATAAATTATACCTTTCTTGTTCCACATGCCCAACCCAATTACTATAGAAGGACAATATTTTATTTTGCAAAATTAGCAAAAAGTGTTATTGATTCGTGAGATCACTGATCACTTACCAAGCTTCCGGTATGAATTTGGCCGCATACATAAATGTCACCTAATATAGGAATAATGAGTATATTTGGAACCAAAAACTCCATAATCCAAAAATCTGGATTCTATGGATGGATATAGCCCTCAAAATATTTCAAGCTGGCTGTTGATATTTTGGGCCACAGAAATAGTAGTCAAATAAAAAATATGAGAAGAATAAAAAATAATAAAAATTGATAACTGAACTAAATCGAATTCGAGAATTTTGGCGAAACCCGCGTTTTAAGGCGCTACGGAAAAAATATCTACACTTTAAGGACTTGCATATCTACTTCAGTAAATAATGTATTATTTTGATAAAATAATTCTTTTTCTAGGGATCTGTTAAAACAGAAACGCGATTGGAGAAATTCGACTAGATAGAAATATTTATTGAAAAGAGGTCCTTTTCGACACCAATTCTCCTGGTTTGACAATTTAGAATGACATATAGACTGCAACTATATTTTATTAGGTGGGTTTTAACAGTATCTAGGACCTGGTTAAACGAAATTTTGATAGCAACTTTAGTACATTTTATATTAATAAAAAAACGACTTTTTGCTACTTTTCCACGAATCCGTCCCTCTCGCACTGAGGATTTTTTCGCATATGGAGTAAAAGGGACGCTAAAACTTTTACATATCACCTTAATGGCGAAACTCGTAACGCGGTGACTGAGGAGAAATTAAGGGGCGATAAATGCTTTCGTGCGGTGAAGCTCCCAACATTTGTTTACACTAGGCGACATATTTGCCTAGCAAGAAGCTTTCGATCGTGTTCGAGAAACTTCTTGTCTAAATGAGGCTTTATCATTCTTGCTGCAGTTTACGTAGAACATGTCATTTTTGTAGGCGAAACTTGAAAGCATTTTTTTTTTATTGTGTACCATATGAAGCACTCCATATACAACAAAACAAACAAAAAATAATAAAATTAAGGTAACAACTTATTTTAGCACAATGAAATTAGGCATGTAGGGCGTAGTATATGTGGTAGATAAATATTAATAAATGAAAAATATTAAACTAAGTTTTGTCTACGAAAACGACATGTTTGTCGTTGTTTAGTACTGCATGTACACTACATAGAGTACAATAATTGAGCCGCAGGCCGTAGTTATTCATTAAAGCTAAATGTGAAAAGTAAATAGCCACAAACTAGTTTGTATTTACTATTTACTATTTACTATTTACTATTTACTATTTACTATTTACTATTTACCCTACACTTAAAGTTTGCTTGCAGCGTATTCCAACAATCTGAAGTTTTGTTTTGTCGAATTAATATAAGAAAGAAGACGGAAAATTGAAGCGGAAGAAAACAATTGTTTCGCGAACAACTCTGTAGTTCATAAATTATTTATAAACTTGGATTTAAAAATGCTTCAACGAAGCATGTGCTTGTTATTTGTTATTTTGTTGGACTTACTACTAGTATAGCTACTGTTACTGTACAACTATGATATGAAAGTAATGTTTCCATGACAATTTTAATTTATTCAATCTTTTAGATTTATATCCAATTCATATAGGCTTATATCTAATTATAGTTTTTATAAATAAATTGCAAATTGCTAATTTTAATCTTTACAAGGTGACAAATTAATTTATGTAGCTAAATTCATACTGAAGACTTGGTAAATGTTCATATTAGGACCGATTACCCACGGACGTAGCGGACTCCGCGTCTCTAACATAATATTGAGGTACCCCAAAATAAGCCGACTCGCTTGTACGCACGAGCCGCACGCAAACATACAAAAAACATAAGACAATCAACCGCCATTCTGTAGCAAACCTTGACCAGCGAAACGCGCTGACATGGTACTTAAAAATATTCGAAAATGCCATCCTGCGTGGTCAAATCCTGCAGAAATAATAACGGATTTATGAAAAAATGTCAGGGAATTACCTGTCATAGGTAATTTGTTCAATTTATGACGTATTTCCATTTATTAACGTGTTTTTACATGAAATTAATCTGCTCAATTCGGAACTCAAAACCTAAAGTCCGCGCCACCAATGAAGTCCTGCGGCAAAGTCTTTATTGTGTCTAAAATATGATCCAAAATGCCTTAATCCATGAGACTTCAGTTCAATTGTCATACTCTTGACAATTGGCCAGTGTTGCCATTAAATACAAATGCAAATTACTCACCTCAAAATGTCGGAGATAGATTTTCGAGTGGAAATGATAATTTTTTATCTTCGTTATAACCGACTTCAAAAAAGAGAAAGTTGTCAACTCACCTGTTTTTTTTTCTACACATATTTTTTGTGTAAGTTGCTCCATAACTCCGTCATTTCTTAACCGATTTGAATGATTCTTTTTTTGTTTAAAATAGTGTGTCAGTAGATGTTGTTTCAGTTGGTCATCTCTATAGATATGATGAAATGAAACATCTGTCTGTTTGTAAAATTTTTCCGTTCTGATAAAAACTACCCACGCCACCAAAGGGCTTGAGCTAAACAAATTTCGACACAGGCATACACGCGCAAGTTAGGTAGTCTAAATTACATTAATTATTAAAAAAATATATACCGATGTGTTTTTTTTTTAGACTTCCAAAAAGAAACCAAGTATGGTGGAATGATTGGTTAAATATAATTGGAGAGAGCAGAGGTGAAAACGACTGGGTTCCCTCCAAATCCAGCGTCGTTTGTACGAATTGGTTTAGATTCGTATTACAGCGCCATCAAGCAACAATAGTATTATTTATAGTGCTAACCTATTTTCTGGGGAAATTGGTATCAGTTGGCTACCCAGCACGCACACATGCACTTTGAGCCGCCAACAATTTGTGAATCAGTTATTAGTTAGCGACACGGTGTCCGATCCTTCTTACGTTCATGCGATTACCGTTATTTTTAAATTCGTTCATGTTTTTTTTTCGTTTCCTTCAAAGGTTAGCCCAGCCCCGAGTTAATTACTAGGGGAAATAGACATTTTATTTTGCGAAATTTGCAAAATGTGTAATAGATCCGTGATACCGATCGATCTTTTACCGAGCTTTATCATTTTCAATTACCCAGATAGTTTTTAGTCAAATAGAGCACTGTTATCGCATCACTCATATCGATTTAAGTATATTGATAGATATGTGATTAATAGAGATGAGAAATTGTGCACCGCAAGCGCAATTATCGATAAATTTAGCTGCAGGTCTAGAAGCACAACCATTCGGGGCTCACTCGTCGACTGATGGATTTTGATGATCGAGGTCTCAAACGGATCACAAAAACCAAGAATACGGAAAGTATTTATCACTAAAAGGTAAGAAATCAAATTAAATAATTGAAAACACGACTGCGCCTTTACAACAAAAAAAAGCTGTAAATCTAGAATAATCTAATAAAATTATCTATATTTACTATTTAGTTTTTCGACTTAAAGTCTTTCTACCCATACAAGTTACGGGTAAAGGTTTTATTTTAAGCTCAATTAGTTTAATTTATTTTACATATAGGTTTTGTACTACCTGAAATAAATACATTTTGTTTACTTATTATTTTAAAGCTAATAACCGTCCCTTCGAATAAAAAACATATTTAAATCGGTCTAGCCAGAAGCGAGAAAATTGCCCACATACAAATACATACAAGTTGAATTGAGAACCTCCTTTTTTATTGAAGTCAGTTAAAAATCATATAAAAACTCAAATTTAAATCATTCACACAGCAATTTTATTTTATTTTTACTAGCACTGCGCAGAGAATGCGCCCTATTACTTTCAGTACCAATATTTAAAAAATATCATATCGACACGGTGACAAACGCGACACATCTATCCGAGACGGCAATCAAAGCGGGGTTGTGGCACTGCTATAAAAGGAACCTTTATGGTGAGACTCCGTTGTCCGTCCGTCCGTATGTCACAGCCTCATAACTTTAGCACCGTTAAGGATAAATATTGAAATTTGGCACAAAATAGCATTAATTTACCCACGTAACATGATGTAAAAATTAATTTGAAAATTTTTTAATTGTTCTAAATATTTCCAAACCAAAAGAGAGAAAAATTAAAATATTATCCTAAAACTGAAATTGTAGATGTTAAAGAGCTTTTTGTTAACTTTAATGTTTACTATTATCGTTAGTATATTTACTGGCACTAGTTTCGAGAAATCTTTGAAAAACCACAAAAAAAATGATGTCTCCCCTTACCTCCGAAACTCGTGGACCGAAAAATATGAAATAAATCGTGGTCATATGTGTTTACATAAAAATTACAGGAAATAGACAAGGTGACTTTTTGATCATCGTCCAAATTCATACTGGAGGCTTGGTAAGTGATCAGCATCATGAATCGATAACAATTTTTGTGAAATTCGTATAATGAAATTTCGACTTCCAATAGTAATTCACTCCCAGTCCTGAGTGAATCACTATGGGGAGTCGAAATTTAGATTCATGAATTTTACAAAAATCGTTATTGGTTCATGAATCTGATGGGTTACCAAGGCTCAAGTATGAATTTGGACGATGTTGACAAATTCACCTCGTATAGCGGTTGAGAAATTCACGAACAACAAAAGACAAAATTGAATTTTTCATCCACTATATGGAACCCTAGGTACGCGAGTCTGACTCGCACTTGACCGGTTATCTTTTCGTATTTTTCGGTCCTCTTGTTTTGGGGTTAATGGGGCATAATAACGTTAAAAAGCGCTGCTTTGATTTTTTTTGTATGGAATCACCCTTGCGTTTAAATTTTTTTTTTATTTGCCCTGATATAGCTGCTTTATCAGTTTTGAATTTACTAACACTTATTTTCACTAACTTTTATATAAAATTCATTTCATAGACAAATTGCATGCAATAGTTTGCAATTTCCTCCAGAAAAACCATTTTCCTTCCAGTCTGGTTCCATTAATGAACTCAGCACAATTTCCTATACAAATCAGGGACTGCGGCGGCTGAAGAATTAGATGAGCAAACTGTTTCCGACCGAAGGCTGTCGGGGATTACATCACGACCCGCTTGCTTCTACTAACGGCTTAGTTTATGATGCTCACGTTATCTCTTTTGGTGTTCAATAAATCAATGTCTTTAATTTTTTTAAGTTTTAATATGGAAATAAGTTGTATGACAAGATCTTGTTTCGATAAGTACACAAGTACACAAGAATCATGTAAGGATCAAAGCAGAACTCTACCTCTGTTGGAATAAAAATACATCGTCATGGCATGAATCCCCGTGGGGTCCACACAAATAGTCCATACTCGTACACCCACTTTTGACCAATGATGCGTGATGGGTGGTAAGCCCTATCGCCGTACGTTGGGCACAATTAGACCAACAACTTCCGAAGCACGCAGACCGAACAAAAATGTGCCCTTACAAGATTTGAGCCCGCATCCTCCGGATTAGTAACCGAGTACTCAAACCACTAGCTAGACCATAAAGGCGGTTTCTCTGAACATAGGCGCCGACAGATAACCGTAAAATCCACTTTTAAACTATACTGCGCGTAAATTTACAAGAGAAACGGCACACGTCATCAAACGAATCGCAAGCTTTTTTGACAGAAATGTAAACGAAATCTCAGTTCCATATCTACTCATTCCTTGAATCAAAAGCCATGCCTCAAACGGAATATAAAACAAGAACCTCATCACATCGTGGCGTGCCCCCCCCCTCCCCTACTGATGGGGGGAAGGAACAAACAACGTGTGAAGGAACAAGCGTTTGTCAAAACGCCGCGTTTCTTATCTGCGTGATTTACTTCCACAAACACTGGTAAATAACGTAAAAGAATTCTTCAATTTACAATGGGGTGACACGGGACACACAGATTGTGTTCTGTATTGTGTTCAGTCTGAAAATATTTGTGATGAAGTAAATTGTCTAGTTTTTGCAAGCTTTAAACGGAACCTTTAAACTTGATTTTTATCATCCTACTATTTCCTTGCTTAACTTTCGTACCGAGTTCCTAAAAAAAAAACAGTCGAATTTAGAACCTCCTCCTTTTTTGAATTCGGTTAATAACTTGCTGAAACCGTACAAAACTTAAGAACAGTAATGTATAAATATGATGTCCGTAGACCGATATGTTTTTATTTTTTGTCCTCGCAATGAATCTGATGAAAAGCGTCGATAAGACCTAGGATCAAGTACGTTGGCCCATAAACTGGAAAAGTGGAAGCAAGCGTAACATGTCTTTAACAATTATTGTTAATCAATGTTTGTATTATTCTTACTCTTGGACATCTGCCGAATAGATTTTAATCCAGTGTAGAGACTTGCTACTACAGAGAGACCACCGATACTTCTGTACTGTGTTAGGTAGGTATAGTTAAAGATAAACAATGAAATATGAGATATAATTGGAAACCTATTAACATGAGATGTTATTGTAATATAAAACTAAGGGAATGTAAACATTGTATTAAGAAGCTAATCAATAACAAGGATGTAACAGGAGATCTATCCATATTTGGAAGTCTAGGTTGTAACAAGACTCCATGTAACATGATCCAACTGTAAATATTAACCACCCAAGTAGCTATGAATCATACCTACCTGTAAACATAAACGTGTACCATCTCTCCACTATGTTATTGTATTCATTAGTATATAAGACTTATTTAACCCAATAAATGGTGAGAGCATCTACTCGAATCTCGGTTGTTTCACTTGTCGTCTCACGCGCAATATTGCATGGCAATCCTACCAGGGCTGCCTTGGGGTAGCTCTGCGTATGAGTTGAAAAAATGAAAAATTAAAAAACATTTATTTATCTCATAAAAGAAAACCTATAAGTAATTAATTACATAGAATCACTACACTCTATACTAGAATAATCTGTGTATTTCTTCCAAATGTTCTTTCAAAAACAATCAATCAGCCCCGGATCTACGTATTTTTACAGGGGGTGCAAAAACCTAATTTGGCGCCCTTGTTAAAAAAATAATTGTGTTAGAATTCCACACCAAACAATCAAGTTAAAAATAAATTATCCAAATAATATTTTTCTACATTTTTTTGCACAAAATCATCTATAAAATCGTCATAGTTTAAATTGTTATTCAAAAAATCAACACTTTGGATTTGACGATCAGTGCTTATAGGCACAAACTTTTTAAAAAAAACTACTTAAGATTGCGTGAAAAAATCTTTTTTTCCTGGTTGCCTACGCATAACCTGTTTATTTTGTAAAATAAATTCAAATTCATATTATAGGGGCATCGATAGGGCGCTGTTGGCCAGAGAGATCACAATTTTCCCGCCCTCTGGTCTTGCCACCCGGTGCAAGTGTACCCTCTCCCCCCCCCCCCCTTTAAAAAAGCACGTTTTTCTTTATTCAACATCAGAACAGAATGCATTTAAATGAAATTATTGTACATTCACTGCAAGAAGGTGCATTTAAAATGTACGCTGGTACTTATTTAACCGACTACGTTTGTTATTTGTGACCGCTTGCACAACCACTCATGAATAGTGAATAGACTACGCGCCACAGAGTTGTGCTAACTATTAGTGCATTTTATGTCTTATTGCAATGGTTTTAAGACTTTGGATAGGATGATCTAGGACGGTGTCACCTTTAGACTTTACAGTTGAAGCCAGGTACACTTGCTGAAGAGGTTTTATAATGTTTTTTTTTACTCACTGAAGTTGGCGAAGCTGCGTAATAAATTGAACGGAAAATAAGAAAGGAATATTTAGTACGTTTCTTAGTAAAACATAAATAGAGGTGATTTATTTGTAAACATTGCTTCCTATGTTAAAGGTGGAAATGTGTTTCTTACGACGACGAATGTGTGGTAAAACATTAAAATTATAGAGTAAACAATTTAGAAATCATTGCATTGCAGCAAGTAGGTAATTGTGTCGATTCGGTGTAGCACATCTTAACTTATTTGACAGGACTAAACTTATTTTAAGCGTTCTGTCGTTGTCCTTTAGATAAATAAAGAAAAAGACAGGACGCTAAAAATAAGGTTAGCTTTGTCAAATAAGTGTTACGCCGAATCGACACAAGTGTCTACAATTTAATTAAAAACGGTCAAATTTTAAAGAGACAAATTTGTATACACCGAGGGTTCCGTACCAAAAAGTACTTTTACCGTGCACGTTAAAGCGCATACATCTATAAATTTACTATAATTTTGGGAAAGCGTTCGAAAAAAAATAAGAGTATTCGTGCGTAAATCATAGAAAACTTTCAATAACTTTTCTTGACAAAAGTAACTACAGAATAATATAGAAAAAATAATAGCTTAATATTTATTTTCGACTACATTATATCTATAACATATTTTTTCCAAGTATTTGGACCACTCGTGTAGGTGGAGTAGACCTTCAAAGACAAGACTAGCTGCAGTTTATGTATTGCTCCTCTCATGAACATTACTATTTTTCCGGTTTTGTTCACGTACTTTTTTACATGCACTCTTTTATTCTCAGATATTTCACTTGTATATTTTCTGTAATAACAAGATGGGAACATTAAGTATAACGCAACATTATATACGCAACATATTTTAGCTCTGTACTTATATACTCAGTATAAATAAACAGTTGACGTATATTATAAGTAAGTATTTCAGTAAATGAAATTTTATTAAATGATTGTATACTGTTCATACGAATATAGAATTGTCTGATAATCGCCTCATTTCAAACTGATTATCCTCACAACATTCAGGCTTAGAAGGCGTGATCACAAAAATATATTTTTTGTTATAAGTTATTTTTTCCCAAAACCATTCACAAAATGCAAATCCATCTAGAAGATTGTACACACTAGTCCCTGCGGTGTGCTTCTCTAGTGAGCTCATGTAAACATGGCATCTGCAGTTCACACGTAGGTAAATCTATTATTCATGGCGGCCATTTGTAACATGTGATTTACACAATTCTATAGAGTATACATAAGTGCTGGTTTTGGTCCTGTTGAATGAACTCCACTTTCAGTGAAGTGTTTCTAGTAAGACAATGTTAATGACGTGGACATACCACAGGTTCCGTTATGTAAATTTTGATGGCGCTTTGTTCGTTAAAACATTTGTCATTCTTACGAGCACGGGCCGGCCCGATCGACGCTACGTCATTACCCGGGACTCTATAGCGAGTTATAAGCAAATACGATATTACTACGTAGTTGTTGCGTCTTGCCAGACATGACTGACATGACGGCGCTGAATTAGTCCGCCAATTCAAAGTCGTTCAACGAGCTATGAAGTAAACTATGCTAGGAGTTTCTTTGATGGATATACTCGTATTATCATAAATGAGGCAACTTGTCAAAAAGTAAGGTCTTTGACATAGCCTCTAAGATTATTAATTTGAAGTGGCAGTGGGCTGGTGACATCTGCCACAGAACCGAAAACTGTTGGGCGAAAAAAGTTCTCCAATGGAGTCAATGAACTGGCAGACGCAGTGTATGACGCCCGCCAGCTCACCAGCTCGTCAGCTCACCAGCTCGTCAGCTCACCAGCTCGTCAGCTCACTGGCTCACTACTTCACCAGCTCGTCAACTCTTCATCTCACCAGCTCGTCAGCTCACCAGCTCACCGGCTCACTACCTAACCAGTTCATCAGCTGACCAGCTCACCAGCTCACTACCTCACCAGCTTGTCAGCTCACCAGCTCACTACCTCACCAGTTCACCAGCCCACTGGACTAAAGATCGAATTGCCGGTTGTGGCTAAATGGAGATAGCCGAGAATATAAAATGTAGGTCCAGCAGAGGAATAATATTGGTTGATGCATTGGACCTGATTGACGTAACTGCCAATTAAAGTTGCGAATTTTTTTTTAGAGTTCGCCAACGTGTAATGGTCAAAGTCAAAACATAACGATGAGCATTTAAGGCGCGTCTTTATGCAAAATGCTTTACTTAAATGTTTTTAGCTTCCTTTTTCCTTCGTTTTCCTTGTAACTCTTTAGAAAATAAAAATGAAGATAAAATAAAAATACAACAGTCTCCAATATCTCATTGTGAAGTTTCACAAATCATTTATGTTTTTATCTTTCAAATAAGATATCTACTTTCAAAGAATAACATAAGTCACAAATAATTACTAATTTCATGCATCTGCACCTCAAAATTTACATCTTGTGTTTCCTAGCTAGTGAGGTGAAAAAAATTGATTTTGTTTCTTGTGTACTTAACGTTCAAATAGTTACCTAACGTCCAAATAGACAGTAGTGGTAGCGAAAGTAAGAAGAATAAAAATAAAGCGCATAACTGTTGGTACTTTTACTCCAGAAGACAAAAATATTCTTGGTACGAGAATCTTTCCGGAAGGCATCACATGTTTAGTAAGCTGCTACAGTAGTGACCTGAAATTTCTCTGCTAGTTGTAAAACAAAATTATTAAAATCTGTGCAATTCACGTGCTTAAAAGCGTATACATTATAAATTGGAACCTATTATATTAAAAGCGTATACATTATAAATTGGAACCTATTATATTAAAAGCGTATACATTATAAATTGGAACCTATTATATTAAAAGCGTATACATTATAAATTGGAACCTATTATATTAAAAGCGTATACATTATAAATTGGAACCTATTATATTAAAAGCGTATACATTATAAATTGGAACCTATTATATTAAAAGCGTATACATTATAAATTGGAACCTATTATATTAAAAGCGTATACATTATAAATTGGAACCTATTATATTAAAAGCGTATACATTATAAATTGGAACCTATTATATTAAAAGCGTATACATTATAAATTGGAACCTATTATATTAAAAGCGTATACATTATAAATTGGAACCTATTATATTAAAAGCGTATACATTATAAATTGGAACCTATTATATTAAAAGCGTATACATTATAAATTGGAACCTATTATATTAAAAGCGTATACATTATAAATTGGAACCTATTATATTAAAAGCGTATACATTATAAATTGGAACCTATTATATTAAAAGCGTATACATTATAAATTGGAACCTATTATATTAAAAGCGTATACATTATAAATTGGAACCTATTATATTAAAAGCGTATACATTATAAATTGGAACCTATTATATTAAAAGCGTATACATTATAAATTGGAACCTATTATATTAAAAGCGTATACATTATAAATTGGAACCTATTATATTAAAAGCGTATACATTATAAATTGGAACCTATTATATTAAAAGCGTATACATTATAAATTGGAACCTATTATATTAAAAGCGTATACATTATAAATTGGAACCTATTATATTAAAAGCGTATACATTATAAATTGGAACCTATTATATTAAAAGCGTATACATTATAAATTGGAACCTATTATATTAAAAGCGTATACATTATAAATTGGAACCTATTATATTAAAAGCGTATACATTATAAATTGGAACCTATTATATTAAAAGCGTATACATTATAAATTGGAACCTATTATATTAAAAGCGTATACATTATAAATTGGAACCTATTATATTAAAAGCGTATACATTATAAATTGGAACCTATTATATTAAAAACAGCTCAAATTTGCCTTATGTTGTACTGGTAATGAAGCACATTAAATTTGCCTTATGTTGTACTGGTAATGAAGCACATTAAATTTGCCTTATGTTGTACTGGTAATGAAGCACATTAAATTTGCCTTATGTTGTACTGGTAATGAAGCACATTAAATTTGCCTTATGTTGTACTGGTAATGAAGCACATTAAATTTGCCTTATGTTGTACTGGTAATGAAGCACATTAAATTTGCCTTATGTTGTACTGGTAATGAAGCACATTAAATTTTTAAACCTAATCCGTCTAGGCGTGAATAAAATTACTTCATTTATACATATTTCAGTACATAGGTACTAAGATTTTGTTGAGGAACTATTGAGTAAATTTTGAATATCAGTGTTCTGTTTCGATTAATTAGAAAAAGGCGGGTTTTACAAAATCCGCCTGCGAAACCAGTTTAACAATATTAGGTAAGATTACGTCACATCGTTATAACTTTTGAATCGATTGTGCTGCTAGCTACTAGTACATATATAACACTAGAGGGTTACCTCCATGTATTAAGTTATGTACATTGAAATTTAGTTCCGATGACGAACTATCATAATATAGGTAGTGCTGCTTGTTATCTATATTATACTAGTTTTTGCCCACGACTTCGTCCGGGTGAGTTTCAAATGTAAATTCGAATGATACTTTCCGATAGAACTTTAACATCCCGTCAGGCAAAACGGTCTTTCTTACAAAAGCACATTTACATTATTGGAGTTCATTTTCAAAAAATAAACTTTTAACAAAAAAATAGCAACCGACTTCAATAGTAACAGCAGTCATTCACTAAAAAGTTAATAATAATTCTATAAAGACCGATGGTACCGAAGCAACACTTTTGCCGACTTCTTTCTTCCTGAAACGTTATGTTATCTAGAAGTCGCCGTTCTTATATTGGTTTCTATGTTGCTATATCGTAGGAAATACGCCGACTTCTAGATAACATAATGTTTCAGGAAGAAAGAAGTCGGCAAAAGTGTTGCTTCGGTACCATCGGTCTTTATAGAATTATTATTAACTTTTTAGTGAATGACTGCTGTTACTATTGAAGTCGGTTGCTATTTTTTTGTTAAAAGTTTATTTTATTTCACATTTTTTAGTGTTGCTGGGTTAAATTGTGAGGTATAGGTAGTTCTTGCAAACGTGGTGTTAATATGAAACGAAGTTCAAGTGAGCATGTTTGAGTAGCTTCCTGCTATCAGCACCCTAACACAACATGATTACCGCAATCTCGAGTTATGTGCTGTCATCCGTTGAAGAGTTCTACGGTGATGAAGCCAAGATCGAAATTCAGGTGGGTACACTGGCAGTTTTCAGCAATGCCCTGCAATGAGCACCCTAACACAAACTGGTTGCCGCAATCTAAAGTTATGTGCTGTCATCCGTTGAGGAGTTCTATGGTGATGAAGCCAGGATTGAAGGTCAGGTGGGTATTCTGATAATCTCCAAGTAATACCCTTGAATCAGCACCCTAACGCAGTGATTGCCGCAATCTCGAGTTATGTGCTCTGATCCGTTGAAGAGTTCTATGGTGAATATGTTGATGAAGCCAGGATCGAAGGTCAGGTGGAAGAATGTCGATTTTCAAGTAATACCTTGTAATCAGCACCCAAGTACATAGCGATTGCCTCAATTTCGAGAGATATGCTGTCATTTTCTGAGGAGTTCTACTGCCTATCTCTGAAGACCTTCATCAGATCATGACCAAACCCAAAATGGGACTTACCTGGAAGTATACTCTTTCAAACAAAAAAAGAATTGTTCAAATCGGTTGGGAAATGACGGAGTTATGGAGTAACAACGCCAAAAAAAAAAAAAAAAAAACATACAGTCGAATTGAGAACCGCCTCCTTTTTGAAGTCGGTTAAAAATGGTTCCTGTGAATCCTAAAATACATGTTTAATTTTTTTTTTGAGTTATACCCCAAGTGTCAAGTTAGCGTAAAACTCGTACACACGTTGAATATCTATGTTTTTCCTTACAAAATGTTGCACCCCGTTACATTCTATTAGGGGATGATTTTTGAAAAATACTTGTACTACATGTTTTATTATTTGTTTTTCTACCAACAATATTTGTAATTATTTTGATACACGCAGGTGACACACGATGATGTCGCCCGGTAATTATATATTTACATATATTTAACATGTTCACCATCATAGTCAGCAAGTGGAAAATAAACTCATTATAACTATATTACTAAATTATAATAAACTCATCAAACTCCCAATGTGGAGGCTATACACAGAATTACGAGAAGTTTTATTCACCGGTTTTATTCTTCACTATAGGCTTATGTTGAGCTACAATACTTAAATACGGTAAAGGTGCTACAAAAGATCTTTACAGATCGATGCTAACGCTATAGACTACATAATACTACCATGTAACTGCTTAAGTTTTATAGTGATATAGGTTTTAACTCTTTTGAAGCGCTTTTACCTTAGTAATTGCTATTTTACATCTGATAGTGCTATTTAGTATATTTATGACTCTGCATTGTATCTGAAGCCTGTACAAGAACTTAATAACAAACCTCTGTTTCTCCAAAGCCGTAATCGTCGCTTCTCTACTTCTACAATACCACCTTTCTCTTAAAGAGATATTACAATCTCTTATATATAGTCTAAGGAATATACAAACTCACTTGAACCGCTGCTATACAACAAAGAAGCGGTACAGTGCCTTCTTATACTGCTTGTGTGTTACTTGGGTAACTATTTGGACGTTAGATAACTATTTGGACGTTAGGTAACTATTTGGACCTCAGAACATTTAAATAGTTAGAAAGGCCTTGGAGCTGTATGCGTACCAGAACCTTTGTCGCCTCACACCCACAGGCACACACCTTGTCGTAATTGAAATACTATCAAAACTTTAATCCAAGTGGTTGTTCTTTCTACGCACAACAAATGACTTATATCGAAAACTTATCAAATGAAAAAACTACCGTATCTCTGTGTAAAACGGTGTATTTTTCAAACAAACGATTTCATTTACGACGTTTTAGTTTTGATACCATATGACCATTATAAACCTACCGGCTTTAGGTGGTTGATAACTTGACCGGAGCGGTATTGCGAACTTAATATTAAACACAGTCTGATTATATGACGTGATGATTTATTGCAAGGGATGGGAACAGATGTATTATTAATATCTGTATAGTCGAGGAATAAAGATTTTGCTAAAATATTTAAATGTGTGTTTAATTATCCAACAGGGTAATTCTAAGCTATGCATGCATATCTTGAATATATATTTACAGTAGTTACAGTATCAGAGTTGGTATAATATACTAAAGGTTTTTACAAAATATATAGAAAAAAAGAGCTTGGAATTACACTGAAGAGTAAATAAACCCACACTTCCAAGGAAGACAGTCAAGACTGTGCAGATTCCTCTTATATGTTGATAAATAAGTATTTAATCATATGCATAGCTTAGAATTACCATATAGAGTAAATAAACAGACACTTATACACTTTTTAGACATACATATGCATAGCTTAGAATTACGTTGTAGAGTAAATAAAATACACTTTTACACTTTCAAATGTTTTTTCATACATTTCACCCGAAAACTTTTGTTCTCGACTGTACAAATATATGATAGATATTGAAAATAAGTATTTATACTTATGCATAGCTAAGAATTACACCGTAGAGTAAATAAACACAAACTTGTACGGTTTAAAATATTTTCTCATACATTTTATATAAAAAAAAAATTCCTTGCTTGTACAGTTATCCGGTCGATTTTGGGGTAACTGACAACGGTTGCTCGAATGTTATAAAAGTTTTATCTTAAATCTTAATTTAAGAATATCGCTCAAGGAATAAAAAACGTCTATCGATTGTGTGACACCACGATACGGCACAACACTAGCGAGCAAGTTTGACAAGTAGGGAGAGCATACATTACTTGTTTACTACATCTTAGCCAAAATTGTGAGCGTACATTGCCGGTAATGTATATTTTTGTTGTCACCATGAGTAAATTAGTTATTTATCTAAAATTCTCATATTATACAAAGTTTTTATAATTACAGGTGAAAGGAAATATCTCAATTTTTCCGGTTTGCTTTCTTATTCGTGATTCTGCAAGTAATTATTGCACAAGACGGCATTTCTCTTTAGATTAGGCAGAGCTGTTCACAGAGTCACGGTTCGCGTGCGACTATGGGCAGCGATCGCGTGTTTCGGTTTAAGTATTGATGTTCAACAGTAGTTGTGGCGCGCGTGACACGCCCACTTAGCCTTTCTATTTGATTTAAATTTAGTATTTATTTGGACGTTAGGTAACTATTTGGACGTTAGGTAACTATTTGAACGATAGGTATTTATTTGGACGTTAAGTAACTATTTGGACGTTAGGTAACTATTTGAACGTTAGGTATTTATTTGGACGCTAGGTAACTATTTGAACGTTATGTATTTATTTGAAATTTAGGTATTTATTTGGACGTTAGGCAACTTGATTTGACTTGATTATCTGATATACTTTTTCTGGATCATCTCAATAATAATTTTCAACTGAAGCGAAAAATTTCTTATATTTAACTTTTATAAATCTCTAAAATGCATTCGTGCAACAATCTAGACTGTAATCTATTGTTGAAATGATAAAAATAAATAGAGTAAAATAAATACTGCCACAGCGTTTACACTTTGACGTTTCGATCAACGAAGTAATCATTTAGCTCGTGCCTAATTTCTTGTGCACATACACCCTCCTATCTCCGATCCTTCACAAAACACGGGAGCAGATTCAATTCCTGTAATAGAATGAAGGCCCTCGCTCGTTCCCGCGATTGTTTCGATCCGGATCCAATTGGTCCTGTTTATTTTAGACGAGCGAAAAGGTCAGGAATGTGGTGTATTGGGATGTAGGAGTATATGTGGCACGAACATGGATAAAAGAAATAAGGGAGATTTACCTTTGTACTCTTATTATTCGAACTCAGATATCTCCGCGCTCCTCTCACTTATTTCACTAACATAAAACATAAAGTAAAGTACTGCACACGTAGTCATATTTTTCAAGCACACCTGCAAAAAGAGAGCAGTGAATCAGCCTGTAACCATGGGCCCTGATTAAAACACACTCAAACAACACAACATATCACATTGGGACAGAACACCGAGCCTATTTTAGGCCAGATGCGTTCGCAAGCGCCACGCCCGTTACCATATCTCCCTTGCTTTACCTATAGGTGTGAATTTATAAGAAGAGTACCACAAATCTCCTCAGAAAAATATTGAAAGAAATTTAATTACATAACAAAATATCTCTTTACATAGTTATCAGTTAAATGTACCAACGGAAACAGCACAAACATATTTTTGTTTGTTTTTATTTTGGAATAATTTTAGCGAGATTTGAATTTACCTACGTAAGTACCTTTGATACCACCAACCGTGACCCGCTCCCTTCCCCCTCGCCCCTCCAAAACAAGACAGATCCGCATGTAGTTTGTGAGGGGTAGTGATGAGGTTAAATGTATCTATGTGTGGAGTGGACTCGATTATAGTCCGTCATGAAATGGTCAAAAAGTAAGACGGTTTTCTAATAATTCACAGAATAAATAATAGTACTACGTAATTGCTCTATAGAAAGTCTTCTGTTAGGTTAAATACCCATCTAAGACAATCTTAGGCCAATGAGCCACGTGGAGCCAACCAATAATCACCTCTATCAAAAGCTAATAGAGTCTTTGCCATTGGCCTAACTGTGGTGTTTAGGTTAGAGTAGCACTTTGGTTTGTTAAATTAAGTAATTTAAAACAAACTTTCTTCCAAAAAATTTCGAGATTTAAGAAACAAACAGATCTGCGCGTATACCGGGTGCTAATGTACTGATATAGTTAATTATAGTTTGTGAAATAAAGTTTGTACGGGTAAAATGCGACGGATAATTGATTTAATAATGTCATAAAAACAGATCTTCTGTATTTACAAGAAAATGTAAATTGAGTAAGACATCTTGATACATTCTAATGAGTGGTGGTGTTCATCACACAAACACACCCTCACACCCTCTCTCACACTCAAAACACGCAGCTGAATCTATTAGTGAAGGTTTTTGTAATTAAACATTGTTTTACTGTTTCGTAACACTAACTATTCACAGTATATGGATGACACGTCCATTTATTTTCTATTGTTTTCCAAAGTTAAGTCGGATCGGTGCAAATACTATTTCTCGAACTAGATCTTTTAATGAAATCACATATTTTAATGACTACATTGAAAAACTTTCCTTGAGACACGTACCTCAGAAAATTAAAAACAAAGTTTTTCTTCTTTTAGACTTTAGGGAAATTTTGTATGGAAAAGTATTTTTTCTTCTCTTTTTTTTTCTTCACAAGAAAGTTGTGGTTTAATTTAAACGTAAGTAGCTGTCAATTTAAACAGCTGTAAATTAAGACAGCTGTCAATTTTCTCCTGGTATATTATTATGTTTTTATCGAAAACTAATAATTGTGTAGGAAGCCCAATGTATGTAGAAAGTCCAATTTATGTGCAAGAAGCAGTGTCCTATAATTTTCTTTTCTTTAAATTAGCTGGTGTCTGTAGTATCCTTTTTTATATTAAGTAAAATTTTATTTAATATATTTAAAATTGCAACCTGTAGCTGTAAAACTCAGAATAAGTAACTTATTGTAAAATTTCAAATGAAATTTATTTGTTACTTTCTATCACAAAAGACATGAAAATTGTTCACAATACATTGAATCAAATAATATCGTCATTAAACATGTCGGTATCATTTTGACGTTTAATGAATATTAGAAGAACACAATTCTCTGAAGATGTCAAGAAACTTTTACCCTTATACGTGCAAGAAATTTGAACCTAGTTATTACAATCCTCAATATTCAGGTTATGAAAAACTTATCAATAGTTAATCTTTTAAGTTATTCAGAGCTGAATTAGAGACATGTCTCTTTTTGTAAAGCCTCTACCATTTAAGACGGACTAAACTTCAAGTTATGTCTATCTAAAAACCTGTCTGACAGACGGACAAACAGACACGAGAGTGATCTTATAAGGATTCTGTTTTTCCTTTTTAGTTACGGAACCCTAAAAAGGAACTATTCTTAAACCCGTCTATACAATTTGTAACAGAAAGGTGTAACCATATTTAAAGAGCTTATTTAGTCAATAGTATAGAACAACTTTTACTATGGATCAAATGCAGTATCTCATAGAAAAATTCAATGCCACTCGGCCGAAATGTATGGAAGGGCAGATTTTTTTTTTGATATTTCGGAGTTGGCTCGATAGTAAAAGTTGTTCTATATTATTGACTGAATAAGCTCTTGAAATATGGCAACACCTTTCTGTTACACATTGTATAGACAGATGGTTAAGAATAGTTCCTTTTTAGGGTTCCGTAACTGAAAAGGAAAAACGGAATCCTTATAAGATCACTTTCGAGTCTGTTCGTCCGTCTGTCAGAGAGGTTTTTCTCGAGAACTGTGTAAGAATTTGATGTAAGGTATCTATGACGCGTTATACATATATCCAATCCACAACTAGAAAAAAATTGACAGGTCAGGTTGGTCCAAAAAAAATATTGTAATAAAGTATCGTTTGAGGTATCATTTGAAAGGAATAACTCACAAGATTCTAAAAATTACATTTCAATAGTTTTTGCTCCTCTTGTCTCAATGATACGAGCCTCTTGTCTCAACCTCCTAAAATACTAAAGTGAAAATTGAATTTTTAATGGGTTTATAAATTAATATATTAAAAGTCATAAATTACCGGAAAACTAAACTGCTAAAAATTGACTGCTTAAAACGGTACGGAACCCTAATTCACCTAATTGTGTCAGGCCTAATAACTTTTGGCCAGTTTTATTTAGCCTTAAAATAAGTACTCATAATTTTGTTTCAAACTACAAGTAAGTGAATAAGGTTCATTATAGTAGCTCATAAATACTCAATACATAATATTGTTTCCTATCGGATTGCAGTTTCCAAACCCCAACTACCTAAAATTGGCTTCTACCAGAGATTATAATATGCAATTCGGCGGAATATGAAACTATTTGTTCGTGTAACTTTGTTCCAGATTGCTCAGACCTCGAGGAAAACTTTTCCATTTAAAGGTTAGCATTTATGAGAAACCTGATTTGAATAGAATGAGTCTGCAAAAGCAACAAATCATATAAACACTGAGTCATAGTTTTATTTGTTGAAAGTTCATGGGCCCGACTTAAATGCTTTATATATTTGTTACCCAAATCATATTAATTGAACGTCAAACGTCGTCACCGTCAATTAAGTTTATTTTTAGGCATTGTCTTTTTACGCACCATGGAAAAGGTGACATTGAAAGAAAAGCGAATAAGGGAAATAAATTGAATGGAACCTTGCACTCCTTCATGGGCACCCAAAGTGACTGCAATATTTAATTATGAATGGTATAAAATACTACGTGTGGTAAGATAAGCATCGAAGTAGAGTAAATGCAGGGGAAATGTGGAATGAAAAATATCGACGTCAACGACGCTGAAAGAATATGTAGTAACTAGCAGTGGCGTGCAAACAACTTTTTTCCGGAACAAAGTTCAAGCTTGACAATAAAAAAAATATGAAAAAATTTGAATAACACTTTGAAAAAAATAAGGTTTGTATGACAATGTTCACTCTAGGGTAGGCAGTGCTTACCCTGGCGTCATACACACTTTTTTTTTTCAAAGTGTTATTAAATTTTTTTTATATTTTTTTAGTTCTCAAGCTTGACCTTCTGATTGCTTTTCCGGAAAAAGTTCTATGCACGCCACTGGTAACTAGAACAGAAAAAAGAATGTTTCGGTGGTTTGAGCATAGAAAAGATTGGTTCACATTTACGGTTCATAAATGGAAGGTAAAGCTTGACTGAGCCGCCCTAGAAGGACGTATGCTGACCGATTTGCACATATACTGAAGAAGGGCAAAGTCAAAAGTACTCAATAGAAGAGCTTTACTATAACTAGATTGATGTATGTGGAAGAAGTGAAAGACATAATGTCAGGATCATAGTAGCAGATGGAAACGTGTAGTCTTGGCCTACTCCTCTGGGAGACAGGCGTATCTTTGTATTTTCGGAAGTAAAAATACAACATTAACTATTTTTGACTTCAAAAAATTAATAATATAGCTCTGTGATACTAATTATCGCTAAAACAAAAGACAAAACATTAGATCGCAAACCTGAATGTGGCTCACATCCAACTAACAAATTGACATGGATCCGCCCGCGCTCATCGACAATTAGACATCCTTACGGTGCCACTCTCATTAAAATAATATATTTCCAAAGTTGGATTTGACCCAGATTTGGATTTATATGAACTACGTTACATATTAGTATTCTATTCAGCTTCCACACTGAAAAGAAACTCACCGGGGACATTAAAGTACAATTTAACTTTGTGTCCTATAAATCATTGGAAACTTTATCCGATAGTTCAATAAAAATGTTTCCAAAAGGTACGTCTCCCATCGTTACCCTTGCACATGTAGTAGTAGTTTAACGAACGAGAATTTTATCCAATTACTGACGAAATTCGCGACGGTGATGAACATTGGGAACGAAATTCCCGTGAAGGCTGTACGGCATTTTGAAAGCATACAAATCGTATTATAATAGCGATTTCCTTTCCCGACAGATTACATTTCAAACACATTATACAAGCTGACTTTTGTTTACAAAGACAAATTCATAATAGAGACTTGGCAAGTGATCAGGCAGGAACAACATTCAATAACCCTTATCGATGAAATTGAAAACAAAATGTTTGTGTCCCTATAGTGGTTTACGAAGAACTCCGAGTCAATAAGTATAGCAAGCCTAAATGTTATTTTGCGATTTCACAAAAAAGGCTCATTGAACCTCATGAAAAATCTCGACTGAAATTTGTAATGCATTTATATTAATTTATGCCGCGGACGGTGAATCCCGCTACAGTTATGCATGCCTCGTCATATTAATTACTTTATCGAAGGCTATGATAAAGTAATTAATATGCCTTGTCATCATATTAATTACTTTATCAAAAATATTGCATGGCTCGTCATATAAATTACTTTATCGAAGGCTATGATAAAGTAATTAATATGCCTCGTCGTCATATTAATTACTTTATCAAAGATATTGCATGCCTCGTCATATTAAGATAAGGAATAATTCATTTCCTTTATTTTTTTTTTAATCGAAGATTAAATTACAAGTTCATAGGTTCTACATAAATACTTTAATGTCATTAAAATATCTGCTATTGCGTATCCATCCATCAGCCTAGTTCGTCCACTGCTGGACATAAGCCTTTCCAGAACATTGCCACTCCCGGCGGTCATCCTGGAAGGATTGCCCATACTAACACACGCTGGGTTAGTGAGCGCGTTGCCGGAACCCTCGCACCAGTGACGCCGCTGCCCGTCACCAGTCTGCTCCATATAATATCCGGCTATTAGGGATGGATATACCACTATCCATCGGTCCCAGGCATGGTGGGCCTCCTGGTTTTTTGCCTGTGAGCTGTCCTCTTACTCTCCCCCGAATTACTTCGAGGGGGTTTCCAAGTAAGATGATGGTACCTCCACAGTCAAGCCCGGCATCATCTCTACCACCTGGCGTATAATATTGCGTATAATAAATATTATTTGTATTTTCTTTTTACCGCAGTAGCCTATCACTACGGCCGAGTGGTAGATCGCTGGCCTGCTAACCCAGAGGTCGTGGGTTCAAACCTCGCGATGCACAATAACTTGTGTTAAATGTCTGCAAATAGTCTGCATTTGTCCATTTGTGTCCGAAGCAAGGCAAAAGGGCTAACCATCCATCTCTTTCATTTGGAAAGTAATAATCGTTGGTGGAAAGCGCGTGTTGTGTGAACTGTGACTTGCCTTTCACAGTTCACATTTGGAACACTTTTAACTAACAGAATTGTAGCCTACACTTACCCTGTGGAAAAACTTTAGAAGAAAATAAAACTGAAGGTCGTCCTAAAACGATCTCCAGGCCACTATGACCAAAACATAATTATTAAATTCGCCCGCGTGGTATTCGTATTTGAAAAGTCCCTAGGGAACTGCCCGATTTTTTGGGATTATGGAAGTAGTGTGAGTCCTTCCTGCATGGAAATGATTAACAAAATTCCAGCACCACACCGAGCCCGTGTTTCAGTTTGATGATCATGTGCCCCGGTTACAAAGGGTTTATGTCTAACAATTATTATTTTTACTAAACCTGTTTTTAATTATTCTTGTTTTACAATCATTGAATTGTGTGAAGCTATAAAAGAGCTGACTCACCTGGTATAGGCATTGTATGCTTAAAAAGTGATTTCAGCAACTTATTATATAAATTACTTTTATTTTACCAACAAAAATATTTTTTAAAAGCATATGGACTATATGTGACAGGTAGACAAAGGTAATATATATATTTTTTTGCTTTCATGACATAATGTTATCCTGTCTTGTATTTTTTATCTCTTTATTCAATTAAAGTATAGGCTTACTTTTTACATTTAGTTGTTGTAATATTATGAAGAAAAAAAAGTAATGATCGTGCTAATTTTCTCGCCCTTCTTCTTAGCAAGACTAATCGGATGGGCGGAGTAAGGCATATATTTATTATATGTATTGCATATATTTATATCATAACTTATTTTTTTATAAATTTAAGTAAACCCAACCTTTATCATTTCCCTGTGTATTTTCTCATAGTAATATTTTTGACGTAAAACTATTACCTATACACACACATATTTAATTACTTATATTACATAAAAACTGACCTGTAATAAGTGTATCTGTTAAACCTAGATTACACAAAAAATTAATATATTTCATTTCATGTGAACATAATAAAACAATTTTCAAACACGGGTAAGTAGCGGATTATGAGAATGAACAGTCACGAAACAGTGAGCACCGCGTAGCGAACGTGATTATGTATCTAACGGTGCCACGGACAAACCAAAAAGGCCACACTAATTAGACAACCGATTTTTTCACTAAAATGGTTACTGTTTGCAATCCATAATTCACAAAATATAGTTTATATTAGTTTATATTGGTCTAGAATAAAGCCTATGTGTTAGGGTAGAATATAGCCTATGTGTTAGTCTAGAATATAGCCTATGTGTTAGTCTTGAAAAGAGCCTATATTTTAGCCTAGAATAAAACTTATATGTTGGTCTAAAATAAAGCCTATGTGTTAGTCTAGAATATAGCCTATGTGTTAGTCTAGAATATAGCCTATGTGTTAGTCTAGAATATAGCCTATGTGTTAGTCTAGAATATAGCCTATGTGTTAGTCTAGAGTATAGCCTATGTGTTAGTCTTGAATAGAGCCTATATTTTAGCCTAGAATAAAACTTATATGTTGGTCTAAAATAAAGCCTATATGTTGGTCTAGAATATAGCATATGTGTTAGTCTAGAATATAGCCTATGTGTTAGTCTAGAATATAGCCTATGTGTTAGTCTAGAATATAGCCCATGTGTTAGTCTAGAATATAGCCTATGTGTTAGTCTTGAATAGAGCCTATATTTTAGCCTAGAATAAAACTTATATGTTGGTCTAAAATAAAGCCTATATGTTGGTCTAGAATATAGCATATGTGTTAGTCTAGAATATAGCCTTTATATTAGTCTGGAATCTACTTTTTCGAATAATGAATGTTTCATGCCGATATAAGTATTTTTTGAGATCTTAGGTAACAAACCAAAATACCAAAAATCTTTCACTTAAATATAAGTAGCAAGTAGGATAGGATAGGATTATACAATTTTAAACGCGATATAGGTATGAAATAGTAGCAATTTGTTTAAATCCAAGTCCTTTTTCTTATAAAGAAAAGCGTTTGATACTAGAAACTTATTAAATAATGGCCGCTGACTCGACTGCGGAACATTTCACCGACTCTTTTTAAAGGAATGTCATTTTATTTGTGCTCCCTGTGCTGAAAGTATTGGAAATGCAATTTTGTTGCCATTACTTTTGTTTTTAAGTTTATTGCAAAATAAACGTACAAACCGATAGCAATATATCTCTTTTAAACAGAGCTCGTTTAACAAATAATTTAAAAATGTATATAAACAAAATATTTCCATGTTTATTCATATTTCAATTTCTTTTTTATAACTAACAATAAATACATTTCACAAAAGTGTACTGTATTTTATTTTTCATCCGTAAGTAACACCAAAGTATTTGAAATTTTATTATCTATCCACTGAGTTCGTATTTACTGCCACAAAACAAATTGCCACCATCAAGAAGCAAAGATATAATAAAACTAATTAGAACTGAGACAATAAAATGGCCGCACAAAGGGAGGGTAGTGTATAAAATCAAGTCAAAATCCAGTACAAGTACCTTCAATCAACACTAGGCCCCTTTTGTTAGGGTCTGCCTTTATTTCCTTTATTTTCTTGCATTTCTTCTATACAGCACTAAAAGCTCGGACAAAGATAATCTATAAAATTTATAACAGAAGCGACACATATGGAAATTAAAACTGCCGTAACTAAAAACATTTGGTTGCTTTTGAATATTATTTTCCAATTTGTATTCTTTACAAGTCTTTGAGCCCAAGGCCGCTATTGCTCTTTTTTCGAAAATAAATTTCGAAAAATCCTTTCTTAGCTGAAATTTGCGTCGTCGTATGACGAACTTATCTGCCAAATTTCTGTAAAAATTATTTGATGAGTGGGTGAGTGATATTTCGGTTCTACTATTGCGCCATCAAAAATATAAAAATGTCAACTTACCACGTTCACATGCATGATGCACCTATAAATCAAATAGTTTTGAAAGGGATACTTCTTTGTTCGCATATTTTATAAGGGAGCATGTTCCGAATTTGTAATCACTCTTCGGAAACGTCTTTTCTTACGGAGGATAATATGCCTATTATTATGGTATATAGTATATATGGCCACCATTAATTGTTTTCTCTGTGGTCGAGTGAAGAGGTGAAGATCAAGTTCATAAAAAGTATCCGCTTAAATAATTAACGATTGTATCTCTGACACAACCTGCTTTTTATTAAAAATGAATTAATAATAAAATTATAAAAAAAACGGAATTTGTTCAACAATGATTCAAACGATGGAAGATGCTGTGAGGTAAACCTGCTTTACGGCGATATGATCCACCCTTCATCAAGAAAAGAAGAAAGTACACACTCGGAAACATATTAACTATGACAGCCCCGGGGGGATGTATGTCGTAACGATACGCTCTGTGCTTGTGGTATTTGAAAACCTCTTGCAATCGCCAGCTATGCCGTTTTTGAAAAAGAACATTTTTGTTCAATCCCGAATATAGTAACACAAAGTTGCGGTTCTGCAACCTCCATCATCTTATCCTAAAAGCCAGTAGGATCTATATAGGATCCATTGTGAAGTGCCAATTTCATTGTCTACCTTCACTTTATTTCTTTTATTGTGCTTAATAAAAGAATGGAAGTTGTAAGCGCGCTGTGAATCTCGGATACCGGTTTATCTTTGAGGAAACCTTTCAAATAATGACATTTTGAGAGGCCACTTTTATTTTCAAGATGGTGGCTTGTAGTTTTTATTTAGAAAATGTTTGCATGGTTCATCAATACATATACTTCCGCCTCTATCCCAGGGTGGTAGATACACAGCGACGTGTGTAGAACTTTTTGCTGGAAAACAATAAGATTTTTAAGTATAAATAGTAAAAATAATATGAAAAATTTAAATATCACTTTAAAAAAAGAACTGATTTTTTATACAAATATTTTTTCAAGTGGTATTTTAACTAATTTATTGTTTTTTTTCTACTCTTATAGGTACTTGACATTCTGATTGCTTTTCCAGCAAAAAGTTCTAGACACGCTACTGTAGGCACATACTAAATATTTCCATCTACAACGATCCTGATGCAGTGGAATGGTATAGTCGGTATATACACTCACCTCAACTATCACACATAAACTTACAGTTTCGCCCAAATGGAACCATGTTTGTGTAGTAGATTTATACAGAGATCGTAAAACGTTTACCGCGATCCGTTGATTTGTTGCAAAGCAAATAAACCCACTTTTCGATTAATGGCACTTACTTTTTGCCCGTGTTTGCTCGCTTATTAATTATTATCTAGAAGAAAACTTTGAGAGCTGTTTAGCAGGCGGATTGTGAAAATCCCGCCTTTTTGTTATTAATCGAAACAGAACACTTCATTTAAGATTTGCTTAGTAGTTATTGTACAAAATAAAGTTCAGGAAATATAAATCGGGCTAAGAATGGGACATTTTATCTATTGTGTTAAGGGTCATTAAATCAGAACACCTGTTTACACAAAAAATGTAAACGGAGTAAAAGGTCTTGATATATTCTAATGTGCACTGGTGTTCATCACATCTGAACCCATTACCAGAGAATATAAAGTGCCATTACTGAACGTTTTCAAATTTTAATATTCTTTTACTATCTCGTACTGTGTGGGTATTTAATTCTCGTAGTTTCTTCTAAAGACTTAGAAAACCCAACATTTTTGTTGTTCACAGTTTATAGATAGCCGAGAGTGTGAGTTGTGAACTTACGGGTACGTGCCTCTATTGTTCAAGGTACATGCCTCTATTGTTCAAGGTACGTGCTTCTATTGTTCAATTTATATCCAAAGTAAGTAATTCCGAATTGGCACAAATTATATTTGCTAAACTATACCTACTTATTGAGTATACTATCATTGCATAATTTCCATTAATTTCTGTAAAATCTGTCCATTGACATCCGGAGTAAAGAGTATAACGACTGCAAAGTTTCAATAAAATACGAAAACAAAAATTACATTAAACGACCGCCTTGTGGTCTAGTGGTATAGTGCGCGCCAATCTTTTAGTCGCCTCTGATTGAGTTACGAGTGCAAGCTTGCGCAGGTACAGTCAAGGAAACAATAATATGAACTAGTAAGGGAGCTGGCGAGCATTTCGCTATATGATTTCCACATAAATATTTTACGTCGAGGTGGATTGCAGTTTAAATCATTACAAATTGATTTGGTCCAATCAATTAAGGTCCTATGTCGCTGCATTTTCGCGTTACAGCGGATTGAAGTTGCTTAAAAAAATCGGGGTATTGAATCATTCGTGCATGTATGCTTCTGGAGTTCATGGTCACAACCATCTTGGAAACGAAGAAAATCGAAGAGGCAGACATTCAGGACTCTGCATTATCATGGGACGGAGTTGTAAAAATGTAAAAAAAAAAATCTCTATTAAATTATTTGCACGCGGTTTTTAGTGCGCCCATTCGATTCACTATGACTCCGTGGATTCGAAAAAAAATGTGGCAGACACTTTGCTCACTGATTTTTAGCTGTACATCATATTTTTTCTGAATGCCAATCAGAAACGAAATGCCCTTGGAACTTTTATTAGAAAGTAAATTTTTTAAATTGCATGCTTGAATGTAATCTGAATAGGATTAGGATCAGGATAGGAACAGTCTTTAACTATTTTTAATCACGTTTTATTTATGTAAAATACGTAGATTTATACATAGATAGAGCGTCGAGTTGAAAAAAAAAATCAAATAGTCTGCCTTTGGAATATCTGAGGCTTGAGAGTCTGCCTCATCGATTTTCTTGGTGTTCATAAGGAATTCAAACATAAGTCGAACAAGCAGACGTGTCCGCATAATATAGCACACTTTTTTTTTTACATTTTTGAAACACTGTCAAAAGACAACACAGAGGTAACATGTAGGCAGACTATTTTTCCGTGGTTCTTCTCATTGTTATTGATCGAACAGTCCAAATCTGCCAAGTGCGCACTTCATATACAGTTTTTTAAATCATAAAAATAAATTAAAAAATTGATTACTACAAAAGTTATTGGGATGGATGTCTGCTTTTTCAATTCCTTGTGTTTCCAAGGTTACTGTGATCTTCAGCCCCAGAGGCAGACCTGTGCGCATATTATAGCACACCTTTTTTTTTTAAACATTTTTGAAACGCTGTAACTTTACAACGCATCGCCACCATGGTGACAAACAAGGTCCTTAATGTTTCTTAGGGCATAAATATCACTATTAATAACGCTTGCCTAGTGCGCTGATCATATCGAAATTTTGCTCGCCAGCTCCCTAACTAAACGGTTGATTATTAAATGTTTACTATAAGTGGGAAGGTGTACTGGTTGTACCTACCTATTTAATATATATTTATTATTTTAGTGCAATCTTAACTGTTTAATTAAAACAAATTAATATATACACCATTTTCCTACATTGTCGCCTTAAAACGCTATAACGACCGCGAGGCATAACAAGAACAATAAACTTTAACAAACTAAATCAACAAAACAACAAATAAAGACAACACAAACAGATTAAACGATTAACTTAACGAATCATAGAATTTTTTCCACGAACGTACATTTCATGCAACGCGCGCGTGTGTAGTGTACGGACGTAGCACTAACACTAACGCATAGTGTTGACACCTGCCGAACGGCGAGCGGGGGGTGTGGTGCGGCATGGAGGCGGGTGTGCTCCGCGCCCTCGCTCCTGTAACGTCCCCCTGACACCGTAAAACGGCTAATGCGTCGATTCTTGGGGCTAGCTTCAGAGGCGACTAAAAGATTGGCGCGCACTGTATAGTGGCTTGAACGTTTCGATGAATTCGCGGGTATATTCCGCAGGAGCACACTTGTGTTTGTTCTACAGCTTCTGAAGGCTGTTGGGTGATAATTGTACCCAACGTACGGCGATGGGGCTCACCACCCTTCATGCTGGGACGTAAAAATAGTCGGTAAAACGTGGGTGGGTACATGATCGGAAAAACCCCTTACACCCCCCTCGGGCATTCATGTCCTGACGGTGTATCAATATTTATGTATTGTATGTATGAAATTCTATGAACAAATGTGTGTTATGCTTAGTCTCTGGTTATGATAAAATAATATTGAATACTCAAAGGTCTGAAAAAAGGCGCGAAGAGCTCATGGCACCGATTTGTGCATTTTTGATGTTTTGATCGATGATTGTGATAAAATATTGCGTATAACCTATTGTAGCATTCGCTACAAGTATTCAACCTTTTTTATATATTTTTAGTCTTTCTTTATCGTTGGCTGCTTTTCTGAATTTTCGAATTCGAATATTTAGAATGATCTTGTCAGATTTTTTTGTTATTTTTCTCATATCAAAGAAGATCGTGACAGAGGAAGGATAAATCTTTTACAAAATAACAAATTTGGTATTTGAAAAATTGAAACAGAGCGCATTTGCTCTGAGCATTGTGTAAGCCAGTTTTTCTGCATTTCCTGGTAAGTTTTGTGTAATTTTGGTTTCATTCTCTGAAAATCCTTTTTGTCCCATTTCCAACACGTTAATTTCCTTTCCCTCATTTCATAAGCACATCTTGACGCTGTTGTTTTATTACTTTACAGCGACCCTTCGGGATTTTCTAAGGGTTCTGGTTCTCCCCAGTTTGATTATTCATTTCTACTTGAATTCCATCCGCCATCTCGTACGGTTGTACCTATTGAGGCCTGATGTAAGGACCACGTCCCTGGTGAGCTAAAGCTTCCGATATTAAAATAGAAATCGCCAAGCTTCATCGACTGCTCCCGGGAACACCGGAAACACCCAAAGTCACGAAGAGACCCTCACCAGGTTTTTAGTATCTGTAGCCTAATATTCAGCATCAATTATTTTTATTCCTTAGTGTAAAGCTAGATAACGATTGCTCGTAACACCTTAATATTACGTTTTCTTTCGGATCAGGAGTTATCAAAACTTCCGTGAAATCTTAGTTTAAAGGATCCTATAAACTAGTGTCGACAACCAAATTTAAAATCCATTATTTTATGAATAAATGCGTCGTTCAAGCTAAAAGGAAATCAAAATCCTAAATAAGTAGAATTAAGCATAATTTCCTTTTTGATCTAATAAGTTCCTTTGTACCGATACTCTTTAGATATTATTGTGTTTTGTACTATATTTTTCTTACTTCGGTTTTGTTATTTTTTTGTGTATTTAAAGATAAATTATACGGTTTATTTATCCAGATTTACCTCTTTTTTTGGCTGTCACCAGGCTTGCCTGGTGGCAGTCCAAATTTAGGTCGAAATTACGTTCGTGAATATGTAGTGGCTAAAAACATAAAATTATTTTTAAAAAATAACGCTACAAGAATGGCGCCCGAACAAAAGGTAAGTACGGTTTTCTGAATATTATTTGCTGTACTTTAACATTTTTTTTCTCAATTCGACGGTGGTGTCTACGCTTTCGTAGACTAATTTTCCAACCTACTAAATTTTGTTTGTTTTCAGGCAGCGTTTTCTCTTCTAAGGAACCCCAATACCAAGCTGTCGAAAGGAACCAAATTTTTCCACGAAGAATATTTTTTGTCTTTATGAGTACCCTTAATTTGTGAAATCTATGTTTTGCAAATTTTAATAAAGGAATAAAGTATTTACACACTTTTTGTGTATTACCTGTTTTATTTGTGTGTGTATATTATCCTATCCCTAACCTAATTTCCTTATATATAGTTAGGTAGGACCTGCAGGTAAGTGCATTTCAATATTTAGTAGCCTATTACTTTCCATATCTATCATTAAAAATTGTTACCTGTTCTAGTAAATAATTTACACTGAGTTTTCAAGTCAAATAAATTTATTGTAATTTATCCATAAATGTGGTAGTTACTAGTTAAACATATTTATTGTGTTTCCAGCATAATTGTTGATACCAGTAGATCCGGGTGGTCACTTTATTCATTTTCTGTGGATCCCTAATCCAATATAGGCAATCTCATTTTGTTACAAAATTTTCACAATAATATTGAGATTGGCTCTTCCATGCAAGAAATTTTGTCGCAAATCCTCGAATTAATCTTTTTGTTTTTACAGAACAAATGTTGATTTTTTCTTGAAAAGGTTTTTGCAATTGCTGAAATCTTTGTTTACATTTTCAGTCTTGTCAACTGTCAAAGTCGACATTTGAATATTTGTCTATTATTTTGAACTTTTTGGTTTACATTTTTTAACAAACTATTTTCGCTGTATGGAGGTCAATTGAATAGCAAAACCTTTTTTTGCACATATCATTGCGGCTTCCGGTTTACACTATTTTTGATAAATTCTCCTTTTTTGTTAAATAATGTATCCTTTCGATTTTAATTTGTTGGCTCTTGGTTTGATGGTTGTTGATTTGTTGGTTATTTGTTTTGTTGATTGTTAATTTGTTGGTTGTTGATTCGTTGGTAGTTAATTTGTTGGTTGTTGGTTTGTTGGTAGTTAATTTGTTGGTTGTTGATTTGTTGGTAGTTAATTTGTTGGTTTTTGGTTTGTTGGTTGTTGAGTTGTTGGTTTTTGGTTTGTTGTTTTGTTGATTTGTTGGTTTTTAATTGGTTAGTTCTTGTTTTGTTCATTGTTGGTTTGGTAGTTGTTAGTTTGTTGGTTGTTGATTTGTTGATCGTTAATTTGTTGGTTGTTGATTTGTTCGTTGTTGAGTTGTTGGTTGTTGTTTGTTGGTTGTTAGTTTGTTGGTTATTGATTTGTTGGTCGTTAATTTGTTGTTTAGTGGTTTGTTAGTGTGTTGGTTTGTCCTTCTTCAGGCAGCAACGGAGCAACGTTTCTACGTGATTGTTGCCTGAAGATAGTTTGTGGGTCAGAGAGCAATATAGGCTACTACTTTGTTTTTACTTAATCAAGTCCTTTTGTTTCAAGGCATTTTGATTAGTCTAAGGGTTTATTTGATTGTTTGCCCTTCTGGAAGTTAATTTCCTTTAAGCTAGTTTAAATTTTTTTGTGTCGTTTAAAGATATTGTAGCATTCGCTACAAGTATTCAACCTTTTTTATATATTTTTAGTCTTTCTTTATCGTTGGCTGCTTTTCTGAATTTTCGAATTCGAATATTTAGAATGATCTTGTCAGATTTTTTTGTTATTTTTCTCATATCAAAGAAGATCGTGACAGAGGAAGGATAAATCTTTTACAAAATAACAAATTTGGTATTTGAAAAATTGAAACAGAGCGCATTTGCTCTGAGCATTGTGTAAGCCAGTTTTTCTGCATTTCCTGGTAAGTTTTGTGTAATTTTGGTTTCATTCTCTGAAAATCTTTTTTGTCCCATTTCCAACACGTTAATTTCCTTTCCCTCATTTCATAAGCATATCTTGACGCTGTTGTTTTATTTCTTTACAGCGACCCTTCGGGATTTTCTAAGGGTTCTGGTTCTCCCCAGTTTGATCTGGGGGCACGGCAGTGCCCCCGCAAAGTCTCGCAGAAAAAACGCGGAACGGCCGTACCATCCTTTTCTCGAAGCAACTCACGGCACTTTCAACCCCCCTGTGTCTTCGTTGTGGGTGAAGCTAGAAGTCTGAAATTTCAGGAACCAAGAGTACTTACTGATCCTACTTCTGACCCCAAATTACAACTTTGTACCTATATTCGATTACGAAATATCTCAAGTCAAAGTTCCCTTATTTTGTCACTGACTGACTGACACATCATCAAAAGTCTAAAGGTGTTCTAGCAGGCCTACAAACTTGAAATTTTGCATGCGGTTAGTGTTAAGTGTACATTGCAACAAAAAAATATAAAAATGTTTTTTGCGGTTGGTAATTTAATATTTCCATACAAACTCTATACAAAATGTATGTTTCCAGCTGCATCTATAAATTTGTATGACACTAGATGACGTTGGTGGTATGCTGCTTTGCATTAAAGACGCCTAAAACGAAAAATTCTACGTTAAAGTTAAAGTGCGAAAACTTAAAAATAAAACCGGTAAAGTGCGAATCTGACTCGTGCATAAAGAGTTCCGTACCCCTACACAATACGGGTATGGAACCCTAAAAGTAAATTATTATTATTATGTAGGTACACTTTTCAGTCACGGGCCCATAGGGACCCGGTCATTTGAAAGGCATTCATGGGGCCGAAGCCAACATTGAAGAGGCCTTTGGTACCATTTAATCTAGATGTGAGATGGCTGCATCCATGGGGGCCTCTCCCTCAATGTATCATTGTGATACACTAACGGACAGTCCCCCACAGTTGCCAAACTATTGCCAGGAAGGAAGCGACTTGGAGTGGGCTATGAGGATGGGATGCTAAATGGGCCGGATAACAGGGCTATGGAGTGAGATAACGGACATCTGCCTCGAAAATCTCTTCTTGAATTAAAACACTTGTACTAGTAGTTTCACTTTATTTGTGTTAACTCCCGACCGGTTTCGGATTTTATTCCATTTTCAAGGGAAGATCTTAATTAAAATATTTTACATGACCAAGTGTTTTAATTCAAGATGTGTTTCAAGTTTCACCAAGTGCCGACAATCGCAAGTATAAATTTCGAAAATCTCTCACAAATTTAAATATGGCAGATGGTGACTTGCTGCTTAATAACTATCCACCAGGATAGCCGTTGTGGGCCCCCTATCTAGCCACCATGGGGCGGCCAGAGGGCAACACTATGTAAGCAGCTAAGGTTGTCGAGAGGTGAGTCTGCGGGGCGCAAGATCCTTCTAACATTCAAGTGCCCCCGGCGTTATGACATTTTACACACTTCCAACCTGGAGCATAGGTTCCGCTCTTGCATCTCCACTCTGGCCGGCGCAAGCGCAGAGGTAGGGGGTGTGTTGCTGTGTGTATGTGTGTGTGTAGCGCATGTGTGATAGTGTCCCCTGGAGGTAGGGTCCGTGGTGTCGCCACTCACCATCGGCTCGCCACAAGCCGCCCTGCGGTGACTGATTGCACTGGACGTACTGGACATACCAGAGGGCGATGGGGTCGTCACATCCCTACGCCTTATTATTATTATTATTATTATTTATTATACACAAGCAGCTAGAAGCTGATGCTGTGTATATCACTGCACTTTAAGTTTTATTTATTTAAAAATTTATCTAGTCTATTTTTAAAACAGTTCACTGATGTAGCACTTATAACAGTCTCTGGTAGTTTATTCCACTCGGGAACAACACGGTTAGGAAAGAAATGTCTGCGTGGGTTGCTTGCACATATCGACGAGTTGATTTTAAGATGATGACCTCTCAGATGACGATTTTGGTTCATCTTGTAAAGTTTTCCCAGTGTGGGAACATCATAGTGTCCTGTGAGCACTTTATACGTTTCTATCAGGTCTCCACGTTGTCGTCGTTGCTCAAGTGTTGTTAGCCCGAGTTCTTGCAGACGTCGCTCATAAGTTAAGTCACGCAAACCAGCCACCATTTTTGTTGCAACAACATAGATGCCATAGCACCATCAAGGCGACCAAAAAACAAAGCGATGAAACGGTAGCGCCTGACAAACAATTCGGTACCTTTTTAGGAAGGAACCCTGATTTTTATTATTTCTTATTTTACTTTAAAGTAGTCTGCCTAAATTTTCAACTTGTATGTATAACCGTTCTAACGATAGAGCCTTTGTTATAATAATTTGTGCTTTGGGTAAGGAACCCTAAAACACATTTAGTCTATTTAAGAAGATAAATATCAACATTTCGTAATTAAGTCGCTATTAAACCGGCTAAGTGCAATTCAGACTCGCTCACGAAGGGTTCCGTACTACCATCACACAATATGGATACGAAACCCCAAATCATTATGGTAAATACCAACAATAAAGATGACATAGCAACATCAAGGCGACAAAAAACAAGGCGCTAAAATGGTAGCGCCTGACAAACAAATCAGCACCTTTTGAATACGGAACTCTAATATTTATATGCCCAAAATTGTTGTTTTATAAAGATAGAGCTGAAACAAATAACATCGAATAATTGGACCCCCCTTGGATTTCCATTTATTGAATTTTTTATGCTGTGATAGGGGCCATATTATCATTTGCCGTGATAGAGGACAATGTAACATATATTATGTGAAAATATTTACGCGCTATAACGGCTGAAGCTGTAGACCCATGTGATAGATGGATAGACAGCGGAAGATTAGTAATAGGGTCACGGAACCTAATGATACGGAACCCTAAAAATCAAGGTAAAAGGTTATTTATCAAGTAAAGCTTTAAATATATTAAAGGAAAAATAAAGCGGCTAATGTTGTTTTATTTGTATATGCATCCTCTATGATGTAGGTATATAGAAATGTCTATGTACTCGTGTGTCATTCAAAAAAGACCAGGTTTAGCTCATTATTCTGGGAAGTTTAGACATAATAATGTACTCTGTGGTTTAGACTGACAAACCTGCTTTTCACTTCATGGTCAAAAGAAATTTTAACCTGCCTGTTGCATCTAATTGTGGATAATAGTAATAATAACTTACCGTAAAAATTAATATTGCAATGGAACCTGAAATATTGTACATAAATGAAAATCCTTGTCCACACCTAGTTGTCCCTATACCTGGAGATGGTTCATGTTTGTTCCATTCTTTGTCATTCTCTATGTATGGGAACATTGAGTCGTCATATGACATTAGGTGTGCGGTAGTCGAGTATGTGGTAGCGCATTGGGATGAAATGCAACTTTATACGTGTGACGAGCGTGGAGACACATGTACTCGACAGCAATGATGAAAACTACCACCTACGGTTCCGATTCCGAACTTATGGCAGCCACCGCTTTGTATCCATTTACGTTCGAGGTTTACGAAAATGGCCGTTTGAGAGGATCATTCGGTGGCGATCCTGGGATGCCAGTGAAACGTTTACGATTCTCTGGTAGTTTCTTAGGTGGTCATTATGAAATGCTCCTTCCCGATACTAGTTTCTCAGGAGTATGTCCTAATGATCAGTTAAAGGGAGTGGGTTTTAAGAAAATCCGCAGCTGACGTGCAAGAAATATTACCCGAGAAGAAAAAAAGGAGGACTACCTACAAAAAGAAATGAGATCCCATCAAAAACATAAAATGTACAAAAATGGCAAGTCTCGCAACGCAATCCTTCCACCGTAAAAAGTTGTGAGATCTTATGTAAAGCCAAGTCTGCTATTTTAGTTTTTATGGAAGCACCTTTTCATTTAAGTTAGTATGGGAGCACCTATTTAACAAATTTATCATTAATTGTTTCCTATTTACTTACCTACCAACATTAAGTGACTGTATTAATATTAGTCATCTTTATTTCCTAATAAAATATGGTGACTTTGCAATCGCAGAGCACAAATAAAGCGCTGATGCGTAGAAATATCTTCTATTCGCTAATAAATTGGTATTAGGTAGCTGATATGTTGTACATGTTGCTGTGCGATTGCGAAGTCACTATATTTTATTAGGAAATAAAGATGACTAATATTAATACAGTCACTTAATGTTGGTAGGTAAGTAAATAGGAAACAATTAATGATAAATTTGTTAAATAGGTGCTCCCATACTAACTTAAATGAAAAGGTGCTTCCATAAAAACTAAAATAGCAGACTTGGCTTTACATAAGATCTCACAACTTTTTACGGTGGAAGGATTGCGTTGCGAGACTTGCCATTTTTGTACATTTTATGTTTTTGATGGGATTATTCATTTCTACTTGAATTCCATCCGCCATCTCGTACGGTTGTACCTATTGAGGCCTGATGTAAGGACCACGTCCCTGGTGAGCTAAAGCTTCCGATATTAAAATAGAAATCGCCAAGCTTCATCGACTGCTCCCGGGAACACCGGAAACACCCAAAGTCACGAAGAGACCCTCACCAGGTTTTTAGTATCTGTAGCCTAATATTCAGCATCAATTATTTTTATTCCTTAGTGTAAAGCTAGATAACGATTGCTCGTAACACCTTAATATTACGTTTTCTTTCGGATCAGGAGTTATCAAAACTTCCGTGAAATCTTTGTTTAAAGGATCCTATAAACTAGTGTCGACAACCAAATTTAAAATCCATTATTTTATGAATAAATGCGTCGTTCAAGCTAAAAGGAAATCAAAATCCTAAATAAGTAGAATTAAGCATAATTTCCTTTTTGATCTAATAAGTTCCTTTGTACCGATACTCTTTAGATATTATTGTGTTTTGTACTATATTTTTCTTACTTCGGTTTTGTTATTTTTTTGTGTATTTAAAGATAAATTATACGGTTTATTTATCCAGATTTACCTCTTTTTTTGGCTGTCACCAGGCTTGCCTGGTGGCAGTCCAAATTTAGGTCGAAATTACGTTCGTGAATATGTAGTGGCTAAAAACATAAAATTATTTTTAAAAAATAACGCTACACTATGCAGTGTATTATTTCATTCACTGTGCATGTTACGGCCATTTAGGTACATACATTATACGTTATTGTTATAGTTAAATAAAACAAGGGTGCAGACTGCCTTTTCGTTTAAATTACTCAATATGGTTTGCTCTGTGAGTCCATCATCTTGGCGCAAACTGACAGGTAAGACAGGAGTTATACAGACATATAATATGTCATAAGACAGGAGACCATGAACCTATACCCTAACCGGACTGAGTACTTGTTTCAAAAAACGTGAAGAACGAGAAGTCATACTAGATAATTTCATCTCTGTCTAAGTAGGGTAACCATATTTAAAAATAATTGATTGAGACCACGTAGGTAGTAAAAACCGTATTCAAAACATTTATTTTATTGGTTTAAAGTCTTCTGCTTTAAAATAGCGGCTGCAGACTACTGGATTTTTGCACTTTACTTCGTTTCCTAAAACTTCTAACCATTTTCTTCGGATATTTTCAGTTTTTGGAAGACTGTAATGTAAAACCCAATATCATGGTTACTCTAGCGGTATCAATGTAAACATGTATCATTTCTCCGAGAAAACGTTGTAATTATGCCTTACCTATGAAACGATATCCCACAATTCCCAAAAATTTGGCTTCTGCAGCCCTTCACGCTGCATGCTTTAACCAATTTTGCAAAAAATTATTAATTTTACAATTTTGTTTTCAAATGTCACGGCCGTGGTGCCATTTTTAGATAAAAGGGTTACCAGTTTGCAAGCATAAGAATAATCCCAACTTTATTAAGGAATGATTGATCTTACATTTACGGATAAAACTAAATGTAAAACATACATAAACCTAACAAAAAAATAGTGACGGACGTCAAATGTAACTGCAGCCATTCGCTAAAAAGCTTAAAATAATTATAAAATGACAGATGGTACCGAAATAACACTTTTTCCGCCTTCTTTCTTCCTGAAAAATATGTTCTTTAGAAGTCGGCGCTCTTATATTGGTTTCTGTGTTGCTATAACCAAGGGAACGCGGTCACTTTTAAAGAATAATAATAATAATAAAATTCTTTATTGCACAAGTTAAATTTTTGTACACAGGCGAGCTTAATACTACTTAGTATTTTCTACCAGCTAACCTTTGGCAATGGGGAAGTTGTTGGGGTAGTGCCATGATTTCCAAATATATATATATATATTATACTTAAATACTCAATAAATTATATTAAATTACATGCTAATACACAAAATAAATTAATAATTGATAAGTTCAACTACTTATACTACTTAAAAGTTTACATATACCGTACATAAATGTCTATAATGATGAGAATTTACCTAATAACTCATAAATAACAGTCATAAGAAGAAATTAAGAAACATTCTGTAAATTAAGAAAGTGTTGTTTAATTGAACTCTTGAAGACTGACATGGACGAAGCTTCACGGATGTGTAGCGGCAAACCATTCCACAAGCGTATTGCACTCACGGTGAAAGAATTTGAATACATGCATGAACTATGCGCAGGTGTGCGAAGAAGCCACGCTTTGCTGGGACGTTGATGATGGTCGAGGGACGAAAGGGATACAAAGCGTTCTTTCAAATATGACGGGGAACTAGGATTATGGAGAATACTATAAAGAAAGGTCAGAACATGGGAATCTCTACGGAACCTGATATTAAGCCAAGTGAGTTCAGTCCGAAATTCGGAAATATGATCGTACTTACGCAGTCCGAATATGTACCGGATGCATAAGTTGAGAAGGCGGTCAAGCTTATTAAGAAGTTCCTCAGTGAGGTCGGGATAGCAAACATCCGCATAATCTAAAATGGGGAGCAACAAGGAATTAACAAGAGTAACTTTAGCAGAGTATGGCAGAAACTTTTGCATGCGTTTAAGGGCATGCATTGATGCAAATATTTTCTTGCTGGTTTCCGACACATGTAAGTCCCAGGACATATTATTTTTGATGTGCAGACCCAGATTTTTTACCTCAGTATAGTAAGGTAGGGGTGTATCATTAAAGCAGACTTGGGGTACGGTACTTAAGTCAAGTTTGTCCACTAAAGCCCTACTTCCCAGAATTATGACTTGCGTCTTAACAGGATTGACTAAAAGTCCGTACTGCTCAGTCCAAGCACTAATAGACTCGAGATCAATGTTCATTTTTTGAACAGCATGTGATAATAATTCCTTCTTGCAAGATAAATACAGCTGCAAGTCATCGGCGTACAAGTGATAAGAGCTGAAGTTCACAACAGAGACAAGAGTATTAATAAACACAGAGAACAACAGAGGAGATAGGACCCCGCCCTGTGGAACTCCAGCAGTCACGTCACACCAATTGGAGAATGTGTCGTTAACACGTATGCGCTGCTGGCGCCCATGGAGATAGGAATCAAACCAAGTCACAGCAGAGTCAGAAATATTCAGGGAACGCAGAATAGCCAAAAGGATGTCGTAGTCAACGCAGTTAAAGGCGCTACTGAAGTCAAGTAAGGTAAGGAGTGTAAGTTGCTTATCGTCCATAGCTTGGCGGATATCATCGGTAATTTTAATAAGAGCAGAACTGGTACTGTGGGATGGACGAAATCCCGATTGAAAAGGGTTTAGGAGGTTATTTCTGTAAAGAAAACTCAAGAGCTGACGATTGACCACTCGTTCAAGCACTTTGGAAAGAAAGGGTAAGATAGAAATAGGTCGATATTCCTTGAAAGTGGTGGGATTTGTAGACTTTGGAATTGGGACCATATACGCCATTTTCCATAGGGAAGGAAAACTGCTAGAAGAAATCGAAAAGTTAATTATGTGGGTAAGAGAAGGAAGAATGGTCTTGAGGATAGGCAAAAGAAGGTCACGGCCCAGGCCATCATGACCCACTGCTTTACTCGAAATCGACAAGATAATTTTTTCAATACTGAAATCAGAAACTGGCACGAAGGAGAAACTGTTGTTATTTAAAGGGGGTGATGCAAGAAGATGTCTTATCGTCGAGTGTTTCAACAGTGAGTCAATACTGTGGGGAGGGGATGAGAAGTGCCGATTTAGACCATCAATGTCCAGAGAAGAAATGGGCTCCTGCTTATTTTTACCGAATCCTAAAGTACGTAAAAATCGCCAGAGATTATGAGGGGAACATTTTTCTACATTGGTATGAATGTGGCACCGTTTAGCATTTCTTATCACTTGGTTGCAACGATTTCTTGCAGCTTTAAACTTAACCCAGTTATCATCAGTCGGATCTTTTTTATGTTTACGCTTAAGTCTATCTCTAAAAGCCATCAGTTTGCGAATATTGTCAGTGAGCCAAGGAGCTGGGGCATGTTTCATCCGTACGGGTCGAATTGGAGCATGAACATCGTAGAGATCTGTGACCAATTTATTAAATGTGTTGACCTTGTCATCGATGTTATTTAAGCTCTCCAACTGAGACCAGTCCACCCTGGCTGCATCAGCCAAAAGTTCGTTTCTGTCCATATCTGCAAAATTACGCTGAAGAATGATTTTAGGCTTGACTTTAGGGATTTTTAGCTTATAGGAAGCAAAGATGAGATCATGGTGAGAGTAACCAGCTGCTGTAAACTGGCCATGAGAAGCGATACGTTCAGGGCAGGGGGTCATAATAAGATCCAGAAGTGTATGGGAATCACCAGTGTGGTGAGTGGCATCAAGTTCGAGGATAGAAACGTTAACAGAAGAGGTCAGGGCCCGGAGTTTTTGTGAACGATAATAAATTTGTGAATCTGGGGAAGAAAGTAAGTTAGTGTTGAAATCGCCCATTATTAGAGCATGCTCATAATTAGGCAAGTGAGTAACAAGAAGATTTTCAAGACTGTCGAAATAGTCAACTTTTGGAGGAGGATATACAACACAAAGTAGGAATTTGACAGTACCAAAATCGAGTTCAACGAACAAATGTTCCATGGATTCAGTATACTGTGAAGGAGACTGGGAGACGACTCTGTATTTGATATCAGAACGCAAGTAAATGGCAACACCGCCGCTGCTCGCTCCGGTTCGATCATTTCTGATGAGAACATAGCCAGGGATCGCTACAGAAGTTGATGGGATAGTAGGCTTTAAGTAAGACTCCGAAACTAAACAAGCATCAATAAGATCTTGATTGTTAGAGAATGTCGCAAGAAATTCGGAGTGATGAGCAGAGATACTCTGAGCATTGACGTGACAGATGTTCAAATTCTTCTTATATGGAGAGAAAGAGTCGTGAAGCAAGTCACTAAGAGGAACAGTAGAAGACGCAGAATCATCCAAAGCATCACCATATGAGTCATCAGAATCAAATGAACGAAACAGTTCAGAATTATGTGAAAGATCCATAATCAAAATATATTAATATAAAATATATATATAAAATAATACGTGACTAGATAGAGTATAAAATATAGAAAATAAATTAATAATAGCCTAATAAGGCTTGGCAGTACAATTTCCACATCACCGCCAATTTACTGAAATAAGCACAACAAATAACCAAAATGAAACAAAATAGCCATTCTAATTACAAAGTATTCTAATTAAAGTTGGTACAGTTAAACAAAATTAAAAGATTTTGTCCAATGTTGCGTGATATGACAATAAACAGTATAAATTTCACAAAAGGTATACTTTTGTCTAAAGTTACGAAGTGGACAAGTTTAAAATAAATATTTAAAACAAAACGCAAATTTTCGTACAAGATGAAACAAAAAGCAAATTTATAGGAAAATACGAAACGTAGGAATGAAATGTCATAAATGTAAATTTTCAATGAATTTGCTTTTGCAACCTACCTTATAGAAAATGTACTGAAAGTTATTGAAAACTGAAGCCTGAAAATATCACAGAATCTTGCAACACAAGTGTAAAATTACCAGTTTCAATTGTCCAACATAGAAATATCACCAAAGATAAGAGAATTATTATTCTCTTATTATTTTGTTTTCACACCCGCTGATTTATCCCTCTTGGACCTGGTATTGGACTTTGCAGTCACAGATGTGGATTCCGCAACAGGAGGATTCTTCGCTGAGACATCTAGCAGCTGGTTCATGGACCTCAACCGTTGCTTCTCACCATCCTGTATTTTAAGATAAATGTGGCCGTCCTGAGACCAACATTGGTGCACTCCATACAAACGACGAGCTTCCTGAAAGATCCGTCTCCTCTGACCAGTGAGAAACTCAGCAATGGAGATATCACAGCCTTTCAGACCGGTCTTGCTTTGCCAAACTGAGGATCGGATGTCTAGTTTGTTAAACTTGACTAGTATGGGACGGGGACGGCTGCTATTTTGTGAAGAATAAGAACATATTTTTCAGGAACAAAGAAGTCGGAAAAAGTGTTATTTCAGTACCATCGGTCATTTTATAATTATTTTCAACTTTTTTGCGAATGGCTGCAGTTACATTTAAAGTCGGTTACTATTTTTTGTTAAAAGTTTATTATTTTACATTTTTAGTGTTGACGGGTCAAATTGTGTAATGTGGATAGTTCTTGTAAACGCGCTGTTGATATAAAACGAAGGACAAGTAATAATTGGTTATATTTAATAATAAATAAATGTAATCAGCACCCTAATACAAACTGATTGCCGTAATCTCAAGTTATGTGCTGTCACCCGTTGAGGAGTTCTATGGTAATGAGGCCAAGATCAAAGTTCAGGTGGAGAAATTACAATTTACAAGTAGTACTCGGCAATCACTATCCTAATACAAAGCGATTGCCTTAATCTTGAGTGGTATGCTGTCTTTCGTTAAGGAGTTCTATGGTGGTGAAGCCAGGATGGAAGGTCAGGTGGGTATTCTGATAATTTCCAAGAAATGCCCGACAATCAGCACCCTACCAAAGTGATTGCCGCAATCACGAGGTAAGTGCTCTCATTCGTTAAAGAGTTCTATGGTAATGACTTAATAAGACCAGGATCGAAGGTCAGGTGGAAGATTGACAATTTCCAAGTAATACTCTGCGATCAACATCGTAGTACAAAGCGATTTCCTTAATATCAAGTGGTACGCTGTTACTTTCTGAGGCGTTCCACTGCCTATCTCTGAAAACTTTCATCAGATCATGGTCAATCTTAAAATGGGACCTACCTCAAAGGAAATTTTTCCAAACAAAAAAAGAATCATTCAATTCAGTTCAGAATTGACGGAGATAAGGAATAACATACCCAAAAAAAATACAGTCGAATTGAGATCCTCCTCTTTTTTTCAAGTCGGTTAAAAAAAAAGTATTTACTAAAAGCTAAATACTATAAAGTCGTTGAAAAACTAAATCGTGAAAAACTCAAGCCTACCATCGCAATTTGTTTTTTTTGTGATGGCAACTGTGCGAGTAGGACACAGGCATCGACTGTGTGTTGTCCCGCTCGGCACGTTTTCTCTAGTTGGTTATGTCATAATAAAATAACTTTTAACTGTATGAAATAGAGTCTATTTTTCTACGCGTAACATCCTTCAGTGCTCAATCCAGTTTACGTATACATCCATGCAGGAGACATAATACAGACATATATGACACCAAACATGGCTATTTGGGCTAGTTTTCGTTGCCTGCTCAAGAAGAGAATTCAAACAAAAAATAATAATAATAATAATTATTATTCGTTATATTAAATATCAGGACATAAATCCCCGACGGGGTGTCAAATGTGGAACTGTGAAACGATTCACCGACGATTATTACGTCCCAACGTGATGGGTGATATAGGCCCTATCACCGTACTTCGGGCACTAAAACGAGCTTTTTAGGGCATATAGGTTTCCTCACGGTGAATTCCTTCACTGTTTAGTAAGAAGTATTATGTAACACAAATACTATTTATCAAAAAATACCTCTTTATTTCAGCTTCATTACAAAGCCATCACGCTACATGCATTTGTGAGAGGAGTTGCAGCTTATTTAAGTAAATCCAATAAATTCAGCATGTAGGCTGACGCTCGGTATATGAGCTGTAAACGTTCAGTTTCACGCAGCGTTGCTCGGGATCATTTTATGGCGGATTTCAGGCTGTGGCTTGAGTGGGATTGAGGGAGTAAAATAAGATTTTGTATTACAAATAATCGACATCGCAGACAAGAAAGAAGAAGGATAACATCTATGCCCTTTGATACTTGTTGTACTTTGTAGTAAAATCTTAACACAGTTAAATTGTCGGTCAATGATCAGATAGTAAGTCGAGTTGATTTCTGTTCCCTTACTGACATCCGACCGCTCATCTTCATCCCGAGCCACTGCTCGCCTAGTTTCACCCCGAGCCACCACCCACTCTGCTTCACCCCGAGCCACCATTCACTCTGCTTCAACCTGAGTCGGCATCCACTCTGCTTCAGCCCGAGTCACCATCCAGTCAGCTTTACCCCAAGTCGCCATCCACTCAGCTTTATCCCGAGCCGCCATCCACTCAGCCTCACCCCGAGCCACCATCCACTAAGCTTCAAATCGAGCCGCCGCGCCGCCCGCCCAGCTTCACTCCGAGCACCCGCCCTGGCGAATGTCATAAACTCTTCAATCACATTATCTCCGCGACTCCTCTCCGATGCGGTCGCTAAACCCACTTTATAGGCCCAAATTCTTTTAGCGGTTGCTTTTACCGCATTTTAGGGGTCCCTAGCAAGTACCGTATTGACAGAATCAGTCGAAGGATTTTTGTGCACGTTGACTTCGATGGCGTAATAATCAAGGGACTAAATCGTTTTTTTCTTTTAGGTTTCTTTAGATTGAAAATCAAACTTGGATTGCGGCCAACCGTCTCGGTGAGCTACTCACAAATCAATACTAAATTAGAATACCAAAGTTATGGAAATATAAACATTTACATAAAAAAATATGAACTTTATTATATACATATTTTGGTATATTACTAAACAGAAAACAAAAAAAAGCTGCAGTAGCCTCTCTTTCTTGGGACCCAGGTTCGATCATGCATGAACCAATGAGTTTTTCGGATTTTTTTTGTATAGTATTTTTATAACCAAATATTATATACATACTATGTACTTGCTAAACAATGAAGGAAAACATCGTGAGGAAGCAAGCCCTAAATAGAGTGTTTTTGTCCATATACTAAACAGAAAATAATATTTTACTTTTTTTACGCAAAAAGCAGTGGTAGTTCAAAAGCAGAGCTCCAAAAATTTCTTCCCACGGCTCCAAAAATTCAATTTAATATTTATTATTACCACAATTTTAGTTTCGTCGGCTTCAAACGATTAACTGTACATATATGCAGAACAGGACGAACACATAGTTTCACTAAAAGCTAGACCCATGTCAGTGAAACCCTTATAGCGTTCTGTTTAAAATTTTTGGCCAAGCTCTCGCTCTCTCCCGGCGATTAGTACTTAAATAGGTTGAAACCTATGTGAACATTGTGCGCGACGATAGATAACTGATAAAGTGCGATACCCCCAGCTGTAGTATTATGTAAATAAATAACCTATGTGTAAATAGTAATTGTGTCTTTCCGTTCACCATACCCTCGTCCCAAGAGCAGTTGAGATCCATGCTGATGCAGCAGATCATCACATACTTCAACTGTAATTCAACGTGTTGACTATGGTAATCAAGTTTATACGGCTTATAAGTATATAATTTTAGTAGCACTTTTGATAAAGTAAGGCCTTAAGTTTTGCTGCATAAGCTTAAATATCCAATCTTCGCAATAGGCCACAAGGTGTAGTTATTAATGGCTTTTCCTCCAAAAATTATGTGGCAACGTCGGGAGTTCCGCAAGGTTCTCATCTTGGTCCAATATTGTTAAGTCCTTTCCTAAATTATATTGTTAATTGCATGCAGAACAGTGATTGCTCCTTGTACACAGGTGACAATGAAGATATTTAGGATAATCAATTCACAAGCAGATGCTGCGTTACTTCAGGCTGATCTAGAGCGAGTACGTACGTTGCGTTTTTTAAACAAAATGCAATTTAATGCCTCTAAATGCTTCTTCATTAGGTTTATAAAAAAAGAAAACCAATTAAGGCTTTCTACAAAATTGCTGATGACAATATTGCCGAAGTAACTCAAACTCGTGACTTGGGTGTGATTCTGGATACAAAACTGAGATGGTTCCTCATTTTAACCATTGTTAAGAAGGCGGCAAAAATGTTCGGTTTCATCAAAAGACCAACCAAATATTATGGTAACATCCAATCAAAGATTACTCTCCACACTGCACTAGTCCGCAGCACTCTTGAATTCGCGTCTATTGTCTGGAACTCATGTTATGCAACGCATTCTGACAGAATATAATCTATTCAATTCTTTATATCTCATCTCGCTTATATCTGCCCTGAAATTAGTCATCGAACTGAGTATGGGGATACGTTATCGTCTTTAAGATTGAATAAATTGTCAGACCGCAGAATTGTGCTCGATTTATCATTTTTACAAAATATATAATTGGTAGACGTACTTTGTGTGATGAGTTCATTGGTGGTGTGACCTTGGCTGTTCCTCAACTACATTCTCGACGAGTAAAGGAGGATATACCTTATTGTCGATCCAAATGTCGATCCGTCGTCAAAATGCACCAGATATAAGATCTTGTAGCACTTACAACAAAATATGGAAGTCTTACACCCTAATTTTTAATGATAAAGCTCATAATTTTAAATATAAGATATTACAACCAAAAGTTTTATTATTTTGCGATTGATAAATCATTAAAATTTTAATTTTAATTTAATTTAAATTTAAATTTTAATGATTCATTTAATTTAATAATATATTTAAATAAGTAATTTGCTTAAATTATATGCCTGGATTTTAAGATCAGATTTAAGACAGTGTATGTTTGTATATATTTAAATTGTTAAGATTTTCTAGTTTTAGGTAATCTCCATTTGATTTATAATTGCCAATGTTCTCTCTAATAATGATGTGTACACCTTTCATTGATGGCAACACCACATTAGGGACCATTTATTGTATAATATCCATAACATTGTTTGTGTTGACATCATTGGTGTAACATTTTATAAATAAATCAATATATCTAACAGTAATGCAACTTCACCTCCTCTGTGGCCTAGTAGTTCGACAAATCTACTTGCTACTAATCTTGAGGTTACGGTTTCAAATCCGTATTAATCCGTAATATATTTGGGTTCGGTCTGAATGCTTCGGGAAGCACGCCCTAGTGCACGTTGATGCTGGGACGTAATGATTGTTAGTGAAACGTAGGTGTACGAGTGGGGAATATGACTTGCATTTCGAATCTCTGATGAATGACGGACCCTATTCGGGATCCGTCCACTCTGCAGAATTCCAGTGTTTTCCCGCTTTTTATTTAACCTTGCGTTTACGAGGGGTAGTTAGGGCAGCTTTGTTTATTGGATAACTGCTTTTATAGGTTTATGGGCGGCTCAGATAATATGGCTTGTTAGTGAAAGGCACTGGGCTGTCGTTAACTTTGATTCATAATATTTTCCGGTAGTGTTGAGCATAAATCGATACTTTGATTCATAATATTTTCCGCTAGTGTTGCGCATAAATCGATAGCCTATCGATAGTCAGTTGATGCTATCATGACCTTGTAAAAAAGTAACAATATCGAGGACAGATTTGGAATCTTTAATTTCAAAACTATCAATAATATTCAATTACTGTGTCATAGTCATTTGTCATTACTTATTGAACACCTCTGGTACTATTATGCACTGCACAATATTTATTTACTCATAGGAACATTAACAGACAAATAAGTACAGTAAAAATTTAGAATAAATAATTAAATGCCGATAAAAAATCTGCACCTAATAGATGACAAAATTAAATAGAAGTGAGCCGTAGGGGCATAACAGTTTAACTTACAGGTTTAGTTTATAAATAAGCAAATAAGTGTACCGTAGGGGCATAAAAGTTTAACTTACAGTAATAGCTTACAAATAAGTAAGCCGTAGGGGCATAACAGTTTAACTTAATAGTTTAACTTACAGTTTTAGCTTACAGATAAGTGAGCCGTAGGAGCAACAGTTTAATTGAACAGTCTAACTTACAGTTTTAGCTTACAAATACTACATAAATAATATACAATTTTAGTTAAATTAGAAATAAACAATTAACATTTAAGAAAAGATAATTTGAAAGAATTTACCTACTCATTTTTAAAGTGTAAAAGTGTTAAAGCTCTTTTGACTGATGATGTGCTTGAACAAAACAAATCTATATCAAGCGAAATATTATTGAAAAGAGAACTCGCTCTTGATAAGAATGCATTCTGTCTCTGTCTAGTATTGCATGCATATACGTATAGAAGTTCAGGGTGTCTCATAGTCCTTTTATAAGACCTGAGGTTTAGTAATGACAATAATTCAGGGCTATCTACTGATCTATTGGCAATGCTCATAAGGTAGCAGATGTCTGAGATATCGCGTCTTACAGATAAGAGAAGAAAAAATTGATGGGCCTTGTAATCAAGGAACCTCAGGAATTTTGCCTGAATACCTTCAATACGTGATCTATATTTTTACTTACATTGGTATATTTCGTCAAAATCTTTCAGGTATGCTATATTCGAACCCGTTTCAGAGTGTTCTATAGACCAGGTAACTTCAGAGTTTATAAAATAATCAGATTGTTGGAACAAAGTTCCTAATCGCACGTTACACTCCAGACACTTGGCGAATGACAACTAGGCCGGAAAAAGTGTAAGAGTTCGACCGTCACGACACTGTTCCTATAATATGTGTCCTTGTAGGTATGTTTACAAGCAGATTTCTATGTATGTTGAGGTATATTACTGAAGTATCAGTAGTGAAAGAAACTTCGTTCCGACCGGGTGTCCCACGACACTTCTCATGTTTTTTTGGCCACTACCGCGCGCCGGATGACAGATGTGTCAGCCTGTCCAGGGACTTTCGCAAATCTATGGAAGTCGGTAGCGACGAATGACTGATTCTACGCAACTGCCTGTAACTCTCACAGTATAGGTACCTTGTACGTCTATTAACACACACAACATTCATGTGTATATCGTATATTATCATGTGTGCTTATAAAACACAATATTCATTTACGATTCGCAAAACGATGGCGTTTCTAATTAAGAATCCCATCACAACATTCAGCGAGCAGACACATTCAATTATAAATGAGTTAATTATCGTAATACTCGTATATTGAGTTTGTTTTTAATCAAAAGGTCATTAAATTTAACTGTTTACTTTACAGGGCAACCTCGTCTCAGGTGAAGGACCATTCGCTGTTTAACTTTCGCATACATATTAAAAGGTTTCCAAAAAAACATTATTTATTCCTTCATTTTTTTTTAAACCTGACATTTTTTTTTTTGACCTGAAATAAGTTTATCTGATATACCTACATAACATAAATAAATATATTTCATAATTCATATAACAACCACAAATAAGAGAACCATTATATCTGTAACTTTTATATAGCTTTGGTGAAAAGAGCTTATAGTTTGGGTTCAAAGCACTTCTAAAGTTGAAATAAATAAAGTCTTTCTCAGAAAACAAATATTGTAAAAGCATTTTTGTTTGCAATAAAGTATTTGTAACCAACTAGTAAATTGCGATATGCCAGTTTAAAATTTTACAGCCAAGCATACTGTGGTTGTGTATAATGTAGCTAAAGCTGACACTAAAGGAAACATTCACTCGAAGTGCGTCTGATCTAAATAGTATTTAACAAAGTTACACTCCACACTTATAACTTCGTAGTGAATTTCAATATAGTTTTCTCAACAATTTCAAAAAATTTACGACGAAGGTTTATGTGTGTAACACACTAGCTTTTTTCTGCGGCTTCGGTCACGTGAGTATAGTTCATATGACTAAATTTATATTATAAATTTAAGTGAAATGAAAGAACTTTATTTTCGGAAGTAAGAATTCCAAAAAGAATTCTCCACACACCGACAGTAAGACACCAGTCATATAAACTGCACTCAAATATAAATAATGTAATTTCATTAAGAGAAAAGTTCAAAGAAATTAATATGTTAACGGTTCCTTGTGAATATATTTACCAATTCCTTAGATATGTGAGAAAAAATGTTGAGTCTTTCCCAAGGCTTGGTGAGCAACATTGTAAGGAAACCAGAAATAAGCATAAACTGGCTTTTCCAAAAATCAGACTCGCCAAAGTGAGTACCTCTTTCGTAGGACATGGTATAAGATTTTACAATAAACTTTCAAAAGAGGTCCTTACTTTGTCAGATAATAAGTTTAAACAATATATTAAGCAGGGCCTACTGAAAAAGGCATATTATAAAATAAATGAATACTTGGATGATGGTGAAGCATGGTGTTACAGTGATAATGATATTTGTCGTGGTGGTAGGTTATGATTTAATTAATTAGTATAATTGCCAAACTTGTGATTCCTCTAAGAGTTAACATTAATTAATTACATACTGTAAAAGGAAATAGACTATATGAGATAGGTAGGCAAAGGTATATATGTTTTTCTTTTTTTTCATTAACCTGAATTCCTGCTGTCTTGTATTTTCTTATCCCTTGGTTAAAGTAGATATAAGTCTTTTGTTGTTTAGTATAAGTTTTATGTTAAAAAAAAAAAGACATGATCTTGCTAAGTTTCTTGCTCGTTCTTCTTAGCAAGACTAATCGAATGGGCGGAGGTAGGCATGTATTTATATATGTAACCTATTAGTATGTAGTATATAGGATGGGATTTGGTCGGCCGCCTGGATTCGTGCTGGGGGCTCGGTTGGTGATCGTTGAACCTTGTTCCTGGTCCCTGGCCGGGTCTCCGGTGTAGGTTCGGGCGGTTGATTGGATTTCACCTTGTATAATATATATTTTGCCTATAATTTATATATATTGCTACATACATTAAATAAACCTTTAATCTAGTTCATGTACATTTATAATTTTATTACATATATTTTTTTTTGAAAGATTAAATTTTGACTTGCGAAACGTGTAATTTATATACCTACTTTGCAAAATAAACTATTTGAATTTCAATTGGTATATATATTTTGAAAGCTCGAGCGCTGCGCTCACTTACAGTCGAACACATTGATATGTTTTGTTGTTCGCTGAGCGAGTTCACAGTTCACAGTTCACAGTTCACAGTTCACAGTTCACAGTTCACAGTTCACAGGGGCCATATATGTAATATAATATGTACTAAGTTAAGTAATAATTAAGTAATAGTATCAGTACTTAAGATTTGTATATGTTAGTTTAATTATATACTTCTATTGTTTTGTGAAAATTTAGAATTACTAGACCAACGAATTAGGCAATTCTTTAATGTTAGTTTTTAGTTGATTATAATAAAAATATAAATAAAAAAGTTTCACCAAGTGCCAACAAATGCAAGTATAAAAAAATGTATCCTAATCAAGTCGAAAAAACACTTTTAGGGTACTTACATACTCGTAACTTGTACGGACACGTAATAGTAGTTTATGCTACTAGGGCGCAAAGGAATACATTACGAGGACGATTTAAAACACGAGCGTAGCAAGTGTTTTAAACGTAACCGAGTATTTTATTGCTTTTACGCCAGTGTATCATACTACATTTTTCAATGCATAGTGTGAGGAAATGAAAATAAATATAATCTTGTGAACTTTAAATTATAATTAGCTCAAAAGGACTGTATCCATAGCCGTTAAACGGTGAAAAAAAAGTATAGCTTCTTTGGTACACAGGAAAGGCTGCAGGTTAGCTAACCATTGTAAATAAATTAAAAAAAAATAATAATAATAAAGCCCTAGGGCAAAATAATCGACTTTTTGTTCGGTTTTGATGCATAAAAAGTGGGCCTTTACGAGCACATGCATTGAAATAGTAGTTTATGCTACAAGGGCGCAAAGGAATAAATTACGAGGACGATTTAAAATACGTTTTAAACGTAACCGAGTAATTTATTGCTCTTACGCCCGTGTATAATACTACGTTTTTCAATGCATAGTGTGAGGAAATAAAACAAATATAATCTTGTGAACTTTAAATTATGATTGGCTCAAAAGGACTGTATCCAGAGCCGTTAAACAGTTGAAAAAAAAGTATAACATTCATGGTTCACAGGAAAGGCTGCAGGTTAGCCAACCGTTGTGAATAAATAAAAAATAATAATAATAATAAAGCCCTAGGGCAAAATAATCAACTTTCTGTCAGGTTTTGATGCATAAAAAGTGGGCCTTTACGAGCACTTGCATTGAAAAATATTAAATGACGTAGTTAGGATTCATTATTATTTCAGCTTTTGGTAAGTAACAAAACACCGTTTCATTTAGAGAGAAAATAAAATGTTTGTCAACTGGGGCGGGTTGCTGTCGCTAGTATATTTTTATCATATAAAAATGTCTTCATGATAACATATTTTCTTTTGCTCGCTGATAATATTTCTTTGTATGGAATATTTAGATAAGCATCCAAATTGTTGAGACGGAAGATACGGTAAATAAAATTACGAACGGTAAACGAAAATTGTACGTAGACTTAAAAAAGAAATACATTTTGAAAATTCGACTGATGTATTTGCAAAGCTGACATCGGAATTTGCAATATGAGACACGGACGTTATTTTAAGTAAGAATTCACTATAAATATAAAAATTAAAGATATCATGACGCATGTAGTGAAAGTGAAAGGACATCAGATGAATGGAGTAAAAGTGAAAAGTATTAATTTGCCACTAAGAAGAAACACACACAGAAAAAACATGAAAATTTTAACTTATAAAGTGGCAAACTTGGCAATGCTGGTACTAATAGCGCCGTCTTTCAGTTTGTCCCATTTTATTTATTAAAAAAAAATAGATTATACAACGTGTAACAGAAAGGTGTAACCATATTTGAAGAGCTTATTCAGTCAATGGTATAGAACAACTTTTACTATGGAGCCAACCCTGAAAACTCGAAAAAAAAATCTGCCCTTCCATACATTTCGGCCGAGCAGCATTGCATTTTTCTATGAAACAGTAAACATTTTTTTTCGAGATACAAGTTTTGTTCCATAGTAAAAGTTGTTCTATGCCATTGACTGAATAAGCTCTTCAAATATGGTTACACCTTTCTGTTACACGTTGTATAATAACGATTAGGCGTGCAAATTGGAGTCATGGGAATCTCTGTATGAAATTTGATTTTTTTGAGAACAATGGATTTTGGAGTCCTGAGAATAACGCAAACCTAGACCGGGCGGCAATATAATGATTACCTGTTTATTTATTTAACTCCGCTTCCACTAATGAAATGAAATGAAATAAAATATATTTACTTACGTAATAAAGGTATAACAGATACACTTATTAAGATTGGTTTTAATGTTATATAAGTAATTAAATAAATCTATGTGCACAGGAAATGGTTTTATGTAATTAATAATAATATGGGGAAATACACAGGGAAATAATAAAGGTTTGGTTTACTTAAATTTAATTAATAAAAATAAACTTGAATAAAATAAACATAGGAATTAGAAATAAATAATATTATAATTATATGCAATACATATAGTAAATTTATGCCTAACTCCGCCCATCCAATTAGTCTTGCTAAGAAGAAGGGCAAGAAACTTAGCAATATCATGTCTTTTTTTTCATAATATTAGTTACATCAAATAAATGTCAAAAGTAAGCCTATACTTTAATTGTATAAAGAGATACAAAATACAAGACAGGAGAAAATTATGTCATGAAGGAAAACTAAAACATGTAATATCTTTGTCTACCTGTCCCATGTAGTCCATCTGCTTTTACAGTCATTTCATCTATTAACTAATTAACGTTTAATTCTAAAGGAATCATAACATAAGTTTATATATATATATATATATTTCTTAATTATACTATTCATAATCATTTTGTTCTGTCATAATATTTATTATTTTTTGTGTGTACATAATTTTTTATATATTGTTTTACAAGTATTTATTTATTTTATTTGATATGCATTACAATTAACATGTAGACTAGTATTTAATTGATATTTTTTATTTTTACTGATGTTTTTAAAATTTTTTCTTCTTTGTGTGCTCTAATGAAATACTCGCTATTTGTTTAATCGATTCTATCATCAAGGGTTTGCTGGTGGAAATATATTTCAGAGATAAGCTTGCTTTTTGCTTAAACTGTAAGATTACTGATACTTGTAACACTTACGTTTCATTCTCGAGTGAAATGAAGGATTTTGAATTGAATTGAATTGAACTTTAATTTTGAGTGAAAACACAATTTAAGTTTTGAATAAAAATATATATGTCAAACATTCAGAAACATAAAATCTAAACACTTAAAAACACAAAACGTGCGAGCATGAGCTATTTTCGGTGAGCATTTCTATGGGCGCATACTGAACGTAGTTGTAACCATAGACTTAGGATCTAAAGGTACACATGAACACTGCTTTTATCTCAGTAGCAAACTTTTATTTCCTTAGGATTGTAGTTTTAAGATTTATTCAAAAGACGAAGTAAATGTTGCGAATTTTATTTAAGTCTATAAGTGCATAAGACAACATGTACCCAGCGCTCAAAGTTAAGTAACGATTGTATAAAAATGTTGTACAATAATTAAGTTCCTTTGACTTTTGTTCAATTATTTGTATTTAGTATATAAGTATAGTACGCATTTGTCATAAAATTAGTTTAAGTGCTAGGTAGCCGCTGAAAATCAGCGCTGTTGGATTTGTCACGGCATTAAGCTGAGCGGTGACTTTTTTGGCACATCCTGTGTTAATTTTAAGTTTAATTATGTAAAGTGTTTTTATTTTTTGTGCTAAATAAACATAATTCTATTCTATTATTCTATTCTAACTAAAGTCTATTGTAACGATAATGGAACTGACAATCTGATTTTGTTTATAACTAATGCACTGAAAGTTAGTCAAATTTAACTCTAAATGCGAGATGTTAATCCGATTTACTACCTTAGAGAGGTAAGTAAATGTAATAGTCGAACAAGGCTCCTTTACATTCACTAAGTAGTTAGTCGCTGTCAATGGAAAATATCCATTCTGCGCTACCGTTTTATTTTGTTACCGTATTTAATTTCTACAAATATAGAAATATATGACTTTATTTTTCATTCAATAGGTGAATATGTTAAACGAAATGTTTGAAAGACGCTTAAAAGTTAAACAGGCATGACGATTGAATGATAAAGAAAAGATGCATTAAAAAAAACTGTAGCTCTAATTTTTTTTTAAACGGTGCTTGCAAACAGATTCTTTTCGGACTGAAGTACTGGTAATCATTTCATATTTTAACGTTAAAATATATATATTTCATATCATAATGTGACGAATGAAACTTACTGATTGAAAGTTTGAATTTTTTCATGAATTTATATCTGACTTCACCCCTATGGAAAATACAAAATTAAGAAGCTATATAAAATATACATATAAGTAGGTAGTTATTTTATTTATTTTTCACATTATCAAATTCTGTATTCATCACATCACATGAACCACCTCACTATTCGTACCCGTTATTTTTTGGGCGTTATAATTATAATTAAGGGAACGTGATAACCGTCGGTGAAAAGTGGGTCTACCAAGTGTGGACTGTTACTTTGTTGACATTTTACAGTTCACACTTGGAAACAGCAGTATGGACGTGCAGCGTGCACGTCAGTAGCGAAAGAAACTTCGTTCCAACCGGGTGACCCACGAAACATCTCGTATTTTTTAATATTTCACAGCAAAGGCATCTTACCAAGAATGTACACTGACAGCAGGTCTTAGCCGGTCTTACCCGGGTGAAGAAGGAAAATGAAAAACTGATTTATTATGATTCTCTAACACCTACATTAATTATAAATTTCGTGGGATGAATCGCCAATTTTCACTCAAACTCTTTCGCACGAGCAATTAATTAAACACTGATTTCCAAGATAAATAAAATAGACGTCTTTTTTATAAATTACGAGTAAGGCATGAATATTCTTATAATTAATATTCTACTTTGTCCGCAGCTTCACTCGCGTTGATTTAGTTTTCACTTCAGATTTATCCCACAGGAACCGTTTCGGGATAAAAAGTAGCCTATGTAACTCTCCGGCCCATAAACTGCAAATAATCACATCGATCCAATTGCACCGTGTTGCTGCGTGAAAGGACAAACCAACAAACACACTTTCGCATTTATAATAACAGTGGGGACAGTGGGGTTGGGGATTTGTCAAAATTATAGCTTTTACTAATATTTATATTTTATTGCGACTCAAAATGATGGGTTTAGCTAAACAAAATATATTACGGCTGAAGTTGTAGACCCCTGTCGCAGACGTAATGACGGACAGATGGCGGAAGCTTAGAAATAAGGTTCCCTCTGGCACCCTTTGGGTACAGAACCCTGAAAGGGTACACTGCACCGTGTGGGCGAAAACGGAGGTTGTCCACCTAACATCTACAAGATGTTGGTGGACTACTTCACCAATCACCGGGTTGGTATGTTCGTGGGTCCCCTGGTGGAATGGAAGGTGTCCACCATGGGGTGTCCTCAAGGGTCAGTTCTAGGGCCTACTTTGTGGAACACGCTCATGGACGACCTCCTGAGATTGCCGGTACCGGTACATTGGCACGGCCCTTACGGCCTACGCGGATGACCTCACGATCGTGATAGAGTCACCCTCTCGTGCCGCGATCGAACGGACGGCCGCCTTCGTGCTGGAGTTGGTCGCCGAGTGGGGCGTCAGGAACCGACTCGCATTCTCCTCGGCCAAGTCACAAACTATGACAGTCAAGGAGAAGTTCCAGCGCCCACCCACGATTAGGATGAGGGATGGCACTATCAGGAACGTTGATAACGCAACAGTGTTAGGGGTCATTATTGACTCAGGTCTTTCCTTTGCAAAGCACGCGGTGTACATCGGTGAGCGTGCAGCCAATTGGCAAAATGTCACGGATGTCGGCCTCCTCATGGGGCGTACGATATCAAGCGCTACGCGTGTTGTACAAGGGTACGTACGTGGCATCAGTCACATACGCGGCGAGTGTGTGGTATGGGCGGGCTCTTCTCCATACTCCACGGTCCGCTCTGTTACGAAAATATTTTTTTTTTTTATTTGTTTTGTTATTTATTTGTATATTTTTATCGACTTCTATCAATTGCTTAGTAGTATTTTCATTTTATTTTATGTAATAATTAGTTACGTTTATAATGTTAATTTTATTTTTATTTATTTAATTAATTTAATTTAATGGATAAACCATGTATAACGGACACTGTTATATGGAGAATAAATGATTGTATTGTATTGTATTGTATTGAACCCAGAAACCAGCCTTGGTCCTTCTGACCAAGGCTTATAGGTCGTGCAGTACAGCGGCCTTACCGGTGTTGGCGGGTGTATTGCCGGCCGACGTCGAGGTCATCCGCGCCGGGAGATCAGAGGAGGCCAAAGGCCAAACACCCAAGGAGGAGATCGGAGCGTGTAAGCGTGCCATCGTCGCGGATATTGTTTCCCAGTGGCAGGGCTGATGGGAAACCATAGATAAGGGGCGTGAGTTATATAAGTTTTTCCCAGACGTTGCAGCGCATTTCAAGGCTACCTGGGTTGAGCCAGACTACGTCACTTCGCAGATCCTCAGCAGCCATGGCTGCTTCAGGAAGCGGTTGCACAACATGCGGTTATGTGCGATTAGCACATGCGAATGCGACCAGTCAACTGACGAGAACCTGGCCCACGTCCTCTGGGACTGTCATAATACCGGGACCGGTCTATTTCCGCGATCTCGTCTCATCGGAGGCGAACTATAACCAGCTGAGAAAATTCGCGCAAACCTGGCATGCTAAAAGAAAGCTGTGGCAAGTGGGGTGAAGCGCACCGGCAAGTCTAATTTTCATGTACAAGTGTTTGTCTTGCGCAAAAAGAGGCCACGCCCGCGTTACGGTGGGAAGATGTGGCCGGGACACCGCGCTTTATAAAAAAAGAGCATACATCGCTGTAGGGGGTATACCTACATATACATATACTTATAGTGAAGTGAAGAAATAAATCCAAAAATCATTAACATCCACTTCTCTGTATTCCCGTAACGGGAAATTAAAACTGGGATTATTTTTTGTTAGCACATTTTGATTGTGATCGCGTAGTAAGAACTACTATTGGGTCTTGTTGTATTGGTTGTTTGACCTGCAGGCACGCCCCCGACACTCGATACAAGCGAACAAATTTAATTATTTTATACCACACGCCTGTTAATACAATTTGTGTGTGTGTGTGTCTACACGTAGCAAACGGCCGGCAGCCAAGTACAATGCATGCTTCCAGCTGTACTTCTGATTTTCAGACAACGACACGACGTTTAACTGGCAGGGGAAGGTGAATGAAGCTTTTTTACGTAGTGATAGTTGCTGCAGGTAACCAATCAGGAGTCCATGTTAGTTTTGGGTACGGGTAGTAGAGCAGTGTTCTCATGGAGTTCCTTCAGCTTAGGAGGCACTGGTTGCAGCTCCTTGTCCTCTGGCTGGCCTAAGGCTGCTGGGACTTTCAAGGTCAAGGTCTTGTGTGCCACTCGGAGGAGCAGGATTAGGCTCACGCTGAATGATGTCGCCTGCAAAAAGAATAGCTAAGTTTATCACAAATAAATATATATTCTATGATTATCAAAACGTATTGTATTGTATTGTAATTACGACAAGAATCCGTCGGGTTCAAAATGCAATCCACAGCCCACACTCTTACACCCTCGTTACACCGAAAAATATTACGTCCCAGAGTGATAGGTGGTGAACCCTATCGCCGTTTTTCGAGAACAGATATGGACACATTGCTAACGTGTTTTCTGAAGCACGCTAACCAAACACAAATGTGTTTCTAAGGGATTTGATTCCGTGGCCTCCGGGTTAGTGGCCGAATACTCAAACCATTTGACTATAGAGGCAGTCTCTATGAAATTTTATGGGTCGAGAAAAATTAATAAGTTCACACAAAGAGTTCAAATGAAGGGAATGGGACTGAGAACACTTCCGCAAGCACATTTAATAATCACATCACTCATAATTAAACCAGTCAAATGCGAGTTGTACTCGCGCGATGAAAGTTTCGTACAAATAATCCCTACTAATTTTCCTGTAATAGATACAGATACAGATACAGATTTTATTAATAACGGTAAGTTACAGGTCATTATTATGTGGTATTATAAAACATATAATACCTAACTTACACAGCATTATATAATAATAATATACTTACTCTAAGTATGACTTAAAAGTAAATATGTCATAACAATTCATAATTCAATAATAACAAAAAAAAATATAATATACCATTACTTATTAATCAATAATTATAGTCACATAGTATTATATTTTAAGGAATTCGTCTACAGTGTATTCGCCTGCTGGATAAGCCACTTTTTAAACTGGTTCTTGGTGATATACCGTGCTAGCAAAGGTCCCCGTTACTCCAGGCAGAAAGACCCGCAGTGCAAAAGGGACGGATTCGGGGAAAATTGTCAAAAAGTCGGTTTTAAATTAATGCAAAATTAACTAAAATAGCTACAAAAAATTCCATAACCAGTAATTTAGGTGTAGTTAAAACCCATCTAAATAAATATTTTTCAAGTCTATATGCTATCCTAATTTGTCAGAATATCAAAAAATGTGTAAATTTACACCTGATTTCAATAATTATTTCTATCGAATGAAATTCCTCTTATCGCGTTTCTGATAAACCAAAATCTAGTAAAAGGTCCCAAAATTGTTATTCTAATTTATTTAACTTGGAACTTCATTAAAAGAGCAGATAAATAACTTCAAAAAGTGTAAATTTTCACGGTATAGCCAGTTAATCTTGTCTGGGAGTTTATTATAAATGCTCGGGCCGCACACGTATACTGACCGTTCACTCTTTGTCAGTTTGTGTGAGACACTACGAAGTTTACTGCGGTTTCTTGTACGTTCACTTCTATTTCCGAACAAGTGCAGGTTTTGCCTCATGAACACTGCGGCTTGAAGGATATACAAGGAGGGCAGTGTTAGAATGCCTAGTTTTATAAAATGCGGTCGCGCCGTATCATCGTATTTTACGTGCCAGCGTACGTATTACTCGTTTCTGCATCACAAAAACTCTATGCCATTCGGCGGCTCTGCCCCATATCTCGATCCCATAGCATAGAATTGATTGTATTGATGCAAAATATGCCGTACGGACGACATCTTGAGGCAATGTGATCGCTAACCGCTTGAGTGCAAAACATGCACTGCCGAGTCTACCGCAAAGCCAGTCGATGTGCGCATCCCACTTGAATCCGCAGTCCAGCTTGAATCCTAGAAAGCTCGAAGTTCGTATTTGGGTGAGACTATCATCTGCGACCTTAACAGTTAGAGGACGGTATGGCCGTCCAGCCAGGTTAAAGTGCATCAGGTTAGTTTTTTTGGGATTCAGGGCGAGACCATTTAATCGAAACCACTCAGCTAGTTGTTTCGCCACATCACACAGTTGTTTTTCCAGCTCGTCAACAGACTTACCGGTCACTATGGCCGCAACGTCGTCAGCAAACATTGTGATTTGTTTGCCTTGTATAGAATTTGGAAGATCGTTCAGCAGCAGGGAGAACATAATGTTCGAAAGTGACGATCCCTGCGCTACACCAATGTGGGTTTCTAACTCATCAGATTTTATTGCGCCTCTTTCACCGATCACAGACTGCGATCTGTTAGACATAAAGTCGATCAGCAACGACAGAGCTGGGCCTCTGATGCCATAGTGGTCGAGTTTAGCAGCTATGACTCCATGGTCCGCGACGTCGAATGCCTTAGACAGGTCACATGACAGTAGGGCTACCTGTTTGCCAGACTCCCGCGCGCTGTACACGCTCCACACCACCTCACGAACCAGCGCGGTAGTAGAGTGGCCTGCTCTGTATGCGTATTGCCTGTCACTGATAGCGTTGCTGGAGTTTAGAAATTCAGTGATACGTAAGCTTAGACCATTCTCCAGTACTTTAGCTGGTGCCGGGATGACAGCAACCGGTCGGTAAAAATCGCTGTACTCCTTCTTCCCTTTTCCTTTGTATATGGGAGATACTTTAACTTTTTTTAAAGCAATAGGATAGGCTCCTCTTTTTAGGCATTGATTATACAAAACGGATTGGGTAGCTGAAATTGAGCGCGCCAGAGTTCAGTAGATCACACGATATGCCGTAGATATCTTTGCTGTGTTTATGGGGAATCTTCTTTGTGATGATCTCATAGACTTATAATATTGCTTGTTAAGTTAAAATCTGTCGGTACAACTTTGTTCGTAAATTTCTCAAGTAATATCAAATAATATCATATACACTTAATTTAATTTTACCAAAAAAACATTATATAATATTGTCGTCTGCTCCGTATCAATTGTTCCTTAAATTTTAGTAATTTTGAGGTTTTTTACATTGTGTGGGCAAAATAAATGTGGGCAGTAAAATTTTATTATTGTTTTTGATTAAGTAATAAGTTTGTGACGTACGGCAAGACAGTAGTCACTATAAAAAGAGTTATTTTGCTATTTATGTACGGAACCCTAAAAAGAGTAAATACAAAGCCTTCGTGGACATTAATCAATCATAGATAACATAATACTATTTTATAAAATTTTCACTGCCAACATGCAGGTTCTATATTGTTTTCTCAGAAACGTAACATATTATATCGATTGTTGTTTTTAGGTTTCCGTACTCCTAAAGTAAGTACTCCTAAAGGTAGGTACTCCTAAAAGCTACAAAAGGAACCCTTACGGCGAGACTCCGTTGTCTGTCCGTCCATATGTCATAGCCTCATAACTTTAGCGCCGCTAAAGATAAAGACTTGAAATTTGGTACAAAAATACCATTAATTTGCCCACATACGAGTATCACAGTGTAAAAAATATATGAAAAATTTTAAATTATTCAAAATATTCCCAAAACAAAAGTGAGACAAATAAAAAATATTACTCTAAAATACAATTTGGGTATCAAATTGTAGAAATTAAAAAGTTTATTGTAAAAATGTATATACCTCCACTGTATTTACTAGCACAAATGAGAAATAAAAAAAAAAAAAATAAATAAAAAAAAAATATTTTATAAAATACATTAGGGGTTTGCAGGTATTAAAGAGCTATTATGAACCTATTAGTTAATTGCAGATATTAAAGAGCTATTATGAACCTAAATAATAAATAGGTATTATAAACCTAAAACGAAAGAGACCAAAACCAAATAAACAATCCTATACTTACCTCAAATTGATCATAGAAAAGTAATTCAAGAGATACTATGTTTTGATTCTACGCAAAATGTATGACACCCTTGAAAAAACTCTTCAACTCTTGCAGAATTAATTTAAATTATCAACATTTAGAAAATCTACAATCATAACAAAAGAAACGAAAAAACTTATCTCTGAAAGAAACAAACTAAGGTGGAAAACAAATAAAACTAAAGTAGAGAGAGAAAATTTTAACTCGATTCAAAAAAAAGTCAAGAAAAGGATTCGAAAATGTGTTTACATTTATACCAATATCAATATAGAAGAAATAATTAATACAACTGGTTCGATAAGAGAAATAGAAAAAAACAGCCAAGTGCGCGTCGGGCCACGCGCAATGAAGGGTTCCGTAGTTGCCCTGCACAATATGCGGACTTCTTCTCCAAGTACATTTTATAAGTTTGTCGACTAATGCAGATCGCGCCAAACTTCTAGTACGCTCAGAAATTGCTCTTCCCAAGAACGGCCCATACATTTTGTTCCTGCTGATGCGAATCGCCCCGTGTTTAGAGAGGACTAAAACTTTGGAGCAATCTGTACTCGTTAACTTGTAAAGCCTACTTAGCTGTGATAGTTTTCTTTTTAATTTCGTTATGTTTACTACTGCCGTGATTTTTTTCACGTCTTCAAATACAACCGTTTCGCTAACAGGGGGGGGGGGCACACTTGACTCTAACAAAAATTAACACTTAATATTTCGCAAAGGAACCCTGGGTCGAAAAATGGTCTTCTCACATCCCCAATATTTTTAAATTTTCTATCCAACGACACCCCACACTAGGGGATAGACGAGAAAAAAAATCATCTCCACTTTACGTGTTGCGGAGGTACCCTAAAAAAAAATCTTTTTCAAAATTTTACTGTACCATTTTATCGGCGTGATAAATATGTATACCCATGCTAAATTACAGCTTTCTAGTACTAATAGTCTCTAAGCTAAGCCGCGGACAGACAGTCAGACAGACGGACAATCACGAAACTATAAGGGTTTCTTGTTGTTGACTACGGAACCCTAAAAAGGAAATCAACAGGCAAAGAAATGAAAGCCACACTACAAAAAAAAAAACTGTAAAAACACGATTACGAGACACGAAATTTTATCAATTGTGACAGAGTTTTATAAAAATCTCCATAAGCTATCGATATAGATCTGAAGTTCAAAGACAAACGAAATTTTCCTATTTTTCTGAAATCTGAAATAAGGTACGCGCTGGAAAAATTAGAGAACAAAAAAGCTTCCGAAAAGGATGAGATTACAAATGAAATTCTAAAATGTTACACCGAAGATCTAATCAAACCAAATCCAGACTATATTTAACGCAATTATTGAATCCAGTCACTTTCCTAAACAATGGCATCTTTCAACTATAACCTTACTACATAAGAAAGGATGTCACAAGCACATAAATAATTATATACCTATCACTCTATATTTAATGTCTAACAAGTTATTCATGACCCTCCCAAATAATCGGATCTATAAAAATATTGACGAAAACCAATCCGTAGACCAAGCAGGGTTCCGTAAAGGCTTTTCTACAACTGATCTTTTCTGATCAACTGATCTGAGGCTTTTCTACGACATAAAGTCCTACAATAATAATGTTAAATTTACTGAATTCGTGAAAAATTACTCACGCATCTTTAAATTGGTGTGTTTAAAAGCAAAAAGTATCTACTTGAATAAAAAACTTAAAAGGTCCGATAACAAAGTAAAAACAGTATGGAACATCATAAATACTGAAACTGGGAAAAGTAAGAAACGAGATAACGAACTTAAGTTAAGTATTAACAATGAAGTCGTTACAGGAGATAAAGAAGTTGCGAATGCCTTTGAACAATTCTTTACTGAAATTCCTTCCTTAACAACTAAAGATTTAAATTCAAGCCCTAGGCTTGCGCAGGATCTTTTAATAGATCACGTACCTCAGTGTCTTTCTGTATTTGCTTTTAAACATATTAATTCATTAACTGTAATTAAAGCATTTAAATCGCTTAACTTGAAAAAAACCGAGGACTTATGGGGCCTATCTGTGAAAGTTATAAGTTCTGTCATTGATTTAATAGCTCCTTATTTGGCATTAATTTTTAATAAATGTGTAGATGATGGTATCTTTCCTGACTTAATGAAGTTTAGTAAATTGATCCCCCTTTTTAAATCAGGCGACCACGGGGACCCTTCAAACTATAGACCTGTGTCAGTTTTACCGGTATTGAGTAAGGTTTTTGAAAAAATAGTTTTTAATCAATTGTTATTTCATTTTAATTTAAATAAGTTACTTCACTGTGAACAATATGGATTCACTAGAGGGATGTCAACCACAGATGCAGGAGTTGCTTTAGTTAAGCACATTTTTGATGCTTGGGAAGAAAAGCAAGATGCATTTGGTGTATTTTGTGACCTCTCGAAAGCCTTTGATTGCGTTAATCATGAAACACTCTTATGTAAATTGGATCACTACGGAGTGAGGGGCAAATCTTTGGCGTTATTGAAGTCATATCTTAGTGATCGTATTCAAAAGGTAGACATTAACGGGGTAAAATCAAGTGGAGCATTAGTTAAAATGGGTGTCCCGCAGGGTTCCATATTAGGGCCCTTGCTGTTTTTAATTTACATAAATGACCTTCCATATTTAGTTAAAGACTTAACGAAGATAGTATTATTCGCAGACAACACGTCACTTATTTTTAAAGTTAATAGACGTAAAGATATCCTTGACGGCGCGAATACAACTTTATCACTGGTGCTTGATTGGTTTACTGTAAATAATTTAGTTTTAAACGCAAAAAAGACAAAGTGTATAAAATTTACGTTACCAAATGTAATTCAAGTGGATGGTAATTTGCTTTTGCAGGGGTCCAAGCTGGAGTTAGTTAACGAAACAAAGTTTTTAGGCATTACGGTAGACTCTCGTCTTCAGTGGGGTCCCCACATAGAAGCCCTATGTGGTAGACTTAGTTCGGCCGCATACGCTGTTAGACGCATAAGACAAATTACTGATGTAGATACTGCTAGACTAGTCTATTTTAGTTACTTTCACAGCATTATGTCATACGGCATGCTGTTATGGGGTAGAGCCGCGGATACAGACGCAGTCTTTGTTTTGCAGAAGAGAGCAATTCGGGCTATTTATAATATGAAGCACCGGGATTCATTAAGACAAAAGTTCAAAGAAATTAATATATTAACGGTTCCTTGTGAATATATTTACCAAGTCCTTAGATATGTCAGAAAAAATGTTGAGTCTTTCCCAAGGCTTGGTAAGCAACATTGTAAGGAGACCAGAAATAAGCATAAACTGGCTTTTCCAAAAATCAGACTCGCTAAGGTGAGTACCTCTTTTGTAGGACATGGTATAAGATTTTACAATAAACTTCCAAAGGAGGTCCTTACTTTGTCAGAGAATAAGTTTAAACTGTATATTAAGCAGGGCCTATTGAAAAAGGCATATTATAAAATAAATGAATATTTGGATGATGGTGAAGCATGGTGTTACAGTGATAATGATACTCGTAGTAAGTTATAATTTAATTAAATAGTATAATTTCTTAACTTATGATTCCTCTAAGGTGTAAACATTAATTGATTATAGACTGTAAAAGGAAAAGGACTATATGAGACAGGTAGACAAAGATATATATGTTTTTCTTTTTTTCATTAACCTGAATTCCTACTGTCTTGTATTTTCTTATCCCTTGGTTAAAGTAGATATAAGTCATATATTGTATAGTATAAGTTTTATGTTGAAAAAAAGACATGATCTTGCTAAGTTTCTTGCCCTTCTTCTTAGCAAGACTAATCGAATGGGCGGAGGTAGGCATGTATTTATATATGTAACCTATTAGTATGTAGTATATAGGATGGGATTTGGTCGGCCGCCTGGATTCGTGCTGGGGGCTCGGTTGGTGATCACTGAACCTTGTTCCTGGTCCCTGGCCGGGTCTCCGGTATGGGTTCGGGCGGCTGATTGGATTTTACCTTGTATAATATATATTTTACCTATCATTTTAATCGTAAATATATTGCTACATAAATTAAATAAACCTTTAATTTAGTTCATGTACATTTATTATTCTATTACATATATTTTCTTTATTAGATTAAATTTGACGTGTGAAAAGTGTATATATCTATACCTGCTTTGCAAAATAAACTATTTGAATTTGAATTTGAATTTGATCATTTATATTTGCTATATATGATATTCGTAATAGAAATATACATGGAATAGAGCAAACCACTCTACATATGTTTTATATTTACTAAAGCTTTCGACAGTTTTAGCCATAACTTTAACAAGGCGTAGACAAAGAATATGTTGAAGCAATAAAAGAAGCTTATAGATACAATTCAGCAAAAATTAAGTTAGAGTCAGAGGGACCCATGTTTCCGATTAGGAAAGGAGTCAAACAGGGAGACCCATTTCCCCTATCTTGTTCAACTCATTACTTGAACAAGTATTTAGAAGTATTGACTTGAGTGATAAGGGCATATTTATTAATGGATATAAAATGTATGCGCTAAGATTTGCAGATAACATTATTTTAGTGGCCAAATCTTCTGAAGAAATACAAAGAACCCTGAATAACATTCAAAATGCACTTAAAAACAGAGGTTTGTAACTAAATGAAAAGAAAACCAAAATTATGACAAATACCACAAAAACGCCTGTTCAAGTAAATGACAAAGAATTTGATTATGTAGAGAATTATATGTACTTGGGACAAATAAAAGATTAGATAAAGAAATAGACCAAAGAATCAACATTAGATGGAGAAAGTATTGGGGACTCAAGTACATATTCAAATCTGATCTAAATATTGCCATAAAGAGAAAAGTGTTTAGTACGTGTGCACTACCCGCAATGACCTACGGTGCTCAAACCTGGGCTACTACAGGTAAACAAAGAGCACTCTCCCCTCGCCCCGCATAGGTTTGTTGACCGTGATTTCATACATTGCTCTTGTGTTTCTCTTCCCCAGGTTTATTCTTCCAAGCAAAAATGCCATGCAAATTGCAAATGTGTGATTTTTCAAAAGTGACAGATGTCAAAATTCTTGTATTTTTAATCCACAAATATTTATTATTATTTTCCTTTAGGTGACAGGTTTCGTATGACACATCATCAGGTCAACAAATTATTAATTTTAATAATAATTAAAGAAACATATAAGGAAATAAACTCTTTATATTACAAGACGGTGAAAAAAACAACATATAATTTTGTTAAAGATGGTTTTTATTAGAATGTGTGAAAGAAAAGGTAATATGCTATTAAGTAAGAAGTACCTAAACATAGCAAATTATATATTTATTTTCAAAATACTAGAAAAAAGTTAAAATCTATGAATTATAAATCTCTTATTTTGTAATTGATGCTTTATTATTGAACCAATTATGAATATGTAAGTAGTTCACTGTATAACTAGGTATTAGGTACTTATGTGACTTGTCTCAAGGTAAGTAGTAAGTAGTCCACTGGGCAAGTAGGTACCTGTAATGTTATGCCTTTATTCTACAAAATGTTATAGAAAACAAAGGTAAAATTTAATGCAGTTTTCTAACGCACTATTAAAATTCCCAAGATCGGCAACACGGCATTAATGACACAATCACGTAGGTACTTAGATACACAGCGATGACAACACTTACCGCAGAAAGGGCGAAAACTACCATAACCTCTGTAGACCACATTTTAATAGCACATTCGAATATTGAAACTTATTCAGGCTATAAATTACCGAAAAACTATATGTTTTAGTACTTCATTATTTTAAAAGCATTAATTTCTCGCGTCGCGTTCTATACTAAACAATGTGAGGTGATGTGATGTGACACACCTTGATAACAATGGTTGTGATGTGAATGCACGGAGCGGCAACGTTGCATTGCGTGCATGTGTGCGTGCGTCTAGCATGTATTGCGAAACGAACGTGTAATGCCAAGATTTGTAGGAGAGTAACATGTGTAACTATTTACTCAACTAGTCTTCTTGTATCTTTTACCTATCTACATACCCAGCTACAATTTTCAATACTATCTTGCAATTGTGTAAATTTGGCTAGTATAGTAAATTCATCTTTTAACCCTCGCACTCAACTCTACTCTACCCGTGTAGACTAAGCTTAAATCACGGTTAACATTTGGGATAGTTAAAAGTAGAGTAACTAAGGGTTGATTGTAAAAATGTTTAGTTTGGCTATATTTACTTGCATCTATTTTGAGAAATCCACAAAAATGCATGTCTCCCGCCTTATCTCCAAAACTGTCAGACCGAAAAATAAGAAAAAAATCATAGTAATATGTGTTTACGTAAAAATTAGAAGAAAAATATAGCGTTTGAGAAATTCATGAAAACAAAATGACAAAATTAAATTTTTCATTTACAAAACGGCCCTAGGTACGCGAGTCTGACTCGCACTTGACATGTTTTTATTTTTAACTATTTACGATACCTAATATTTTTTTATCCCTGGCACTCTTCCAATGAACTCTTCCACTACCCGTGTAAACTAGGCATTAGTGCTCTTTGATTTGTAAAATCAAATTAGGTGCCCAATTCCATTTGTGGTGGATTATTTGTAGCATTAACCAAAATAAATGCTCTCTAATTAGTTCATGTGTTTTGTACATTTAATAAATATAATTAAGCCCAAAACATAATAAAACACAAATATTTATTTAAATAAATAAATAAATAACCGGCCAAGTGCGAGTCGGACTACGAGTCGTGCCTACCCAACTAACACACAAGCTGCTTAAATAGCCTTTGGCCAGCCTGAATGCTGTATAATAGCTGTACAAGGGCTTTATTGTTATCCTTAAGCTGTAAAGCAGCGTATTTAAAAGTTCTTCAACAGGCAGGTCGTACAGTAGCCATAAAAAGGTAACTTTTATGCCCAAGGAGATACAAAGGCGTGTTATAGAGCTATCGTACCGGCCTAAGAAGTAAAGCAGTGTTATAAATACCTATTATAACACTCTGTGATCTAAAAGAGATCTTTGATAGGTAAAAGTGTTTGAATGGAGTTATAAGCTTCTTTTAAAACGCTTTAAGGTGTATAGAGTAGTATTTTAAAGCCTTCAGCTCTCAAATAGAGTTTATAAGAGCCTTTGTAGGGCTATATCTACAATAGAGTAATATAACTCCGTAGTAGCGTAAAAACCTGTATATTTGCTGCCTTTACAGCCACTATATGGTAATTAGCTGGACAAAGAGGTTTTATCCAGCAAAAAGAGAGGAAAACACATTTATATCGTCACTATAACGGCCAAAGCAGAACAAGAGCGCTTATAGTAGTGTGAAAAAAAAATTGCACAGAATACCAAAATATACTCAAATAACTCAATGTCAAGGCCAAAGATTTGAAGGAGTGAACAGTCAAGTCCAAAAACAAAACAGTGAGGGTTCTGTCGTTTCAAATTTTGAGTCTAGTAGCAATAGTGTATCCTGTAGCAATGCTGTAGCTGACAATATTACCTGTGATTTTTAAGAAGTTGTGGCAGAAGGGATTAAGGCGAGAGAATTCGTGAGAAGACAAAATTTGACGCTCTTCACCCCACGTAAATCCTTATCCCTCTCGTTGCTTTTGCCACGCGCTTTTTCGCGCGGCACGCTCTATATTTTATAGATAACTTGTCTAAAAAATATGATTGCGGACAAGTTGCGATATACATATATTATTAAATATATAGGTATATACAAGTATTGTTAATACTTGCTATGTGACATGTTCGGGGAAAAAAATTGTAGTTGGCAAAATTCGAATATAGTAATTATCCATAATAGCTAGACAATGTCCATAATAAATATACCTACAAGCATTTTTAAATATTTGTTATGTGATATTATACGTCCGGTAAAAATGCTTGTTGTAGGCAAAGTCGGAATAGAGTTATTATTCATAATGGCAATGTGCAAAATAACTGACAGGTACCTGACTTATTTTCAGTCTCTGCAATAGTTTTCTAGTGTTGGATAGATCAAATTGATCATGGCTTCGGAAAAAAAAAACTGAAACTGATTGTAATGGATTTATTTCATGTTTTTAGAGAAATGAATTGGTATACCAAAAAAAAATGTATGTCCTTATCTCTGAAACTGTTGGACCGAAAAATATGAAAGAATTATCAATTACAGAGTATTACGTTAATATTTAAGGAAAACTATAACGATTAAAAAACAATAATAAATCTTGAAAATAAAGAAAATACAAAAAATTCCAATTATTACAAACTCGAATGAAATCATCATATGTGAATATATATAAAGTGATTTCCACACCAAAAATGGATGTTATTTTAACTCCCCAGGATATTGCGTGTAAATTGGTGTGTATGACATATCAAGGAGAAATGTATGTTTTACCCTTGTTACATACATTTAAAAAAAATTAAACAATGTAAATAAATCTAACTAAGTTTAATTTAGTTTAAACTAAGTAGATAACCTTGGCAATTATCAGAGATTGCTTTTAAGCCACCAACCAGATGTTTTTGCAACGATGGTGCTTTTTAACGTTGTTCATTTTGTTTCCTTGAAATTTAAGTTTTCTGAGCGGTTAAGCCTATTTCTCAACGCACTATATTGTAGCACTACATACATAGTAGTTAATAAAATATATTAATCAGTAATTTAAGAACTTTAACTTTTAATTAGTACTTAATTAAATTACTCTTGAGATCAAAATTTAAATTCTTGATAAAGTAAATAACATAATTAAATCTCTAAACAGAATTTGAGATCACCCTAGCAGACAATTATAAATTAAATAAGATGATGTCTACAAATTAAACATGAAATAAATTTAACATATAACACATACAATTATATATAGGAAAGAAAAAAATAAACTTGTAAACTTTGTTGTTTGAATACGTTTTTATTTTTCTTATAAAAAATTGGAATCTAAACTGAAATTCTCGGCAAGAGTATTTAAATTCACTTGTTCTCGGTATTGTGCGGGACGCCGAAAGGTCATCTATTCGTCTTCATGTTCAGTGTCGGTATTTTCTAGTATTACTTAAAGTTCGTCATTGGCCAATTCATAAGAAAGAAGATGATTTCTTTTAAGCGAGCAATTTATTCGCAGTCGTTCGGGTACAGGAATCGAGTTCTGGTCTTCAACAATTTATCATCTTTGGCATCTTTTTTGGGCCATTTAAGTATGCCACCATTTTCTCATTGAGATGGCAAAATGCTTAGTTGTAATTTCCCCTTTCAACCATCTTCACAATTTTGAAGGGGATTCTGAAAAGTAAAACATAGTTTGAACATTGAACATAGATGGGTACATACATAGGTATCGGTGCATCATCACGAAATGAATCCCCGAGGGGGTTTCAGAGGTGTTTCCGAGTGTGGACTGTGAAATGCTAGTCACAGTCCACACTCGTATATACCTAGGTTTCACTGATTACATCCTAGCACGACGGGTAGTTACTGAGCCCTATCGCCGTACTTCGGACACAAACAAACCGAACACAAATGTGCCCCTACGGGATAACATTTACTCCACAGTATAAGTCAAGTAATTAATCACTAGGCCACAGGGATAATCAACATAGGTATAATTTTTATTAATAAATAACCTACCCGAATGCTAAAAGATTGAAATACAAATAATTCTTGTTATTGTTTTAGTATAAATGTAAATCTATACCTATAAAATATTTTAAGCTCGTGTCTCATTCCGTCAACTGAACAACTGAACACTAATTCTTAGAATCGTAGTTATCGTAGACAAAAAAAAGACAACACAGGTGCAAGCGATGACGCTCAGCGCTAACACACCCCGCGCGTCTCTCCACTCTCACTCCACCACTTAAATAAGGATGCAGTTGTGCAAAAGAATGAGAAGAAAAATACTTCGTACACGCAAAGTTTTGATGCTTATGCTTTTAAATAAAAGAACTTTAGTTTTTTATTAAACTTCACGAATAATTTTTGTATTAAAAAGTTAAATAGTTTTTTAACAAAATATGTAAGCAATGAATCATGTACAAAGAGTACATTCAGTGTGGGAATAAAAAGCGAACAGTGGTGGAGGGAAAGAACCTTAAATATTACGGATATAAAAAATATTTTATTACAATAATTAAGTAAAGGGTTTTTAATCCTAGTTTACTCGAAAAAAAAACTTACATGAGCAATGAGAAAGTGTAAAAAACAATTTATAGGTGTTTTTAGAATTCAACGACGGACTCCTAATACGTTAATATAATAGGATATATAGTACTCCTTTTTATACACTTGGGCTCTTAAAAGGAGACGTAAAGTGCTGGTGTACGTCCAAAAGAGTACAATTATGCGCCAATACACTAACTGTAGGACCCAAAGGTTTACAACAGCGAATACTAGCGCCTTCGTACGGTTTAAAACCATAGAGTGGACATAGTAAAGCTCTGAGAGCTGTTGTAATAAGACGCCATTAATATTTTGATTAATGCTTATCCTCATGATTATTGCAATATTTTATCATCATAAATATGCAAGAATTCTACACTTTACACCACCATTTCTCACTCACGACCCTAATAAAACAACCAACAAGTCTGAAATACTATTAAAAAAATTTAATGTCGTTTATAACCCTAAATATAAATGTATTTTTTATATTAAAAACTGCATATATTGTGAGCGCGTCAGTTTTTTAGCTAAAATATATGCATATTTTTACAATGAAATGATACTGGCACTAACATTTCACGTAAATAAAAGGATAAATCAGTATTAAAACTTACCTGTGTATTTATTTTTATTATATCTTCTGCTGTGCTGTCACTTCTTTACCATGTAAATATGATCCACTTTGTTCAAAAAAATAATATGACTTCTATAGAATCAATATAGAGCCATGAAATATATTTCAGAGATAGAGTCGCGCTGAAATACGCTGAGAGCTCTATAGTCGCGCTACAAGAACTTATTTTAGATCTCTAGGCACATACTATCGCTCTTGCAGAACCTCTGTATCGTCGTACTAACACACATTTACGGCCACTGTAGGGCGATTGTAGGACCGATAGCTCTACAAAGAGGGGCCTCTTTTGGGGTTAAAGCGGCGCTATAGCCGCTTTTAGAACCACTGTAGGGCTTCTCTATGGAGCCTATGCCGTAATGTATGGCGCCTCACCGGCTTCTGTACGGCTACTTATAGAGCTTGGGTGCTACTTGGGTAGGGTTCTGTATTGTGGATGATAAATTTAATTTTGTAATTTTTTTTGTGAATTTCTGAACCGCTCTATTTTTCCTGTAACTTTTAAGTAAACACATATCACCATGATTTTTTTGAATATTTTTCGGTCTACCAGTTTTGGAGATAAGGGGGGACATACATTTTTTCATGGTTTTTCAAGGATTTCTCGAGATAGATAAAAATTAAATATAGCCAATCTATATATTTTTACAATCAGCATTTTAATACATACAATTTAATATCAATATTGTTTTTTTTATAAAATATTTTTTATTAATTGTACTTATTTTTTTATATTTCTCATTTGTGCTCAATTTTTTTTTTAAATCGCTATAGTTTTTCTGTAGTTTGCCAGTTATCATCTATAATTAACATTTTTTTTTTTCATATTTTTCGGTCTACCAGTTTTGAAGATAGGAGGAGGGGACATACATATTTTTGTGGTTTTTTAAAGATTTCTCGAAACCAATGCCAGTATATACACTAAAAATATATATTTTTACAATTAGCTTACACAATTTGATACTCATATTCATTTTTAGAATAATGTTTTTTATTTTTCTCATTTTTGTTTTTGAAACATTTTGAACAATTTCTAATTTTTCATATATTTTTTTACACCGTGATATGTGAGCAAATTAATGCTATTTTCGTGCCAAATTTCATGTCTTTGTCTTTAACGGTGCTAAAGTTATGAGGCTGTGACATACGGACGGACGGACAACGGCGTCTCACCATAAAGGTTCCTTATGTACCTATTAGGATTAAGCACTAAGGAACCCTTAAAATGTATATTTTCCCGTTTTAAATATTTTTATTCGTGTGAAGATGATCTTCATCATGCCATAGTAAAACCATTACTAATTATATTGTAAATGGCAGATATTTCGCCATATCTGTCGCACGGGAGTCAGCCTTCATAAGGTCATCTTGAGTGCATGTAAAGAGACATTCTGGGCACTGTATCGTATAGTTGGTTCAGAAATACATTTTCCAATCTCACGTTTTGGGACGCAAAAATCGATGATAAAATAGGGCACACGGTTATTAAATTTTATATTGACATATTTGGAAACATTTCTGACACCCCCTCGGACATATGAATGTCGTGAACATCGATGATTTAATATGTTCTTATATGTTTGTTTTTCGTTCAGGTCCTCGTCACCCCGATTGTTGTACTGCATGGTAGAGGCCCAAAGGATATGAGTTTAAAACTTTGGTACCCAATTTAAGTTAAAGTATGATATAGGTATTTCGTATTCTTGGATAATTCGAAAGACAAGCAAGTTTGCGAGGCTGCATTCTAAACTACGCGTAAGGCGAAGCCCGATAGCCGTTCAAAAATTCACACCGGGTTGTGTTTCCTACGGGTTGCATTGCAACAATAACCCGTTCAAACATCAACTCGCGTCGCAACACCGACATTCATTTATACGGCTTAATTCATACTGAAAAATCAATAAGTGGTCAGTATCGATGTTTAATGATCGCTTTTAATAAATTAATAGATTATTTTTCCTGTTCCCCACAAATCCAAGCCCAGCCCCGGGTCACTACTATGGAAAGTCAAAATAATGTTTTTCATTTAACGAAAAAAAAATGTCATTGACCCGTAATACCTCAGGCCTTCAGTACAAACTTGGCTGTGTACATTATTGTAACGTTATATGCTCGTTTACTTTAGTAAATAATACTCCTTACACAAGTTATGTAATGTTGTGCACGTGAGTGTGTCGGGAGCTTTAATTAGGTTCCTCTTAATTACTTTTGAACTCTCATTTATTTAGTTAACAAACTGAGAGAAGGAGGAAGAAGCAGATAGATATTAGATGCTTGTCTCTAAAAATAGCTGAGTCATTTTATTTTAAAAGTAAAAAGTTTGTAAGGATTTAGGATTTCGTTATCGCACGTTACACTTCACACACTTGGCGAATGACAGCTGAAAATAGTGTAAGACTTTGACCGTCACTACACTTTTTTGCTTGTGTGTTTACGAGCGTATATTACTGCAGTATAGACGTGTAGCGTGCGCGTCAGTAGCGAAAGGAACCTCGTTCCAACCGGGTGTCCCACCATATATTGGTTATCGTACGTGTTACGTACGACAGTAAATCTTACAATCTATATAAAAAGATGACACTCACAAATTGTCAAGTTTGACGTCATCAGAGTATAATTTCTTATAACTTCCTGTGTTCTACGTGAAGGCTGCAGGCCGCGTCTGTGTCTAATGGTTCAAGTACTTGATCACTAATCTGGAGCTCACAAGTTCTAGTCCCTTGAGACATATACTCGTATCATAAGTTCAGAAGGCACGTTAAGCTGTGTGTCCATATTTCAACCCGAAGTAAGGCGATAGAGCTCAACACCCTTCACGCTGGGACGTAATAATCGTTGGTGAAACGTGGGTGTAATGGTAGTTCGTACTGGGAAACACCTCTGTGGTGACGATGATTTGAATAGACTTCTGACTTTAAATGAACAAACTACTGATCATACTAAACAACGTTCCCAGAAACATACCACGGAAATAAAATAAATTGTTCACATCTCCATACTAACCTCAACAAAATGAATTGTTCATACTAACTTCAATAAAATAAATTGTTCACATCTCCATACTAACTTCAATAAAATAAATTGTTCACATCTCCATATGAACACATGGATATGACAAAGGCTTTTGACTACGTAGATCATACGTTACTAAAAGAAATTATATACATATGGCATAAGGGGAAAGCTACTAGATTTAATACAATCTTATTTAAGCGATAGAACGCAATCGACTGAAATTTCGAAGATTTGTGTGAAAAGTAAGCGTGAAACAAAATATCAATCAAATGCAAGACTTGTTAAATATGGCGTTCTTCAAGGAAGTGTTTTAGGACCGCTACTTTTTATTATTTACATAAATGACCTCCCGAAAAATGTTTCATACCCTATGACATTATTCGCTGATGATATTACTTTAATAATAGAATGCAATGAGTTTGATGACAATGAAACCAAAATTAATGACGCTTTAAAAGAAATAATAATTTGGATGAATAGAAATAATTTAACCGTTAATTTAGATAATACTTACATGACGAATTTTTATCAAAATATTTCAAAACTAGGCAATATAAACATTGAATATAATGGCAAAAAAATTGACAATATCCAGTGTACAAAATTTCTAGGCCTAACTATAGACAGAAAATTAGATCGGAAACAACAAATAAAAACTGGGAGCGACAAAATCTGCAAATATGCCTTTTCTATTATCAAAACTAGCAAAAATCCTAAGCGAGGAAAACTCTCTAACAGCCTACCACGGTTTTGTTATGTCGACTCTGCGGTATGGGATAATTTTTTAGGGAAACTCAACACACAAAAAAAATGCTTTTAAGGCATAAAAATGGTGTATTAGGGCAATGTGTAAACTAAAAACAACAGATAAGCTGCCAACCGTATTTCAAAAAGCTGAAATTGCTAACATTACCATCACTTTATATTTTCGAGATTGCTATTTTCGTAAAATTGAAACCGGAATACTTTTTTAAAGTCTCCACTACGCACAATAAAAGTGTACGCATGCAACATCGCCATAGATTATGTTTACAAAAATCCATCACTGCATTAATGCATAAGAGTGTTTTTTGTATAGCCCCATTAATATATAACAAAACTATATTAATTACGCTACTTGTTGACAAGTGTTATTATAGCGTCATTGACTTTTTAAACGATAAAACAATTTAATTTATTCATAATATTGACATACAATTCTAATAATTTTGACAAAGTATTTAATTCTCCAAGACTTTGTTTCATTTCTTTTGATAATACTTAGTTATAATTGGGTGTCTGCTAATTAATATTCATATGCCCATATGGGTAAAACATGGAGTGTACTGTTAACAAATTTTAAGGCCTATTTATATTGTTTGACACATGTTCATGAATAAACGCTACTTACTTACTTAAATACCAACTTCAATAAAGTAAATTGTTCACATCTCTATACTAACTTCAATCATAATATTTGTCTGAAATGTTGTAGGAGCAAAGCAAGTAATATTTTTATTTATTTTTTCAGGTGTGTTTCTTTAGGAATATTGTTCAGTATTTAAAGATAGCAGTACACTTACATACTGTATAAACATAGGTATAAATAGGTACTAGAGGTGCGCCAGAACCAGAGAATATAAAGTATCACAATGTCAGAACTATGTAGATAGATACATTGACATTACTAAGTGAGATGGCCCTCGTAAACGGATATCTGGCTAATGACGTCATAAACTTTATGTTCATGAGACGGTGACGTGAGCGGTTGTGTTCGTGTGCGTTGCGTTACGTATTCAGGTAGCATCCAATAAGGATGTTTTATTTGTACACTAGCGTCAGTTTTGTTATTTATTGGGAATGAATTATTGATTTGATTAATGACTCATGGTACATTACATTAATTACACTAAATTTTAATGTAACCTACGTTATTTATGCGTTCACCGAATGTAACAATAATACTGAATTTAAAATCGTAAAAATACAACAAATGAAATAAAATGTTTTACTTTCTAAATTTTGTCACTTTATCGCGCTGACATACACAATCGTATATTATTTATCAACCTAAATTGTTTATAAAACAAAATAAACACGTATCGTTTTCCCCCTGAGTGTTGTCAGAGGTGTTTTCAAGTGTGGACTGTCAATCGAACAGTCAAAACTCATACACCTTCTTTTCACCGACGATTTTAATTAGCCAACGGGGGTAAACCTTGTCACCGTACTTAGCTCGGACACAAATATCTGTTTTTCACAACATGCAGGTTTATTTCACAACATGCAGGTTTATTTCACAACATGCAGGTTTATTTCACAACATGCAGGTTTATTTCACAACATGCAGGTTTATTTCACAACATGTAGGTTTATTTCACAGTGTCTACCTTCACTGTCACCAAGAGGTAAGTATATAAATACCACAGTTTAAAATTTTAATACGGTGTGCAAATACTAAAGCCAATTCTGAAGGCTTTAATTTTAGTTTTAGTGCTGTCAAAAATAAATTTAAAAAAGCCTAGTTCGTCCACTGCTGGACATAAGCCTTTCCAGGACTTTGCCACTCCCGGCGGTCATCCTGGAAGAATTGCCCATACTCACACACGCTGGGCAGGCGGGTTGGTGAGCGCGGTGCCGGAACCCTCGCACCAGTGACGCCGCTGCCCGTCACCAGTCTGTGCCATATAAAGCCCGGCTATTAGTTATATAAATATATAAATTCTTTTAGTATTAAAAGCTAAATTACTTTGGAAAATTTCAAGTTTTGACAGCAATAAAACTGAAATTAAAGCCTTCAAAATCGGCTTTACTATGTACGTAATTTACGGGACAAGTACCTTAAAATTAGTGAAAATTTAGGAAAACTATTCGTGTCCATTTGTTAATACCACTGATGTCTGCGGTGAGAGTGGGTATAAAATAAAAGAGAAGTAAATACGTTCGCACGTATATTGTCCGATATATATGGTACATATCTATACATACATAAACAACTGCTCACGATGGGAGCGAGAGCGACTGCTGCTGGGGCTGTGCTAGTTCGCTTTTCTGACTAATTGTTATAACTAATTGTTACAACTAAGCATTGCTGAGCCCCTACAGAAATAACAATACAAAAGTTAATGACATTACAAAAAATATTACCACTTTAAAAAACATTAAAAAATGTACAACGTGTAACAGAAAGGAGTAACCATATTTGAAGAGCTTATTCAATCGATGGTGTAGAACAACTTTTACTATGGAACAAAACTTGTATCTCGAAAAAAAAAAATTCAACTGTTTCATAGAAAAATGCAATGACGCTCAGCCGAAATGTATGGGAGGACAGTTTTTTTTTTTTGAGATTTCAGGGTTGGCTCCACGGTAAAAGTTGTTCTATACCATTGACTGAATAAGCTCTTTAAATATGGTTACACCTTTCTATTACACGTTGTATAAATAATACATTTGCAAAGTAATGTTAACGACTACAAAATATTTGAAACGCATCAAAAATAATGCTCCCCACAATGAAATTAATATTTCGCTCTTTAAAACAACCAAAAATTTTTTTTCCCCAATAATTGGGAAGGAAAAGGAAACTTATCCCACACAGCCATGTCTGAGTTTTAATAAAACAAAAATTGACATAATTTTATAACAAAAGATTAGCATGCCAATCATACTAATAACCAATGTTATCAGATAATGTATCAAAGTTGCTGCGCTGCGGGAAGTGCAGGCCCTTCTTCGCCCTTGCGTAACAAAATACACCCAACTATCACATTAGTGAAAACTGCAGCTTATCTTATACCTTGAAGGTACATAGGTGCTACAAGGGTGGAAAAAGCAGTATCACGTTAGTAGCAGTGGAAAATAACACTCAGACCTTTAAAATCAACTATGGGTTGCATAATCTTTGTTAATGCCACTGAGAGTTTCATACCACACAATTAGTGATACTGAGGCTCTGAAGATGGGTGCTATAAGATTCTTCATCAATTCTGCTATGAACTTATAATGGAGCTTTTGGTGCTCAAAAGTACTCTTTTGTGAGTCATAGTTCTTGAATATACGAAATTACACCATGCCGACGCCATTTTGCTCTTTATATCTAGAACGGAGATATATACCTATATATATACAGGGTGGAAAAAATTTAAGGGCCCTGGAGGAGAACTACCTTAAATCCTTTAGTTAGCTCATTTTACTGAAAGGAAACATTCCTTTATTTTTTAAAAGAAACAAAACTGCATTCAAAGATATTCTGAAAATCGCTTGTCTCACCCGGGAATCAAACCAACTAAAACTTTAAAAAATAAACCCTCGCTATTTTATCATACGAATCGGTAGGATTATTGTTCAGAATAAAATTTGTCTAATAAACATTTGGTCTTACACTCATCTGTTGTACGAGATACTCATGAAATTAAATATTTATTACAAGTTCTTTGTTAACAATACTGTTGATGCTTAGGGTCTTCTTTCAAATCTAAAATACTTTGTTTTTGTCCAAATACTTTAATCTATAAGGATTCAATATAAAATACTAAGTATGATCGACGACGTCTGTCCATGTATGCGTCACACGGCTAAGTGGTGATACAGGGGCGCGGGCGCAGGGAGATAACGATGCGTTCCGTATTTGTTATCTAAACAAATACCTAGTACTGTTCACTTGTAACAAGAAAATGACACGTTATAATTTTCTTATCTCTCTTACATCCAAAGACATCGTATGAAGTACAAGCTTGCTAATGTTATTTATATTAAGTACCTTGTTGAAGACTTCAATAAGAAAATCGTTAAATGGTAATAATAAATGTATGCAGAGCACAATTACTTCTTGCACTAGGCGTACTGATGAAAAGGTTAAAAAAGGAACGTATTTTTTTTTGCAACGCGGAGCAACAAATTTGAAGCTCGAACCATAAATTTCGTTCGAAATTCAAATTTTGTTTTGTTTTGCTTTCATTCCGTGCTGTCATTGTGTAATAATGGCGTATAATTATTACTTTACAAGTGAACAGTACTAGGTATTGTTAATAAAGAACTTGTAATAAATATTCAATTTCATGGGTATCTCGTACAACAGATGAGTGTAAGACTTTAGTTTAGTAGACAAATTTTATCCTGAACAATAATCCTACCGATTCGTATGATAAAATAGCGAGGGTTTATTTTTTAAATTTTTAGTTGGTTCAGTTCCCGGGTGAGACAAGCAAATTTTAGAAGATCTTTGAATGCAGTTTTGTTTCTTTTAAAAAATAAAGGAATGTTTCCTTTCAGTAAAATGAGCTAACTAAAGGATTTAAGGTAGTTCCCCTCCAGGGCCCTTTCATTTTTTCCACCCTGTATATATAGCAACATGAGTTTATTAATTTCACTCATATGACCTGTTTAAAACGTATTAGAATAAAATTTAGATTTTTAGCAGTTTGTCCTGCAAATAGGAAACAAATGAAGCGGTGTCTGGAAGCAGGGCACGAAACGCAAATTTGAAATTTTTCTAATAACTTCTATAATGTTATTGTACCTTCCTATTATTTAATGATTATAGTTATAAATACGTGCAACCTATTGGAGAACATGAAATAAAAAATCAAAAAGTATTTGAAATCATATAATAATATAATATTGTAATTTTTTAACACTTTTTGGGTCCTAATCCAAAAAAATCATTGTCATCTCCTGAATTCTCATTATTATCCACCTGTTCTTAACTAAAATTAATTATTTTATAGTTTCTTCTTCGTCAAAACACGAAACAGAAAAAAAAATACACATTTTTGTTTGACATACTTAAGTATACCAATGCCAAATGATTTTTCCATGTTGCCAGTATAGTAGGGAAAAAGGGCCCGATTTTGAATATAGTAGGGACGTTTTTCCAGAAACCTCAAGTTTGGATGCTATTTTTATGCCTTTTGATCTTACATATCAGGACCATATTCCATAAAATTATGGGCAATAGATTAGGTTGTCAGTTTCTGAAAAAAAAACTTGTCTAGCCAGAGGTATGTATCGGGCTCTTGTTCCATACACCGCTTCAAATGGTTAACACATGGAACCAATGAGTACATCTCACCATCACCACAAGGATATGGTATCTGATATCGTTCTCACTCTAAATCTGTCCCAAACTAACTTCATCTCATTTGGCCTGTCAGGTTGGAAAAGGGACAATATGTCAATAAAAGTCGAAAATGTATTGGAAACTATGACAGAAATAAATTTCTATGTTTGAACACTTGGCGATTTATCCATCGCAAGGAGATATAAATTAACATTATACATTGCAGTATAGAAACGCAGAAAGAAAATTAAATCTAGATATGAGGAGCTCCCGGTTCAGAGCTCCTCACATCCAGATTTACTTTTCTTTCTGCGTTTCTATACTGCAATGATATAATGTTAATTTGTATTGGAAACATTGAAGTCAGCTCAATTCCTTGGTTTTCAACTAGACCAAGCTTTAACATGGAGCTCCCACATTGACAGACTCTGCGGGAAATTAGCTGCAGCATGTTTCGCACTGAACCGTCTCTTCTCAAGTCTACCGTGAGATTCTGTCCGAGCTTGCTACTTCGCCTCCGTGTAGTCTCTTCTACAGTATGGACTTGACTTGTGGGGACGTACCGCGGACTGGAAGTGAGTAATCAGACTACAGAAACGAGCCGTGCGAGTGGTTGCGCGCGTACCTCGGATCGAACATGCCAAACCACACTTTATTGCGCTCAACATCCTAACAATGTTCTCCCCTACTTATCTTACATGTATCTTTCAAAATCTTGGCATTAGATTTATTTATGGTTTGCGTAAATTTAACCATATCTCTCATTATTGCCACGTGCTTAATTGGCTTCCCATCGGTTATCGTCCTCACTTGCATATTCTCACACTTCTCTACAGTGTTCTCAAAAACGCCTTTTCCCCTAAATACCTTCGTGTTCGATTTGAGTACCTATCTGTTTTCCAGTGGTGCTCGATCGCACAATGTCTCCCTTCTTAACACTAATGCACACAACTCTGCGTCGTTTAGCAAGTCGTTCACTGTTGAGGCGGTCACACTGTGGAATTTACTTTCCTCGAATGTTCGGGATTGTCCATCGCTGAATATTTTCAAAATATGGCTGAAGGAGCACCTTTTGTCAATGTCATTAGTATATTTCATAATTTATTAATTCATTTTATTTCCTGAGTATTTATTTATATAGTCTGTTTTAATAAATATATAATATAATGTAGTTATTAGTATATTATATATATATTTTCAATGCATGTGCTCGTAAAGGCCAACTTTTTATGCATCAACACCGAACAGAAAGTCGATTCTTTTGCCCTAGGGCTTTATTATTATTATTATTTTTTATTTATTTACAATGGTTGGCTAACCTGCAGCCTTTCCTGTGTACCATAAATGTCATACTTTTTTTTCCACTCTTTAACGGCTCTGGATACAGTCCTTTTGAGCCAATTACAATTTAAAGTTCACAAAATTATATTTGTTTTATTTCCTCACACTATGCATTGAAAAACGTAGTATGACACACGGGCATAAGAGCAATAAATTACTCGGTTACGTTTAAAACACTCGGTACGCTCGTGTTTTAAATCGTCCTCGTAGTTTATTCCTTTGCGCCCTTGTAGCATAAACTACTATTATGTAGGTATAGGTATAGTAGATAGGTAAGGTTAGTTTTACATTAAGAGTATGACATAGCCAAAATAAAAACCAGTTCCGGGCGTGGCTTATTCTATTTTACGATAGCGCGCGGGGGGAAATTCGTCCCGGTCTCTAAGCTCGCGTCACCATAGCAAAAATACGAATAGAGTGGACGAGGCAGGGTCAAAAGCAATACGTATTTTATTTTATCTAATTTATTAGTGTATTTCGATCATCTTCACACGGCATTGATCCTACTTGCTATCACGTCGGGACATAAATTTATTATGGTCGGCTAAAAGTGGTTTTTTGGGTGTTTGATTTATCAGTTGACCCTCGGAACAATTCAGACACTCCTTTAGAGATACATAATAATATCGTGACAGTTAATTGTCACCATTACCCATTCTTTAAATATTTTTCGCCCGTTGAGCTGGTTTTACACTTGCGGGAAAATAAATTGGACCAAAAATTTCTTTACAAAAATTTTTTACTAAAGTTGTTATTACAAAAAGTGGAAACTAGCAAATATTCTCAGAAGGAATGCACCACGTCACTATCTATCTCACTGTAGCCTATATCAATTGTAGCCGCTGGCTACAGGATGCAGAGCTGATGGAATTTGAATGGGAGAGTAGACAGGATAAGAAAAAGATTGTGGGTAAACTGACTGACCTTGCTTTGGAATGTTGTTCTCGATGGGCCGACAGGAGATGCGGTGACGTGCTGAGCCTTCTTGTTGGCTAGTTGAGCTGGCGTCTGTGCAGGGATGTATTGAATGTCCTGGTTTGAGTGATGTACACAGCACTTGTATTAACACTACACTTTAGGTACGCGATATTGTTTGTGCTGACGCGAATGTCTATTGTTTAGAGCTGTCGGCTGCGCGGGCGCGCGCGCGTGCGCCTAGAGAGGCTCGTCGATCCGAACAGACCGAGCGAGCGGGGGTCAGCGCGGGACTCGATTCCGTCGCGAGTCACCCTTTCTGCGCATGCTGACGTCACGCTGTTTAGCGTGAACATCCTGGGGGGGCCGGGGCTGCGGCTCCATGGGCTGTGTCCAGATCCACAACTTGGATCACTCCATCCTTGCCAGGCATTGTGCGGAGAATTCTCCCCAGCTTCCATTGGAGCGGAGGCAAGTCATCCTCTTTGATGAGGACCAGTTCACCCACTTGAGGAGGGGAAGAAGGGGAGAGCTGATTGGAGCGGGTTTGCAGGGTATGGAGGTAGGATCTGGACCAGAGAATCCAAAAGCGCTGAGAGAGCGCTTGAATGAGCTGAAAGCGTTTAAGAACAGATATGGGTCTGTCGTAAAAAGACTGCTCAGGTAGAGCGGTGAGCGGACGACCAATAATGAAATGTCCGGCCGTGAGAGGGTCAAAGTCCGTAGGATCGGATAAAATCGGGCAGAGGGGTCTTGAGTTGAGTATTATTTCGTGCAGAGCGCCGAACCAAGTTATGTGCTGATTCGCGAGCTGGTGAGTGATTGCATCATTGTTTGACCCGAAGAAGTTCTGAACTTCAATGAGTTGATCCCTAGCACCTACACAGCTTGTGCCGACTCTGAGCGAATGAGAACTAGAGTACCGCGACGTGAGATAAAACCTAACAGGGCTCGTGCTGAGTGAAATTGACCATGTACGTCTGCTATTATTGGTGTGTTAGTGACGTTCACTACACGTTGTGCGGAGTTACAAGAATTCTCTGTTGGAGCTGGAGTCATTGAGTGAAAATGAACTGAGTGTGTATGTGATGAGTGTGTGTGTGATGACTGAGTGCTGGTTTCATAGAGTGAAAATGAGCTGAATGTGTATCTGATGAGTGAATGTGTGAGTGAAAATGAGCTGAGTGTGTCTATATGTGCTGATTGAATGTGTGAGTGAAAATGAGCTGAGTGTGTATGTGCTGATTGAATGTGTGAGTGAAAATGAGTTGAGTGTGTATGTGCTGATTGAATGTGTGATGAGTGTGACTATATGTGAAAATGAGTTATTAAAAACTTGAGCGCTACCAACTCCAACGTGCGGATAGCTTGTAACTTGCGCGGGCCGAAATAACAAAAGCCATGTTCAAACGGAACACGGAAAATAAACCCGACAGAGAGAGAAAGAAAAAAAAGAAAAAAAAATTTTTTTTTTAAACAACCTGTATATGAGCTGATAAACCAACGTGGAACACCCTATATGTGTACCATAAACAATAAAAGGCAGACAATAACAGGATAAAACTGTTCGGAAAACTTTTACCGTAACACAAGATTACCGCAACATTAAATATCAAAAAGGGCTGATGACCTTGTTCACTCCTATGTTATTATGCTATTTCCCGCTTACACGAAACTAATAAAATACCTATCTACTGCCTCAAACTCGTAAACAACAAAGAATGCGTTCACCTGGCAGAAATCGTATCTAAATGTGCGGACAATCCAATGATGCTAATCAAGCTTTAATCAACGTAATAATACGTAACCGTATAACGTGTGTACTTATGTACTCAACACACGTAACTTACGTATATATGTGACGTATATAAGTGCACGAAATAAAGCAAATTTATACTCTCACAAAAAATATCTCGCAAGATACGAGAACTATCTTTGACAGTGGGTAGATTTGCACCTCTTCGCGCGATAGAAAACAAAGTGAAGTGTAGGTACTCAAAACGTTGTAACACGATATGAAACTAAAATGTGAACTATGTATTTACGAGCAAAGTTGAATCACTTCGAGAACATTTGAAAAGATTGGGTCGGGAATTACATGTAAAAAATGTTGAGCAAAATGCTGACTTTGAGTTTAATTAATTTTACGTATGGGGTTTATAAGGGCTGATAATTAATCCCTGGAAGTGACGGGGGGGTTTAATAAAGAAATATAGTGGACTGTAATAAACAATTGGGCCGAATGGATATAATTATATTATCTGAGCTGAACAATAATTACAACCGTGATGAAAATGAGTTATTCTGTAAAGGGGCGTGGGGGGGCCGGTTCTAACCGATAAATGGAATGTTCCAGGCGGCGGTTCTAATTATCTACCCGCGATAGGTATTCGAAACCACAAAATATTTTTTGCCGGGAAAGGGGGCAAAATATGTAACCGGGTGAAAATGGACTGTAGTAAATCGACGGGGGCTGGTTCAAACAAAGTTACGGGCCGGCGGGGGATAGGCGGGGGGTGATATAAACCAAAAATTTTCTTGGATTGAAAATGGACTGTAATCGACGGGGGCTGAAAAGGGGCTGGTTCTAACGGTTCGAAGGGCCAAAATTGTGAAAATGGACTGTAAGGACCAGAATTCGATCCGGCCGAAGGACCAAAAATGTAGCCGCTGGCTACAGGATGCAGAGCTGATGGAATTTGAATGGGAGAGTAGACAGGATAAGAAAAAGATTGTGGGTAAACTGACTGACCTTGCTTTGGAATGTTGTTCTCGATGGGCCGACAGGAGATGCGGTGACGTGCTGAGCCTTCTTGTTGGCTAGTTGAGCTGGCGTCTGTGCAGGGATGTATTGAATGTCCTGGTTTGAGTGATGTACACAGCACTTGTATTAACACTACACTTTAGGTACGCGATATTGTTTGTGCTGACGCGAATGTCTATTGTTTAGAGCTGTCGGCTGCGCGGGCGCGCGCGCGTGCGCCTAGAGAGGCTCGTCGATCCGAACAGACCGAGCGAGCGGGGGTCAGCGCGGGACTCGATTCCGTCGCGAGTCACCCTTTCTGCGCATGCTGACGTCACGCTGTTTAGCGTGAACATCAATTATGCCTCTCTCATTCAACCACGTTTAACTGCGTTACTGTCTCATTCCAACTCATTTTAAATAGCGTCACTATTTATCTCACTCTAACGCGTGTTAAATGGCATTTCTAATCAACGTCAAATATTTTTACTGCCCGCCACTCTTTCATTTTAAATTCTAATTATTTAAAAAAATACGCAGCTCCTTTGGTAGTAAAATAGCAATAACTTTTTTTTCAAAAGTATTACACAGAAATTGCCAGATCATTTGAAAAACAATATTTGATGAGCCGTTATTTAAGACAATTTGCAAAACTAACATAGGACATTTTTTTCAGGGTGTGGTATCGATCTAACCTAATTACAAAAAATTGCTCATAAATTGGGTTTTTATTTTTCTTCCTGATGTAACAGCATTTCAAGGTTTATTTTTGACTTTATCAATAGCATGACTATTCAGAGTTGCGGAACAAAAATTTCATTTAAAGAATTTTAGGTTAGCTTTGACTCTCAAAAATCTATTCGAATTTATAAAAGTACCATCAACTCGAAGACTATCTACTTTTTGCTGAGGTCATAATTTGATATTCTGGTCAGTCATGAGCTGGCCTACCAGCCTTCCAAGGGAAAGCGTTGACTTTTGGGACACCTTGGAATAAATCGCCAAGTTTTTAAAATATTGAAATTTATTTGTATCATAGTTTGAAATGTTCAGGTCCCTTTACGCAAAATGAAAAAACAAAACTCTTTTAGGATTAATTTGTTGTCCCTATGTTTGTCTGTTTGTCCGTTTGTCTAGGCAATTTTTCTGGGTAAAATCAATAAATGCTAATATTTACAGCCCTGTAAAATATACATATTATAACGTTTTTATGGCCTTTTGTTTAACTTTTTCATACAAATTTTCTCCTTATGAAAATATAGAGATCAACACTTCACATAATATTTTGCATTTGAAAGAAAGCACAGAAAGGAACTGTAGAACAAATAATGTAAAAAATATAAAACCATATATTTCTATTCTAAAGGGATTATTAATTTACTGTTTGTTCAATGTGGCGATAGCTTTGTTTATTTTTTTTTCTTTGTTACAAAGATAACAAATATTTTCATACAAGGTTTTCCTTAAGGGCTATTTCTCCGAATTTGTAACAAAATATTAAGAAATAATTATAACGGTAAAGTACAACTTTTAGCTAAGACAATTTATTGTTAAAAGTTTGCTATATGCATAAACATATTTTAATGATATTATAGTATCTTCAAAATAATTGGGTTTTCCATAAGCGTGATATCAGATTATTTAAGAAATTTACGGCTGGTATCACGACGACGGATAAGCCAATTATTTTATTACTGTTGTAATATAATTAAAAATATGTTAATGCATACAGCAGACTTTTAACTATAAGTTTTCTTAACTAAAAGTTATATTTTTACTTATTGAAATTGTATTTCTCATCAAGAAGTGCAAGATGACAAGATATTCAAAATAAGTTAATTGAATTTGTGAAATGGTTTCAGGTCACAACAGTTTTCCATGAAACGGTAATTGTTTATACTTAGCAAAGTGTGTAAACTTAGTCATCTTAAATTCAAATTCAAATTCAAATAGTTTATTTTGCAAAGCAGGTATAGATATATACACTTTTTACACGTCAAATTTAATCTAATAAAGAAAATATATGTAATAGAATAATAAATGTACATGAACTAAATTAAAGGTTTATTTAATTTTTGTAGCAATATATTTACGATTAAAATGATAGGTAAAATATATATTATACAAGGTAAAATCCAATCAGCCGCCCGAACCCATACCGGAGACCCGGCCAGGGACCAGGAACAAGGTTCAATGATCACCAACCGAGCCCCCAGCACGAATCCAGGCGGCCGACCAAATCCCATCCTATATACTACATACTAATAGGTTACATATATAAATACATGCCTACCTCCGCCCATTCGATTAGTCTTGCTAAGAAGAAGGGCAAGAAACTTAGCAAGATCATGTCTTAACATGAACGACGCCTGTATTTCTCTCTTTTTTATTTCCAGTATAGATAAAAATATACAAACTTGTTAAACTTTGCGTAAAAACGAGGCAATATTGACGATATCCTGACAGCTATTATGATGGTGTTTTATCAAATTTTGCTTTTTGGGCTGTATAGAGACGTAGTTAGATGTCACTAGAATATACTCATGAAAAAAGATATGAAGAAAATAAGCTATAGACTTCACATTCGGTTTATACCTATTGTATGAATTTTAAGAAAAATACAGGGGTAAAGGGACCTCTTAAGTAAAACCTTGTATTAAACTATTTGTTATCTTAGTAAAAAATAATTCAAGGAAAAAAATAAACAAAGCTATCGCCACATTGAACAGTAGATAATTAATCCCTTTAGAATAGAACAACATGGTTTTCATATTTTTTACATTATTTGTTCAACAATTCCTTTCTGTGTTGACTTTTAAATGCAAAATATTATCTCAAGTGTTCATCCCTACATTTTCATAGTGAGAAAATTTGTATGAAAAACGTAAAAACCTAAAACGTAATATAAATAAAAACGTCAAAAGTATGTTTTTACAGCTCTATAGAGGGCCGTTTATATTGGTATTTATTAATTTTACACAGAAAAAATTGTCTAGACAAACGGACAGACAGATAAACATAGGGATAACAAATTAATCCTAAAAGAGTTTCATTGTTTTCATTTTGCGTAACAGAACCTGAACATGTACCGACAGGATTATCTACGATCTAATAATTTTGCCATGCACTGTAAATATTTCAAAATAAATTTCTATATTTTAAATGCTTGGCGATTTATCCCAAGTAAGTGTACCTATATAATTTGCAAAAAACTTCACTTATTGGACCTGAAATGGTGAGCCAATACTAAAGGGTAATTTCACGAAAAGGTCATTGACCTTTGTTACAGATCTCAGTAAGTATAAGTAAATTAATTTGGGTTTCAATAACGATCACAAAATTATTCTTTTAGAGTAACATATATTATTTTCCCGCATAAAAGTATGAATTCATTCCAAATTCATTCAGTTTTGTTGTTATGACTATGGCACGATGTAGCTAAATCACTCATACGCATATTTTGTTGAGTTTTTAACGGCAGGAATATGATGCTCCTCGAAATATTACTTTATAAAATTAATTTCAATGTGTTTTGAAGTAGTTTTGGGAGATATTTATAGCTTGCAAAAAAGGGCACAGGTTCCACGTCTTACGGGCGCCAACGCTAGGCGTAGACTGACAATATCTTGCTGCCGCTGACTGCATCAGTGGATTTACGTATTTTTGGAAAAAGGGGGTGCTTTTTTTGACCCGAATAACGTGGTATTTGGAAAATGAATAGATATCATTCACACTAATTTTATTAAAAAAAAACCAACAAAATCGCGAAAGCGATACCTGAAACAAAATCGATAAGAAGTGTGGAATAGAGGGTTACAAAAAAATTAATTGACAGTACAAATATGAATCGATTAACGTGGTTTGTGGAAAATGAATACCTGAAAGTTTAACCAAAAACACGTATTTTTTTATGGTTATACGTAATCTAATTATTGCAACAAAATCATCCGAAAGCTGACATTTTATTTCTGTTTGTATTTTCGTTCCCCTTAATAGCACTTTATTATATTTAAATAAATTATTATTATTATTTATTCTTTAATCTACGTACACGCATGTACTTTAATATAAAGTTTTATATAAAGAGGTAGACTGGAAGAAATCTCTTTATAGAAAATTTTGCCTTTGTTTATGTTAATTTGTTTACAGTATGTTTGTAAATTTTTATTTTCTGCGTACAATAAAGAATATGACAGAAAATAACAGATACAGATACAGTACTACAAAGATAAACTAACGGTGACAAACAAAGTAAACTATAGTCAGCAACGCACTAAAGGATTCAGTTACAGAAGAATACGAACCGGCAGGGCCAGAGCAAGGCGTGTAGAGGCCCCTAGGCAATGTAAGTCGTGGTCTACGGGACCTCTCTCCCTTTTCTAACTAACGTTGTCTTTGTCTGGCATTGAGTTTTATTTTAGAGAAATAAATATGTACCTTAACAATTGAAACATTTGGTCATTTAATGATTCTAAAACTAAAACATCAAATTAAATTTTTCTAACCGGCCACGGGGCCTAAAGGCAGAGCTGGGCCCATAGACAGTTGCCACTATTAGATAATCCAGCCCTGTGAAGCAGCACTGAACAATTTTAGATAATAAATAAGGCAAGGCTCGAATACAGGGAATGGCAAGTAAGGAAATTATGGCTTCGAGGAGCGACCTCACTGATCTCCGCTGTTACTTGCCTTTTGTGACTTTTGTTACTATCGCGGTTATCTACGAGTGTGTTCCGTCGAGGGAAGTGCCGACAGGTTGATTGGACTCTTACTGCAATAATAATAAAGATTAAATTTGTGTTTGCGTATTTTCCTTGATACAATAATCGACATACTCGTTTAAATTCAAAAATTCAAAATTCAAAAAGTTTATTTTGCAAAGTAGGTATATATAATACACGTTTCACAAGTCAAATTTTAATCTTATAAAAATATATGTAATAAAATAATAAATGTACATGAACTACTTACTCGTAGATTAAAAGTTTTTTTTAATTTATGTAGCAATATATATACGATTAAAATTATAGGAAAAATATTATTATACAAGGTGAAATCCAATCAACCGCCCGAACCCGTACCGGAGACCCGGCCAGGGACCAGGAACAGGTTCAATGATCACCAACCGAGCCCCCAGCACGAATCCAGGCAGCCGACCAAATCCCATCCTATATACTACATAGTAATAGGTTACATATATAAATACATGCCTACCTCCGCCCATTCGATTAGTCTTGCTAAGAAGAACGGGCAAGAAACTTGGCAAGATCATGTCTTTTTTTTTTAACATAAACTTATACTATACATCAAATTACTTATATCTACTTTAACCAAGGGATTCATGGTTAATGAAAAAAGAAAAACATATATATCTTTGCCTACCTGTCTCATATAGTCTATTTCCTTTTACAGTCTGTAATTAATTAATGTTAACTCTTAAGAGGAATCAAAAGTTAGGAAATTATATTAAAGAATTAAATTATTATCTACTATCATCAAAATCAGTATCACTATAACACCATGCTTCACCATCATCCAAATATTCATTTATTTTATAATATGCCTTTTTCAGTAGGCCCTGCTTAATGTACTGTTTAAACTTATTCTCTGACAAAGTAAGGACCTCCTTTGGAAGTTTATTGTTAAATCTTATACCATGTCCTACGAAAGAGGTACTCACTTTGGCGAGTCTGATTTTTGGAAAAGCCAGTTTATACTTATTTCTGGTTTCCTTACAATGTTGCTCACCAAGCCTTGGGAGAGACTCAACATTTTTTCGGACATATCTAAGGACTTGGTAAATATATTCACAAGGAACAGTTAATATATTAATTTCTTTGAACTTTTCTCTTAATGAATCCCGGTGCTTCATATTATAAATAGCCCGAATTGCTCTCTTCTGCAAAACAAAGACTGCGTCTGTATCCGCGGCTCTACCCCATAACAGCATGCCGTATGACAAAATGCTGTGAAAGTTACTAAAATAGACTAGTCTAGCAGTATCTACATCAGTAATTTGCCTTATGCGTCTAACAGCGTATGCGGCCGAACTAAGTCTACCACATAGGGCTTCTATGTGGGGACCCCACTGAAGATGAGAGTCTACCGTAATGCCCAAAAACTTAGTTTCGTTAACTAACTCCAGCTTGGACCCCTGCAAAAGCACATACTACTATACACATACTAGGTGTTATTTATTTATCTATGTTTACAGTTACATGTTGTTTTTTGGAGTCTCTTTAATAATTTAAGTGAAAACTTCTTTAAGGCGCGTTGAGCGATTTTTGGATGTGGAAAATCTTTAGGGTTCACGTCACCGACACGATATTACGCGTTGCGCTTGGCAGCAGTTAAAAGTTTTTACTTCTGTCAGCAGACCCCATGAGCCTATGTTCTTTTTACAAATAAAGATATTCTTGTGGCCCGATGCCCTAGACTAAGCAAACTTGACTCGTGTGTGCCGAAAATATCTTAAGTTTTCCGGTAAGTTAAATTAATTTCGCAAAGGTTAGGCAGCCATTGAGTCGGTTAGTCAATCAGTTTGGCAGTCAAATAAGTGTAAGAAACTAATAGAAATTTAATTAAGATTATAAAAAATACTTGCGAAAAGGAAATTATATTCACTGTAACAAAGATAAGAACCGTTATCTCTAAATATCAAACTTCCCAGTAAAGTGTATGTATATATTAGTTGGGCTGACCTTTGTTTCAATAACACAGTGAATATGACGTCACACACCCCCGTGCCAGCGCACATATCGTTTATTGGATCTCGAAAGAAGATTGTTTCCCGAGAGATTCGTTTTAATATTGTAATCAGATTGAAAGAGCGATTTTATTGGTATTTTCCATCACAAGAGTCTGTCGAGTACCCGAGTCACGAGTCACGAGTCACGAGTCACGCACCAGTCGGAGTCATGTTCGAGTAAACTCTAAATGGGGAATATCTAATTGTTTTCTTCGTGCATGCCCTTGTATCGATTTGAGGACTCCTTTTATACGGATCCCTCCCTTTTTGTAGTAATAAGGTTATCTTCTAATGACGAAATATAAACTAACTGTTCATCAACAAACAGTTTTCGAGTCAATTCGTCGGATTTGTAACAAAATTTTAACCTGTTATGTCTCATTGCAAGAGATGAATTCGTGCGATATAAATATAGATAGAAGACAAGAAGATAACAATTACTTATTGACCCAAAAAGCACTATACTGTACATGAAAGTAGTTAACAAAGTAAGTGTGACAGAAATAAATGTGATAAACACGTATGCAGATGTGCATTTTTAGGTCCATTCTTCTTATTTGTAACTACGAGTAAATACTGAAAAATGAAAATAACGCAACAAAATACAACTTTTAGATCGGAACAATATACATCATACACAGATATTTTAGAATGGTTCTAATAAATATATTTCATACAAAACCGACACCTATATCACTTTATTTATTTATTTATATATATACTTCTTTAGAACAATTTCAACTAAAGCCGTATTTTTCTCAAAATGAAAAAACAGAACCCTAATAAAATCCGTCTGTCCGTCTGTCTGTCAAGACCCTTTTGTTCAGCCCCCGTGTGAGATATCAAGTTGGAACTATACCTCCTACAGAAGTCTACGGTGCCAAGGTTCTGTAAAAATATCAGGTTTCTAACTTGACGTGAAAAATGTTTTTTATCTTACAGATCCTTTATATCTGCTTTCAAAGGAATTACTGAAATTCAATTGAATATTTCATTTGGTGATAAGTCCTGTATTTTTAGGGCTCCGTAACAGAAGGAACCCTTATGATGAGACACCGCACAGTGACGCGAGTGTATGGAGAGGTATGGACTAGTAATAAAAAAAGAAACAATTGAATTAAATAATGTTGATAACGCCATCTAGTGCAGTCACTAACTGACTCCGAAAGTTATTGATTGATATTTTTTTTAACATTGATATCTGTGAAGATATTTATTATTAACCATTTTTTTTGTATGGAGACAAGCACGTCATGGGACATAGTATATCTCTTGATTTCGTCCTCATTTCAAGATGTGGTTATTTTATTGAAACCATCTTATAAATTACAACGAATGCTCTAAGCAAACTAGGTGCGCCAAAGGTGCACTTTTTAAGAAAAACCAGGATATAATACTATAGACAAAAAAACAGTACTTTGATTTTGATTTTCTTTCTATCAATCTTAGGCTTTACAAGTAAGCGATATAGTTGCTTAGCTTCTAAGCAGTACTTTACACGAGTGGTGTTACTTGTGCGGTAAAAAAAACGGTATTTTTGTATATGGCGGGAGAATGATCGCATTTCTTATTTTAGCTACTCAATATAGGTGACGTTACATGACCGGTTAAAAAAGAAATGTATTTTAGTATATAGTAAAGCAGATTCTGAAGGCTTTAATTTTAGTTTTAGTGCTGTCAAAGCTAAATTTTCTTCGATACAAAATAGTCCTTAAGTCTTAGGTTTCGAAGCTGAATTTCTTTGGAAAATTTTAAGCTTTGACAGCACTAAAATTAAAATTAAAGCCTTCAGAATTGGTTTTATTGTCTATCTTATGCTTTGCATATAAGTAACTGCGGCGCACTGTGGCGCGATCGTATGGAGAGGTTTGGACATAGGGATTAAAAAAGTAAACAATTGAATTCAGTAATTTTGATAATTCACTGTTTTTTATATCTGTGTAGGTATTACATAATCAAAACCTTTTTTTACAGTGGAGAAGCACGTCATTAGACATACAATACGAAGTTCAGCCTAGTTAAAACGAGAACGAGAATCAAAGGTTGACAATTCTTAATAAATGTGTGACCTTGTTGGCTTAAATGTGTTTCTAAAGACATTCCTGATAGCGAAGGCTGGGACACTGTGTTTGGGTTTATTTGTGCCCGAAGTACGTCGATAAGGCTCACAATAATTATCACATGGTTAAAATCTTACAGGTGGTACAGCTGATGCCAGGCTCGACTGTGAAGGTACCACCATCTTACTTGGAGACCCCCTCGAAGTAATTCGGGGGAGAGTAAGAGGACAGCTCACAGGCAAAAAACCAGGAGGCTCACCATGCCTGGGACCGATGGATGGCGGTATTTCCATCCCTAATAGCCGGTCCTTATATGGTACAGACTGGTGACGGGCAATTCTTCCAGGATGACCACCGGGAGTGGCAAAGTCCTGGAAAGGCTTATGTCCAGCAGTGGACGACCTAGGCTGATGGATGGATGATGTTTAAAATCTACGATGAAGAGAAGGTGTTGCGAATATACTGTTTAAGTGACAGTCCACACACAGTATCACCTCTGACTCCCCCATTGGGTTAAAGATGATGTCGTAACGATAATATAACAGGTTTCTAATTCTGTCCACCTGAACCATAGAGGAGATCCTGAACAAATAAGATGGTGGCACTGTACATGTACAATATGGCTACAACACATCGCCATGAGGTGTCGGCTGTCCACTTTACCTTGAGAGAGCTACAGTCAGTTCTAGAGTCATGTCGACCCGGATATTACAATCGTCTACTCAAACTGACAACCTTTGTGTGGAGTAGTTGAGTGAAAATTAAGAGAAAGTATCATGACGGTCAAAGCTTTACACTTTTTTCAGGCTAGCTCTCATTCGCCGAGTGTAGTGTAACGTGCGACAAGAACTTCGTTCTAATATAACAATACATTGCAATTATTTACAGATCATTTAACTAAAGTGTATCTAATGCAATCTATGATCTTTCATTTCCAGGAGTAATACACATGTGGCCTCATGGTACTGTAAGTTGTTCGCCGGATATTATGAGATATGGATCGCGTACATGATCCATGACGTCACAACTCTCGCTTGTACACTTGTAAATGGTGACACTATTCTAAGTGAATAGATATTTCAAGCTGGAGGATAAATTATCTTGTTATGAAATAGGTGTATTTACGATTGTCAGCTCTTGGTGAAACATCATCATGGATAAACAGAATCCACAAATTTCACTACTGCCCAAATAATTTTGCTTTAACGGTATTATAAGGGATATATATGGTTTATTTACATATATCGCACCAACACTGCATATAGATAGAAGCAATATAAAGAAATCTTGTAAGATGGACCCCAGCCTCCATCTCGACTGCGATAATGAGAATAAAAAGGGTTAAATTTACGTATGTTTTAACAATGATATAAATACATGTATTCATGTTCAATTATCCTTGCTGATATTCCTAGCGCTATGAGATAAAATATATTATCATAGATTTGCAAAAAACATTGCGGTATAGAAACTTAGAAGAAAGTGAAGGTAGTACTACTTACAGAAAGTAGACGGATCTTGAACCTGTCGCTACGGACAGTAAATACACACAATTACAACTAGGTATAAGAAAGTAGTGCTCGATAAGTATCGATGAAAATTCAGTGCAATAGAAAAGTATTTTTAATTATATTTTTTGATCATTTAGAGGGTGAACTAACTATTTTATTTACGAAACTTTTGGTTACGAAACTGCTTGATGTCGTAAATATTGTAAACTTAGAGTATGAATATGTAGGCATAGAGCGCTAATATCGCACCACTCGCGCAATGCGCAGCTTAGGCAAGTGACTTATAGCTAGTTACATTGATAGATATATGACCAAAAGAGATGGCCAATTGTGCGCCGGCCGCAAGCACAATTATCGATAATATAGCTGTAGATCTAGAAGCACAACGGTTCGGGGCTCACTCGTGGACTAATGGATTAAGATGAGCGAGGTCTCAAACGGATACCAAAAACCAAGAATACGGAAAGTGGTTGTCACTAAAAGGTAAGAAATGAAATTAAATAATTAAACACATGACTGCGGTTACAAAAGATGAATCAATAATATGAAACCTGTATTTTTTGAGCCTTATCTTTTTGAACTGGTTGCCAACCAAGGGCTGATTTCCTATGATCACCTTCCTGCTCCATCACCAGACCCTGGAAAACATTCATCTTGTAAAGTTTTCTATATTTTTCAGTTTTTTCGACTTATAGTCATTCTACCAATACAAGTGATGGACACTGGTTTTATTTTAAGCTCAATAGAATTGAATTGAATTGAATTTCACATGTGGGTTTTGTATTACCTGAAATAAATACATTTTGTTATACTTATAATTTTAAAGGTAATAAATATCTCTTCGAATAAAAAAAAAACATATTCAAAATGGTCAAGCCAGAAGCGTAAAAATTGCCCAGATACAAATATATACATATACAGGTTGAATTGAGAATCTCCCTTTTTTATAGAACTCGGTTAGAAATTATATAAATACTCAAATCTAAATCATTCACACAGTCATTTTATGTTATTTTTACTAGAACTTTAAATCAAGCAAGTGCAGAAAATGCACCGGTGTATAACTATTGCTTCTCTAGTACCGATATAAAAATATATGATCACCAAACGCGACACATCGCTGTCCGAGACGGCAATCGAAGCGGAGTTGCGGGGTAGTGCGGGCGGTACATAATGTATCGCGTCCCACGTCTCTGTCACCCCCTTGAAGCGTGATTTTATTTTTACGACAAAGTATTGAAAGTTTGCTTACCGGTGAAATATGCTCCTAGAATTTTGTTTGGTTTGTTTTCTAGTATAATTTTTACAAAATTTTATCTCACATTTAACCATTCTTAGAAGTAAAATAATAAATTTACCTCCAAAAACACGCAACGGGCGATCGCACTCAAACGATGCAATGTTCTCACCTATGCATACTGTTTCCTTTTAGAAACACGCGCTCTATATCTTACAATGTATCCTCTTATATTGAGCCAAACTTAAGAACCAAGCTGAATCGTGAGTGTTTTTGATGGGAAAAAGTGGTTTGTTGTGATCTCATAACTACTCCCCTTGAGTATCATATATGTATATTACATTTTTAGGGTTCCGTAGTACCTAAAAGGTACAAAAAGGAACCTTATGGTGAGACTCCGTTGTCCGTCCATCCGTATGTTACAGCCTCATAACTTTAGCACCGTAAAAGATACATACATGACGTTTGGCACAAAAATAGCATTAATTTGCCCACATATCGCAGTGTAAAAAAAATATGAAAAATTTTAAATTGTTCAAAATATTTCCAAAACAAAAGTGAGAAAAATTAAAAATATTATCCTAAAAACACAATAATGGGTATCAAATTGTAGATATTGATAAGCTAACTGTAAAAATATATAGTTTTACTGTATTTATTGGCCCTGGTTTCGAGAAATTAAAAAAAAAAAAACGAAAATGCATGTCCACCCCCGAACCCTTATCTCCGAAACTGGTAGAAAGAAAAATATGAAAAAAATGACAATTATAGATCGTAATTGGCCAATAACAGAAAAACAATAGCGATTAAAAAAAATTGAGCACAAACGAGAAATTTAAAAAAAGAAGTATAATAAATAAAAAAAATATCATAAAAATACAATATGGATATGAAATTGCAAATATTAAAAATGTATACTTTTACTGTATTTATTGGCACTGGTTTCGAGAAATCTTTCTATAAACCCGAAAATATGTAAGCCCCCCCCTTATCTCCAAAACTGGTAAACCAAAAAATATGAAAAAAATTACAATTATAGATCGTAACTGGCCAATTAAAGGAAAACTATAGCGGTTAAAAAAATTGAGCACAAAAGAGAAATAAAAAAAATAAAATAAAAAAAAAATCAAATTTAAATAAAAATTTCATAAAATAAAAAAATATTTTATAAAAATACAATATGGGTACCAAATTGTAGATATTAAAAAGCTGATTGTAAAAATATTTACTTTTACTATAGTTACTAACACTGGTTTCGAGAAACCTTTCAAAAACCCCAAAAATTTGTATGTCCCCCCCTTATCTCCGAAACTGGTAGACGGGCAAGGTTTTAATTACTTTTCTTCTGATTCTTCTTAAAACTGTCGAATTACGGAACCCTAGGTACGCGAGTCTGACTCGCACTTGACCGGTTTTTTTCACTGTTGAACGATTCTTGTATAGTCTGTCCTTTTGAGCCAGTCATAATTTTAATTTCACAACACCTTAAATTCACATCAATTGTTGAGATTGTTGGCACTTGGCAGAACTTGAATTTTAAAGGGAAGAAGTTGTAGTTTTCCTGTATTTACAAATTGGAAAATAATATTACAGGTCACTTGAAAGTTTGTGTAAGCGGCGAAAGTTATCATTGCTCATAGGTTATACATTAATAATAAAGTAAAGCTTTTTGTTTCGCACTCAAATAAATTTCGGAACGCATCCACACGCATATAGCGCAAATCACAGTTCTATGCGATGTTTTGGAACGTACTGTTTTTTCCGTCAAGTTGGCAATTTGAGTGCACAGAAAGAAAAAAAAAGCCCGCCTAAATATTTGGAGTATTTTTTGTTTGTTTGTTTCTTTAGACAATCTGGAATTTTATTGATAAACCATTGCACTTACCATCGCCAGATATATTTGCAGAAGCAATACTTGCAAATGATAATCTCTTGCAACCAATATCAAGAGATAAATACCTGAATACTTACGAAAATTTTCTTCAGTTGTAAAATAATAATAAAAGTGCCACATCATTTTCGGAAAACTTTCTCTTGCCATACTTCAGTGAACTGGCAAAGAAATATGAACCATCTTTAAGTGCATTGTGGTTTGTAGGTACAATAAATGTTGAAGATCACTATCAAGTATAATAATCTTCAATAATTTAACTTTAAGATAAAAAGAAATATTTAATTATGTATATTTTATTTACTCACTCTATGCATTGAAAAATGTAGTATGATACACGTGGGTAAGGGCAATAACTTACTCGAAACGATAGAAACACTCGCTTCGCTCGTGTTTCAAATCGTCCTCGTAAGCTATTGCCTCCTTACCGTAGTAGCTTTAACTACAATTATCTACTCCCATTCTGCAGTGAGGTAAATACAACATGAAAAGCGGTTTTATAAATACCTACATTATTTTACCGGTGTTTTATGATATTTAGATCCCATCATAAACATTTCATGTAAACTATCGCCAAGACACAAGCTCAAAACGCTATTACTGTTAAAAAGTTATCAGATCTCATGTAGAGCCAAGCCCTTAACTCTACAAGGCCTAACTCTACAAGCCCTAACTCTACAAACTCTACATCTTGATCATGAAGTATGGCTTGGCCGTTTCATGGCACTATTGCATGACATAAATGGGAGTGTCTGTTTGACGGCCGCGTAGTACGCTCGCTTCCTGTGCTGTCGGCACGCATAATCAGAGAATTTTTGAGATATTTCTGGATTTTCCAAAAAAGTATTAGGTAGTTGTAGAAATTTTTTGTTTCGACAACGTAAAGTAAACCATGTTTTCGTGGCGTAGCAGTAATTTCAGACATAAAATTCAAGCCGCTTAGAGATAAACGTATTTAAAACAAAATAAAACTTATTCAAGAGCCGTCATTTTCAAAATTAAAATCTCTCAAAAGTTTCCAATTAACTGCTGTCTTGACAACGGAAAGATAAAGGTCTGAAAAAATATGTCTGTAGGTTAAACATTGATCAGTTAAGAAATTGAGTCAGCATATTTTAGCAAAAACCCTGAAAATACTAAAGGCAAGGCCTTAATTACGTAAAATAATACAACTTTAAAATTTAAGTAAATATATATTTCTTATTTCTATGGTCTGTGTTCATAAAAAAGATATTAAAATAGTTTATTTTTAAACACCAGTTTAGTGTTGTGCTTGTTTACCAATATAGAAAATAAAAAAATGAAATATGTGCTCGACCGATTTAGCTTATTGTATTAGTAGGTGTAACACGGTCGTTAAATTTGCTTACACATACTTTTATGTAACGTTATTTATTGGTGTTCATAAAACACCTGACCTGAATCGCACCTTCATGAAAAATTTACTGAAATCTCGCCCTAAACCACCCGCCAACCGGACGGATGTGACGCCAATAAATAATAAAAATAACGTGAAAAATATCGTTAAAGCAACCGACGCGACGCGACGGTGTTGGTCAGCGGTGTGAATAAAAAAGGAATGACGTGTTAAATCACATAACGTAACATATAAGTTTGATATAACATCAACTAGCATTTAAATATAAAACCTTCAGAAAAAAAAAATAAGTTTCTGTGTTACGTATTAAGGCGTTACATGCTGCAAAAGTGCTATCACTTTAGAAAAAAAAATAATCATTTCTTTCCTACTTTAATAACTATTGAAAATCTTCTGAATTAAATGCCTAGAAATAGCAATGGACTATTTTTACGTTGCAAAGTTTGCAGAAATAACGTCTTTTTGTAGCTAAAATTTAAACTTATGCCAAACGCGGCCGTTTCTATTAAAAGTAAAAATTTTAGCTCATCGAAAACGTTGTCTATGAAAACTAATGCTATTCAAAAACAGTTTACTGCTATTTCTAGACATTTATAACTGAGCAGACTTTCATTAATTATTGTGGTAGGTAGGTAGGTAATGTTTCTTTTCTAAAGTGGCAGCACTATAACAGCATAAAGCGCCTTAACAAAACGAATTGAAAGGGGATATAATCGCTTCAAGATGAAGCAAATTCAAAATGGCCGACGAGTCAGACTGAACAAATTGTTCAATATCCGTTTTGACGATCTTGCAAGTTGCAGTTGGCCTTTTATTTATTTGCTTCACTTTTCATATCTGTTCCTTGTATTTTCATGGTTACGTCAATAAAGGAAACACTCGGCTTTGGAAGACATAAAATATTTTTATTTTAAAAATGTTTCTCACCTTTATTAAAAACGTATGAATTCGTCCAACACAATGAAAGTGCTGTTGTTACATTTTTCCGTCAGTAAAAAGGTTAATGATGCCACGAGCTGGAGATACAATTTGTTGACACAGTTTTAATTTTACTCACAGTCTGCTTGCGCTTGGCTCCTACGCCGCACCGGGACTGACTACGACGAGACCAAACATAGGATCAGTTGCACAGAAACTGACTTGACCTAACTTTCACAATTCTACTGAGGTGGCAGTTCTACTGAGGTGACAGTTCTACTGAGGTGGCAGTTCTACTGAGGTGGCAGTCCACCAGATACCACTTTGACAGCTTATATCTTATTAATTTCATTTTAAATACCTACTGTGAAGATTATTTTGAATGTTTAGGATGTGTATTGATTTAAAAACAATAAATTCATTTGAAATTTAAAACAAATTTCAGTTTTAGGAATATTTATTTATATGTCCCAGGCGCACCATGCCTGGGACCGATGGATGGCGATATATCCATGCCTAATAGCCGGGCCTTATATGGAACAGACTGGTGATGGGCAGCGGCGTCACTGGTGCGAGAGTTCCGGCACCGCGCTCACCAACCCGCCTGCCCAGCGTGTGTGAGTATGGGCAATTCTTCCAGGATGACCGCCGGGAAAGGCGAAGTCCCGGAAAGGCTTATGTCCAACAGTGGACGAACTAGGCTGATGGATGGATGGATGTCAAAATCAGTCCTCAAAAACTTACGTTTATACCAAAATATAAAAACCATACCTAACATTTTTTGAAGGAACGTTAACTATATATTTATCACAGCTAACACTTATATTAACCAATTAAAAAAGAAGTAAGCAAATTTAATTGGTTCATTCAAAAGTTACATGCCCTCCAAATCACTATGTTTTTTGACAATCTTAATAATTGATTGACTCTAAGTAATTGACTCGTAGAATGACGTGTGCGCCTACCGCGACCGCTCCCGGGCACAAAACACATCTCCCGGGTCACTCACAAACGTATGAGCTGAGCACGCGGTAAGAAGATACTACGCGGGAGTCATAATTTGAAAAATAAGGACGCAAGACACGCTTTTCGATTTTGCGGTGTCTATTAGACTACCACGTCAGCCGAAGAGGGTTTAATAGTAGTGTAACCACTCTCCTAGGTGCGGCTTCATATGACGTCACGCTGGAACGCGACGGGTCCCTTGTGGGCATGGATTCGTCATGACAGTAGTGGCATGTCAAGGCCGAAGCCTGTCCCCAGTTAAAATGAAAGGATTTGTCAATAAGTTAGGTTATCTATCTGCCATGCTGAGTGGGTCGGACGTATTTATAGTAATAATCAGTGTTCGTGTGTCAGTTAACATCCCTCGGGGAGGCTCTTTTGTTGCATTCCAAAGGTAAAAGGAACTTTGGTAGTTTTCAGGAATGCTTCCACAGAAATGGAAATTTTCCGGCAATTTTCACCTCTGTGTTGACGTTACAAAGTTAGCTAGAAAAAACTGTCGGGACATTACTATATTTTTATTATTACGTACAGGGACAACGTTACGTACAGAGACAACAGCCACAGGAACGACAACGAGGTAAGGAAGATTTATCATGACGTCATCAATCATTCTCGAGTTACACATTCTGAGAGACACTGTTACCGAAGCTCCAAAAAGATTCCATTTTCAGACTCTAAAAACTGGTGTTCCCGCTTAAAACAATAACGCCTAATTTTCCTGTGAGTTCACGTCAGTGCCACCGCGTCTCATAGTACAGGATCTTGGCGTGAAATAATCCTGTCGGCGGGAGATCGTTTATCTCCGGGGTGATGACGTCACAGCGCTCTCCATGCTACCGTGTTACGTACGCTCGACTCGAGTTTCTCTACACGTGGCTTTAAATTAAAACTATTCGGCGAAATACCATTCTCTAATAAATTATCAATGAATTGTTTGAAAATTCAATGAATTTTACTTGGTGTAAGTGAATAGGTTTAAATTAAACCACATTATCTCCTGATCATACTGAATATTTTTTCCGAGGAAACATGCCAACGAAAAAAAATCACCTTTACTTACTAATTTCGAAAACCATCTGTGAATTTCGTATGGAGAGGGTGATTTTTTTATTTAATTCACGCGGGTATGTTTCTATGGGACATTTGTTTCGTCCGATACACATACATATAGTACATGTGAGTAGTGTCACAGTGAGTATATTTCCTTTGTTGAACACGCGAACGAAGCGAGCGAAATGCTCCAAATGAACAATTCGGCGCGGCGCGGCGGTTGTATTATGTATGTATGAATGTTTGCCCGACGAAAACTCGAGTATCGTTGACCGGAACATCATGAAATTTGGTAAGCGAGTGAACGAGACAAAAAAAATGTAAGTTTGAACATTTCTAACATAAAATTCTTTTCTCTCATTTACTAAATTTCATGACGTTCCGATGAACAATACTCGAGTTATTGTCGGACAAACATTCATTCATACATACAAACAAACGCTGGATTGTTCAATAGTAGACTCTGAGAACTTCGCTCATTCCTATTTCCGTTACCGCTTGTGAAATAGTTTATATATTTATACTTTTATTTTACGTTTCCGTTTTCCAAATTAGCAGTAATTTGCCCTGAACTGTGAATCTGCGATTCGATCTTAACCAATTTGGCTCATGTTTGAACTTAAAAATTATTTTTCATCACACCTATTCGAAAAATAACAATTAACTTTAGAGAATAGCGGGAGCCAAAGTCAATTTTATTCCCATGAGAGTGTGCACTCTCTCTCTTCTAATTGTTCCGCATTCGTGCTTTCTGATAAAGTTTAACGCATAGTTTATGAAGAAGTTACTTACCAGTTAGGGTTCGGCGGCAATGCGCGCTGAAAAAAATGTTCGCGTTCTTCTTTTTATTATTTTTTTCTCAGAAATTTGTCGTCATTGTTATTACAAATAATAATTAAAAATTAGTTCGAGTATGTAGTGACAGTGATAGAATATTAACTAATGTGGTGCAGAAATTATAACCATAAGATACCAGGCACCAACTCGTAGCTTATTCTTTTTTCTCATATGTAGTGATGAATAATAGTGTGTATGACTCGGGCCCAAGTAATATTTTGTTATAATGATTCTACTATAGAATTCAAAATAACGCCCTCGACGAACAAAATGTTACTTGGGCTCCTTGTTAAACAAATAACTATTGTCTCATTTACTCGCTCACCAAATTTCGTGACGTTTCGATCAAAGATACTCGAGTTATCGTCGGACAAACATTCATACATACAAACAAACACCGGATAGTTCAAGTAGACTCTGAGAAGTTCGTTCGCTTCGCTCACTCGTTCAATTAAACTATTCTGTTTAGTTTAAATCATTTCCATTTCCGTTTGTAAAATTAATTTAACTATTTATTCTGTAACGTTTCACTTCTACATCCGATATTTTCTAGCATTCGTTAGAAATATAAACTGAAGTGAACGTTCCCCGTGATCACTTTAGGAGTATAGAATGGCGCCGGAACTGAGAAGGAGGCATTCATTTTGTTTTCGGGCAAGAAGTTGCCATGGCTAACACTGAGTGGTCGATCCTAAAAACTTTTTCAATGCAATTGCTCGTAAAGGCCCACTTTTTATGCATCAAAACCGAACAGAAAGTCGATTATTTTGCCCTAGGGCTTTATTATTGTTTTTTTTTATTTATTCACAATGGTTGGCTAACCTGCAGCCTTTCCTATGAACCATAAATGTTATACTTTTTTTTCCACTGTTTAACGGCTCTGGATACAGACCTTTGGACCAATTATAATTTAAAGTTCACAAGATTATATTTGTTTTATTTCCTCACACTATGCATTGAAAAACGTAGTATGATACACGGGCGTAAGAGTAATAAATTACTCGGTTACGTTTAAAACACTCGCTACGCTCGTGTTTTAAATCGTCCTCGTAATTTATTCCTTTGCGCCCTTGTAGCATGAACTACTATTATCAAGCCCTTGCAAATAAGTAAGAGAAGTTCATAAAAGTGTTATTTGATTAGTGATTGCTTAGAAGTTACAATGAAAATGTGAAGTAATACAATTTAAAATTAAAACCAAAATAATTGGGTTTGTGTTATTCGATTATTTAATTCAATTGTACTAGGGTATGTGGTTTCCTTAAAAGATACTGGTACATTTGCATTTTTTTTGTCGCTGCCTAGTGGGTTTAGTGTAGTTGATTAACTCCTGGACTCGTTACAAAACCTAGCAGGCTCCTGCCTAGGCTAGATCTTTATTGAATGGAAAATGTATATTTCGCGCGGCTGCGCGTTCTCTGGCAGACTGCCACACTACAGCTTACCACCAAAAACATAAATGTGAAAGAGGGGCCCAGGTGCAGGATTATTGGAGGTGTAGAGCAAAGGCGGTGAAGGATTATCAGCTTCGCCGAAAAAGAAATAGAGATCAAATTCCTTTCTTCCGTCATCATTGTAATAAATTTAGAACATTCTTCACTTGTTTGAAAAGAAAGATTATTAAAGCCCTTTCTAGTTGCTACTAATGCCATAGCAACATTAAAGTGACAAAAAACAAGCAGCTTAAATGTTGGCGCCTAACAAACGATTTGGCAACATTTTGAGTATGGAACTCTAATTATTATTTTTTGTTCTTAATTTAAATTAATATATCAAAATATAAATATTATTAATCAGTTTCAAAATATATTTCGACCAACTAAGGTCGTCGACCTACTTAAAATAATAAAAAGCTTAAGACGGCTCTAAATAACATTAATTTAATTTCTTTAAATTATAGTAGTTACTACAATTATATCACATTAGGGTGAGTGTCCATCATAAGTCGGGCACTCCGACTCCGCTGGTGTTCCGCGCGCGCCAGACCTAAGTGAGTTTTAGCTGTTATATTTATTTTCTCAAAAATATGCTGTAATGCTTTAATTACATATTGCATAGACATGTCAGAAAGTACTTCATCCTGTAGAGCTATTTCAAGTCTCCAGGAAATCTGAATAACTGTCCAGGAAATTCGTATGAAAATCCATTACATACCATGTTTTTTTTTTTTAAATATCCGTGTCTATGTTTTAAATGACTAAAGAGTTTGGCGATCATACGGTATCGGCCAGTATAGCGGCCAGTATAAAAAGAAAAAACATTACAATTTCGTGTTCTAAAAACGTTTTGCTATATTTTATAATTGAAAATATATTATTTTTATTGATTTTATAGTTATATTTAAAACCATTGAACACTCACTTAAAATTTAACCTCAATTTTATGCAGAGGGCTGGCCGTATACATTTGCCAAACGAAAAAAAAAAAAAAAAACGAAAAAAAATTAAAAGCGGGAAATTTTGTTGTTGCATAATATTTTCATTTAAAGTTTTTTGTGTAAATAAATTACAAAATGAGTTCAGAAGAAGGCTCTGATATAGATTGTACTCCTCCAGATCTAAAAGCGGAAGCGGAATTAGCAAAAAACAACTTGCTTCCGCCAAAATCTAAGGAAGGACATTTAAACAAATTATGAAAAGTTCATCAAGTGGAAAGCAGATAAACACACGAACAGTTGTTCGGAAAATGTGTTTTTGGCTTATTTCAGTCACCTTAGCCAAACAAAGCAGCCTTCCACTTTATGGGCGATGTATTCCATGCTCCGATGTGTGTTGTGCTCAATAAGAATAAAACAAACTTGAAAAATGATAACAATTTGACGGCATGGCTAAAAAGGCAATCAGATGGCTATATAAGCAAGAAGTCTAAAATATTTCAAGCCAACATATAGATGATAAATATCTAGTTATAAAGGTAAATAAATGATGTAATATTATTTTATGGCTCTAAAGTTATAAATAGGCCTTTAATTCATTATTAAAATTGAGTTTTTTTGTTGTAGGTTGTTCTTATCATGGGAGTAAAAACGCTGTATGTAGAAGTCTGGAGCTTGGGAATCTAACTACAAAAGACGTCAAACACCGCGATAGCATTATTTTAGTAAAATTGCGTGACACATAAAATAAACTCGATCAATTGTTTGTTATTCAAGATGAGTTTGTTAACGTAATAAAGAAACTTATATAATTTGAAAATATCTCGTTTTATTTTTAAGAAAAGCATTATACATGCTTCGACCATAATTAGCTATCCTGGACTCGTATATAAAAGTCCTCGCCCTACGGGCTCGGCCTTTTAACTTACTCGTCCAGGATATCTTTAATTACTGGTCTCAGATGTAATGTACTATTCCTAAGGTACTACAATCTGACTCCCCATTGGGTATCATTTTTTTATTTGCCGTGATACAGTAACACGTGATACAGGCCACAGTAACACGTGTTCTGGGAACATTTCAGTTAGCTACCTATTACGGCTGAAATTAACAAGCTGTAGACCCCTGTGATAGAAGGACAGACGGACGGACAGCGGAGAATTAGTAATATAATAGTGTCACGTTTGGCACCCTTTGTGTACGGAACCCTAAATTGTACACGTTTCCTTCCCTTCTCAAAACGGCTCGGCCGCGTAGCAAGTGCTACGACACGTAGATTTCCCGTTTCGTAGACCCACTACGTCGTAGCATAGTACTCCAGCCTATCCCAAATTATTGTTCTGAGTGTCCCAAGAATGCTTTTTACTCCTTCGTGATGTTGTGTGAGAGTGTGTGTGTGTGTGTTTGTGCGTTTCCTCCGCTTGCGCCTGCTCTACATGCGGAAGTAGGGCCCGCCCGAGTTAACGGCATTTATAGATCAGACGGGTAGTCTTAGCGCGAACTAATGTTTCATCGCGCGTGCTAGATTTAAGATAAAAGATCATATTTATTATTTAAGATAACGTTTATTCACTATTTATCATTTGATATAATGTCAGGAGTTGGACCTTGAGTATAGAATATGTATTTACTACTCTTTATTAACAACTTTTGTAAATAATACAGGTTTGATATTATTGTATAAAACAAGATCATTAACCTTTTAATATATCAGCTACGCCAAACGATAAAATAGGAATCAATCGCATCTGTATTTAATTTAATTATTCAATGTTATGTATTTATTTAAATATTCCAAGTCATCATCATCCATCCATCCATCAGCCTAGTTCGTCCACTGCTTGACATAAGCCTTTCTAGGACTTTGCCACTCCCGACGGTCATCCTGGAAGAATTGCCCATACTCACACACGCTGGACAGGCGGGTTGGTGAGCGTGGTGTCGGAACCCTCGCACCAGTGACGCCGCTGCCCATCACAAGTCTGTTCCATATAAGGCCCGGCTATTAGGGATGGATATACCGCCATCTATCGGTCCCAGGCATGGTGGGCCTCTTGGTTTTTTGCCTGCGAGCTGTCCTTTTACTCTCTCCCGAATTACTTCGAGGGGGTCTCCAAGTAAGATGCAAGTTATTAATGTAAAATATTAAACTAATACATTATTAAATCAGTGAGCTGCCAAAAGCACATTGAAACAAGTAAATGATCCAGAATAATACTCATATTTTATCATTCCGGCAATTTTCTCTTTATACCAGCACCATGACTTTTTGCACCCATTAGACATCGTAAAAATCCGCTTTGTTCTATAGTTTTTCTAAAATGAAGTGTGTCTCTCTTTGAACTTCCAAGAATAACTTTTAATAAAAACCACTACTACTAATATTGATTATTTTTACAAGTAGGTAATATTTATAAACCTTAAAAACGATTACAGCCAACTTTACACACATAAATACGAATATAATGTCACGTGCGACAGTACAGGGACAAAATACTCTTGGGCTAGCTACAATATGCATGTATTTTTCATTGTTAGTTATGAAATATTGCAGTGTTGAGGTGTCATGAATTTTTAGGTACAATGCGTTGTGGACTTACAGCAATTATACATATATATTTACAAGTACACTGTCTTGAAAACTTTGATAGTCGCCAGTAAAATGATAGCTTTTTCCCGCGGCTTTGCTCGCGTTGATTTTTTTTTTGTATAGTCCTTTTGAATCTGTCAATATTTTTTGGAATTTAGTATTACTATTTGACCTGATTCTGATTTAGAGTGTTTTGGCTTTCATTATTTCTAATTTGATCCCCAGGTAAAGTATCTTTTGCGAGGCCGAAGGCCAAGCCATGTTTCCAAATGAAATTATTTTTTGATCTTTCATTTGATCTCCAGCTAACATTTGTTTTGCCGAGTGCAAAGAATTACCGTGTATTACCAATTTTCATAATTTAACTACAAAACTAAACTTTTATTCCCTATATTACTGTCATAAATATATTTTTCGAAGTGAGTGTCTCCATCAAAAAGGTAACCCGCTGTCAATATTTCATGTTTCTGTTCCGAGTCTAGCCATTTGTGGTGTGCGATAATGTGTCAGTCAGGAATCTTATTTTTATATATGAGATAAGATATTTAGTCGGTGCCATTTGATTTTATCAGATATCTGCCGAGAAGCAAATGGATGAACTGAGGTCGAGCCCGCTCGCTTTGCTAAAGTCTACATTTTTAGTGTTTTTACATTTTGTTAACTTTAACGGCAATCAGGTTGAGTTCAAAAATCACTCGTCATATATTTAGTTGCTCAATTTCGTTTGCATCTGTGCTGTTGTTTCAAAAATAAGACATTTATTTTACCGCTATCTTTTTCTTATTTCCCATAGATATTAGTTTTTGAATTAATAAGCTACAAAAGGACAATGTGAGTAACTTTCCTGGGAATAAATTGAATAAGCAGTCCAGTTGAATGAACATACTGTACGGGTTGAACATAAATCAAAGTTTTTGTCTAGCCAGCTCGCTCACAAATGCTGCATGGTTTAGAACATAAATTCAAGCTGTCAAAGTATGTACGGTGCGCCGGTCCAGTGTATTATTGTCGTTTGCTGGTACATACATACACTCGGATATTACGACGACAGATAAACATCAACTGTATTACGTCAGCTGGAGATCAGGGTGGTGCAAGACAAATATTTGCACTAACGCAACAAATAAAACCATCAACAAGATCGAAATATCTCTTTGCATTTCTAGGCATTCCAAAATTATCTTTGATACGAGTATGTACTAAACTACTAATAATACCTCACATTTAATATTTTCTTTTAGCATACCCATAACATAACATAACATAACATAACATAACATAACATAACATAACATAACATAACATAACATAACATAACATAACATAACATAACATAACATAACATAACATAACATAACATAACATAACATAACATAACATAACATAACATAACATAACATAACATAACATAACATAACATAACAAAACACAACACAACACAACACAACACAACACAACACAACACAACACAACACAACACAACACAACACAACACAAAATAACATAACATAACATAACATAACATAACAAAACATAACTTAAAAAAAACTCCTAACATTTTACGGTTTTTTACCAAAAGTGAAGCTGAATGTGCTTTTATTGTTTTAGATAAAATCAAAAATATTATATAAGTCAAAGGTCGAAAATGTAGATTAATAATAACCAAAAATAATAATGTTTGAAAACGTCCACAGTCTTCCCAAAATATGGTTTTCAATTTTGCGCCCGCGACGAAGTCGACTTGATTGTATTGTCGTCGCAAGTTTCATGGAGCGTGCACCTTATAGCGAAGTGAAACAGCATGACATTTGGCCAAGCCCACAACTGAGTTGGTCGCGTCATAATGTCTGTTCTTAAGTATAATTTTTTCCTTCTTTAGACCCAATCCCTATATTAATTATTATATTACAATGAGAGGTTTTCTTTTTTGAGTATTAAAAAAAACATAGTTTCCAAGAACTCTGTAGATGGCGTTGAACTGACTACGTTACAAGGTGCCAAAGCCAAAACGGTTGGAAAAAAAAAACATTGTGTTCCGTCACGTCACATACGCTCGTTGGTTGACTGACACATTCGTTTGCTTAGGCTTTCGAATATAACCTAGTCACTGGACAACATTGTTTCAGTCTGATTTAAGGGTTGAGATAGTATTTTATATGTTTTCAACAATAAGCCACATGAACTCTTTTGCTGGCTACTTTCCAGTTGGATGAAGTGTTTGCGGACCAATTTGATTCTCTTTCTTGAAAAACGACGGCATATTAACCTTAACTCCACATGGCATGAAAATATCTTGCACATTTAGGCTTTTATCTACCATTACTTCAAAGTTATAATCAAATTTGCCAAGTATAGAACTTCTTTCTATGATTTGCCCGTCAGTGGCTTATCCACCATAACATGGAGACACATAATTTATAAAAAAAATATATTATTTTCTTGTTTATGGCTTCAGTTCTGATAAAAAATTGTTCTAAAGCATCAACCTTTTAGATCTTATTTTCTCATGGAATACATAACACGTTTACAATCTATCACGTGACACTGGCAGAATCGTCGACATTGGCTGCATTTGCCAAAATAAAAATTTAATTGTATTGAATATTGCGATGTGATGTGACAATGACATTAATTACTTTTTTATCTACGTTTCGTTTTAAGATCTCAAAATTACATTCAAGTTAAATAATCAAAAAATTATGTGACGTTCCGTTCCTTGCAGTAACTTACCAAGTTCAGCGCCATCTATCCAGCGACTAGGGAAGAGTTAAAAAAAAAGAAAAAAGAAAATCCCTCATTATGAATAAATCTGAATTGATTTCAATCAATTTGTTTATAAATGGCTTCCCCTTCAGCGAAAAAGGTTAAAATTTCCAATAAACTATTAACGTCCCACAACCGCCAGCGACTCGCCGCGGGCTGTCAATTACAGTTTAATTTACCTACCAGTATTTAACATTTAAGAGAAGAGGGTCAGATTTTTATTTTATACAACAATATTTGTCGTCTTATTTGAACGCTAATGCATAACATCGATCAAAAATTAAAATAACTTTTTGTCTGTCACACAACCTATAATTCTTGCCACCTTGAAATTAATGTTTATCAACCATGTGTAAAAATACAACTAAGTTTTCAAAAATGTTGTGTTACAAGCTTCAAAAAGTCCCATAGTAAAATATTTTTTTGTTAATAACAATTTTTTTCTTGAATTTACCAACTTGCCAGTATTTTCAATCAATACTTTTCGGCCGTTTTCGGTCACAGCGAGTATTGCTGCTGAGAGCGTCGCTGGTGAGCCGTCACGTGACTGACGGCTCAGCAGTATTTTAGAAACCATCCCACAGGGTAGTAACTTAGACGATATTTTTAGGGTTCCGTAGTACCTAAAAGGTACAAAGGAACCTTTATAGTGAGACTCCGTTGTCCATCCGTCCGTATGTCACAGCCTCATAACTTTAGCACATGAAATTTGGCAAAAAAATAGCATTAATTTGCCCACATATAAGGGTGTAAAAAAATATGAAAAATTTGAAATTGTTCAAAATATTTCCAAAACAAAAGTGAGAAAATTAAAAAATTTTGCCTAAGAATACAATATGGGTATCAAATTGTAGGTATTAAAAAGTTGATTCTAAAAATATATACTTTTAATATATTTACTGAAATGTTTTCGAGAAATCTTTAAAACAACCCAAAAATATGTATGTCCCCCCCCCCCCCCCCTTATCTCCGAAACTGATAAACCTAAAAATAAAAAAAATGACAATTGTAGATCATAACTGGCCAATTACAGGAAAACTATAGCGATCAAAAAAAATTCAGCACTAATGAGAAATAAAAAAAGAAGTAAAATAAATAAAAAAGATATTTTATAAAAATACAATATGGGTATCAAATTGTAGATATTAGAAAGCTGATGGTAAAAATATATCCTTTTACTATACTTACTGGCACTGGTTTCAAGAAATCTTTAAAAAACCACAAAAATATGTATGTCCCCCCTTATCTCCAAAACTGGTGGACCAAAAAATATGAAAAAATCATGGTAATATGTGTTTACCTAAAGATTACAGGAAAAATAAACCGGTCGAGAAATTCACGAAAAAAATGACAAAATTAAATTTATCATCCACAATACAGAACCCTAGGAACGCGAGTCTGACTCGCACTTGGCCGGTTTTTTTCTTATAATTTTGTATAGTTTTCCTTTTGAGATTTAGTTTTTAGGCTTTGGTTGTTGTATCGCAGCCGAATTGTGAAAAACCCGCCTTGTTCTAATTAATTGAAACAGAACACTTAAATTTAAAATTCACTCAGTATTTATTCAACAAAACCTTTCTAAAACACCCAGAACTAAAACATTATGTAGCTTACAAATATATATGCTACATATTCGCAACTTCTTTTCACAAAAAATCCCACAGCATGCAGTAAGGTATAGCTTTTAATGGGTGACATTTTTTTTCACCATGTTATGCGATGTGGGCGAATTAATGCTATTTTTGTAGCAAATTTCAAGTATTTAACCCTTAAATGCGTAAATTTTCAACAACCCATTTAGCAACGTATATATTGTGAAAAAAAATCATAGTAATTTAATTTTTTTGTTTTTGAAAATACAGTTCTTGGTAAACTTGTGTAAAATAACTGTTCTGACCGATAAAGGAAACAAAAAATCGAAAAAAATAAAAATTCTGTACAAAGAAATTCTTTTTTTTGTTTATTCGATTTTACTCACTAAACAACGAAAAAAAATTTTTTTTTCTTGTATTCATTTGGCCAGTTCTCATGTATCATGCATTTAAGGGTTAACAGTGCTAAATTTATGAGGCTGTGACATACGGATAGACGGACAACAGAGTATTACCATAAAGATTAGATTGTACCTAATAGTAGTCTTGCTACACTGTAAGTAAACTTGCTACACTAATCCTTTAGCAACTTGCAAAGCTACACAGTGAAACTTTGCTCTTATCTTTATACTGATAAGGTTGATTTTCTCCCAGCTAACTCGTTTTGTGTGTGCATATTTGAGTGTTACGGCGTTCAATATCGCGCTGCGGCTTGTTACAAATCGGACGGCTCAGGTTCTGTTCCCGGGAGAAACAGTTTGTTCTGTAGACAACTACAGATTGGGCTCGTGTACAGTTGGACTTGTGTACTGTGTTGAATCATTCAGTCAGGATATGGATGTGCATAGCGATGATTTACAGTTTATATTTTGCATAAGATTCATATCATTTTTTTGGAATTAATGGAAGTCTATGGAACTTGTCCCATTTTCATGACAAACCATGCCGCCAAGTGACTTATCGTACCGGGAGAGTTGTTGCAGTTCGATAGTATCAGTCATTAGACCCGGACCAACTTTTGTAGATTTTACGGAAGTCCCTGGACAGACAGATTAACGCCCCGCCTGCTTTCACTATCCCACTTTCACTATCCCACTTTCACTATCCCACTTTCACTATCCCACTTTCACTATCCCACTTTCACTATCACACTTTCACTATACCACTTTCACTATCCCACTTTCACTATCCCACTTTCACTATCCCACTTTCACTATACCACTTACACTATACCACTTTCACTATCCCACTTTCACTATCCCACTTTCACTATCCCACTTTCACTATCCAACTTTCACTATCCCACTTTCACTATACTACTTTCACTATCCCACTTTCACTATACTACTTTCACTATCCCACTTTCACTATACCACTTTCACTATCCCACTTTCACTATACCACTTTCACTATCCCACTTTCACTATCCCACTTTCTGGCCAAACGCACTTGTTGTCAGGTTTGTTTTAGAACGAATAAATTTCGACTTTCGATGTTTACGTTTTATTTCGATATCATACTAACTAGCAGTGGCGTGCATAGAACTTTTTTCCGGAATAGCAATCAGACGGTCAAGTTTGGCAATAAAAAATATGAGACAAGTAGACAAAGATATATATGTTTTTCTTTTTTTCATTACCCTAAATTCCTGCTGTCTTGTATTTTCTTATCCCTTAGTTAAAGTAGATATAAGTGACTTGTACAGTATAAGTTTTATGTAAAAAAAAGACATGATGTTGCTAAGTTTCTTGCCCGTTCTTCTTAGCAAGGCTAATCAAATGGGGGGAGGTAAGTATGTATTTATACTATATGTAACCTATTAGTATGTAGTATATAGGGTGTAATTTGGTCGGCCGCCTGGATTCGTGCTGGGGGCTCGGTTGGTCATCATTGAACCTTGTTCCTGGTCCCTGGCCGGGTCTCCGGTATGGGTTCGGGCGGTTAATTGGATTTCACCTAGTAATTTTAATCGTATATTTATTGCTACATAAATTAAATAAACCTTTAATCTAGTCCATGTTCATTTATTATTTTATTACATATTTTTTATTAGATTAATTTGACTTCTAAAAGGTTATATATACCTACTTTGCAAAATAAACTGTTTGAATTTGAATTGAAAATTTGATATTATGAATAAATTTAAATAACTCTTTGAAAAAAAACAATGTTGGTATGAAAATGCCTACCCTGGCGTCATACAAACTTTCTTTTTTCAAAGTGTTATTTAATTTTTTTTTATATATTTTATTGTCAAACTTGACCTTCTGATTGCTTTTCCGGAAAAAAGTTGTATGCACGCCACTAGATACTAGAGGGTCATTGAACACTAAGAAGTGTAAATTACATTATTTTTTTTATTTTTAGTTACAAGTAGTTGAAGGTTTGAAAATAGCCATGGCGCGCCCAAAATTGAAAAATACTAAGAGGGATGCATCAAAAATCGAAGCAAATAAATATAAAAACAGAGAACGGGCTAAGAGGCGTCGATTAAGTCAAAAATTATAGCAATCTGCTTACGAAAACCCAACCAACCAGGCCTCTGAAGTTGCTTACTGCGACGAAAATTTAGAACCACGCCCGTACACGTGGAATAACGTCATCCGTTCGAACCGCAACTCGAACCAAGAAACTAAATAACGCCGAGAAGATACATGTAAAGAAGCCTCAGTCACATTCAGTGAAAATTAGTAGAATTGAAATTATAGAAATATCATATAAACAATAATAAACATAACTATTTTGCAAAATATTTCCGTTCCGCCGTGGGTAATAAGAAATTCTATAAAAAAATTAGAAGGGTTCCCTGTTTAAAATAGAGGCACGACCCGATCGTGCTTCCGTCCGTTTTTTTTAGTCTTATATTAATTTTACCTTATTACTGATGGAGATAAATATGTAGTTGGCGTAGGCATAAAAAAATAATACGAACAATAGATTAATAATTTTATACATTGATATAAAGATCTTATAAAACTTTTTATTTTCACCGGTACCTTCTCGTTTGACTTATTATGTTAGATGGCGTTGCTATACTAACTGAATTGTGACGTACCTAGTGCCATCTGTCGACAGACATTGATCTGTATCTGTACATCTATCAAACAGTCGATGATACTTAAACTTCGATGTATATGACAACACAAACAAGATTTCGTGCAAAATAAAATGAGAAATCGAAAAAATAAATCTGTTGTTTCATACATTTTGTTCGGGTAGCTCTATGTAACTTTTCTATGGAACGCAGTTAAATCTACCGTGGATCATGGTGACGTGTGGAGACAGTAGGTACACTCGGTACAGGTAATATTTGCAATGTGTACACAACTCATGTACAGTGGGAGCACGGTCCACTGAGGCGCGTTATGGATTGCTTGTTATCTGTTGCAGGTCCGTAGATAAAGGGGGAGGGTGAGGGGGGGAGAACCTATCGTTTTGAATTTACTGTGATATCAACCAGCTGCATTTTACATAACAGGCTCCCTGTGCAGGCAACAATTGAAGAACAACCCCACACGTGCAAACATATTTTTTCCCAGAATTAAACTATACGTAAAAAAATAGAAACCTGTTTTGAAAAAAATGTATATAATTTGTAATAAAATATTTTTCCATCAATAAAATGTTTTATTTCGGATGTGCAAATTTTGACACCCACAGGAAACGTGTTACTAAAAAACATTGATGAACGTGACACGTATATTTTACAAGCATTTCTGAAAGTTCCCCCCCCGCCCAAATACAAATCCTGGCTGCGGGCCTGTTTGCAGCACTTGTTACTTACATAGCTAATGTAAAGTGATGCACTCGTGTTGAAATGTTTGTACTTGTGATTGATTGATGACTTGCACTAGTACAACTTGCACTAGTACAACTTGCACTAGTACAACTTGCACTAGTACAACTTGCACTAGTACAACTTGCACTAGTACAACGAGTCATGTAGTTATCAGTACGTACAAACAGTGTGACTTCAAAACATCAAAATTAATCTGTAATTTCTTACAGGAAGACCGCTAAGATTGATAAGGTCTATGTCCAGCGGTGGACAAAATAGTCTGATGGATGTATTGATATATATCTAGGTATGGTTCAGTTTAGGAAAATAATATTTCTTTTTAATATTGGATTAAGAACAAAGGCTATTATAAACATCAAGTTTTGTCATATCTTTACCTTGGAGACACGGCAGAAAATCAAAGCTGCAAGCAACAACCCTCGTCTCTTCGTTAATGTAGACAAGCAAGACGTTGAACCCAAACTATAAATAATACTTACATACACGTGGCTTGCTTTGTTTTGCTTAAGATTCTAAAAGTTTTTTAAGTGTTCTGAACCTCAAAATTAACCTATAACGGACCTTTTATAGGACCACTAACAAAATCACTTATAGGATCACTTTATTGTCCGTCTGTCAAAATTCTTTTTGACAGTCCTTGTGAGAGGCTGAAACTAAGTTTGTTACTTTTGTTTGATGCAAGTCTACATAACCACTAACAACTTATTAGAATGCTACGGAACTCACAAGGCATGAGACCTACTCGCACTTGACCGTTCCTTTTTTAACTTGAAACATAACTCGGTATTTAAATATTTTCCATTTTCATAAGAAATTTGTCGAATTACTGCAAGAGCTTTTGTTCACGCGTGATGTATCTTCACACGATCTATCTAAGCACTCAACTTTGCTGTTATTAGAACATTCGCCCAGCTCTAAACTTTACGACGCAATCGTAAATATAAGGGCTTCAATCACAATTATTATCATTACAATCACGATGGTTCAGATTTTACTCCCAACGGCTATACGTACCCATTAGAGCAGTCTCCGAGCAGCCTTCAGTTGAGGATCCTCGAGGCAGCGGCCGAGGCACGTTGTGGCTCAACGGTAAAGCGACGTGAGACAGTTTCCTCCATAACTAAACGGGATGGCACCAGATGCGCATAGTTTTATGCTTTAATAGTCATAAGCAGCACAAAAAGTAAAATTGCCTTTATGCTTTTTATTCGTTGGATCGTAGTAACACGTCTGTCTGCACCAAAAAGTAAAGTTAATATAATGAACGCATGGCTTGGATTTAACCACAAAATATGGCTCAGCCCGAAGCGACTAAATTAGTCTCATTGCACGGTGTGCCTCAAGTTGAGGCAGCGTCTCCACTTGGGTCTTGAGCTGCCTCTAGTAGATACGCAGCCTTAACACATTTCATGGTGATTCGGTAGTCATCAAAAAGGTTTTGGCACGAAGTTCCTTATTGGCTTGCACGTTACACTTCAGACACTTGGCGAATGAGAGCTAGGCCGAAAAAAGTGTAAGACTTCGACCGTCACTACACTTTTGCTATATTATGTTTGTTTATGTGTTTACAAGCGTATGTGTAGGTAATTACTGCAGTATAGACGTGCGGCGTGCGCGTTAGTAGCAGAAGCGAAAGGAATTTCATTACAACCGGGTATCCTACGAAACCTATTGTTCTCTTGAAGTGGATACTTCTAAGTACACTTCTCGGGGCAAGTTTACAACTTGTACGTCACTTCCATAATCGACTTCACGAAAGGATTCCGCAGATTAAGGCATTTTATATATATTTATAGGCATATATTTATTATACGCATTATTTATAATATAACTTATTCCTTATTTCTATAGGCTGCGGCTGGGTGTAGTGCGGGTGCACGCGTTTTTTTTGTTAAAGCTATATTTTACAATAAACCTAACCTATCCTAATCCTTGTGTATGTCCCCATTTTATTATTAATTAAATAAAACTATTAGATATAGATTATTTAATTATATTACATTCAAACCGATCAGAAAAGTGTATCTGATACACCCACATTACATAAATAAATATATTTCATTTCATATTTCGCACACATATCGAACACAAACTAATTTGCACTGCGGGGATTGAAACCTCTAAGTTGGTACATAGGTGCACTTCACACACACAGAGACAATCAACTCGGACGGCTTAGAACTTCAAGAAAACTTTGATGTAATCCTAGACTATTTCAGTTTTTAGCAATGGGCTCCAATTATAAATCAGTACATCCCAAAGTTGCCTGCCGAGACTAAAAATGAATGGTACAATGCTATTAATGAAACAAAATTTTTTTTTTTTGGCGCCGATGGTAATGTAACGGACATTGGCGTAGCCAGGTAAGGGCAGGGATGGGCACGCTCTGCCCCCAGAAAACCCTGCGCCTCCCTCATTTAAATCGATCAAATATATTTAAGTTTCAACCAAGTAAGCGTCACCTATTTATTAACATGAACGTGTGATTAAAGGAAATTTCAAATTTTATGTCTTAAATGACTTAAGATTCCTATGGAGATTCCATTTTAATAAACTAATTTGGTATCAGGCTGGCTCATAATAGATTAATTAAAATCTTGTGGCTATACTATAGTAGCTACACTATACTATTGTATTTGATCCTATATTTTTAAAAAATTGCGAATCATCTGTAAAATAATGTAATTGTTATGGATCTTTACTTAATCAGTGTCCATTACAAATTGATTTTATTCTTATCGCCCATGTGAGTGAACGCGCAAGTATTAAAATCATAGTACTTCACTAAGCACTACGTACTTCACTAAGCACTACGTACTTCACAAGGCAATACAAAACAAAGCAGTTTTTTCTCGTTTCAAAACTTGACATGCATGATAAAAGACAAAATTAGTCCTGAGGTTGTGTCAAAGAGAAATACAAACCTCGCCCTGTCATGCCAAGCTCTCGTTGTAGTCCCACCTGGCTCGTGTAACATTGAAAATTCCTAACTCGCGTAATGACGTCATCAAGTTTACGACGATAATACGGCATCCCTCGGGAACTAGAGTTTTGACAGATGTTTGTCTTGCGCACGTGTGTGTGTGTGACGATGTGTAATTAATTATATCTATATACATATATGTGCCCTCTGTGGGTGTGTGCGGTAGTATAGATGCATAGCACACATACAAATATCAAATATGGGACTTTGTGTTCGTTCTAAGTTAGAAATATAAAAGTAGAGTTCCGTACCTAAAAGGTACAAAAGAAACCTTTATGGTGAGACTCCGTTGTCCGTCCGTCTGTCCGTCCGTCCGTATGTCACAGCCTCGTAACTGTAGCACCTAGTAAAGACATGAAATTTAAGCTAAATATATTACACGACCAGTGGGTTCACTGCAAGCTGACATATTATAGTGCTCAAACACAACAGTTACCACATCAGAAATGTATCCTAAAGTCTAAAACTATTAAAACAAGTAAATAGTTACAAGCTTAACTAAGCTGCTTGGCCCACCAATTTTATAACATTAATGTTCTACTTTTTCATTAAGTTTAATTTAAGTTTTATACAAACCCCGTATCTCGAAAAAAAAAATTAACTGTTTCATAGAAAAATGCTATGCCAGTCGGCCAGTAATACACGTATTTACGTAAAGACTACAGAAAAATTCACGAAAAAAAATTACATAGTCAAATTTACCATCCACAATATTCTATATAATTCTAGGTACGAGAGTCTGACTCGCACTTGGCCGGTTTTTATTTGCTGTCTCAAAAACTGGTTATTTATTCTCTTTCGAATTCTATACATATTATCCTATATTTTAAAGGTATAAAAAGTTTTTTTTTTATATTTTAAGATTCAGATTTTCAATTTTTGGCGTAAATTTCATACGAGATAAAATGAAGTAAGTATTACAAATTAAAACGAGCTCATTAAATAAGTTGGTTATACTCATTTTCAGAAGATTGTTTTTTATAGGGGAACCGACCTTTTGACACTGCAGGTTTAACGACACACTTTTTTTTTTCAAGAATTTAAATAATGTTTGTTTTAACCAAAAAACAAACAATTTTGCACAGTATGTTTAAAACTAGAAATAAGTATATAGGCTTATATAATACTATGTATATGTTGATAGCATCTGCTGCTAAAAGGTGATTAGCCTGTAACTTAGCATACAGCGCCCCAATCCCCGGGTATATACTAATTTAATATATAGCCAAAATAAGAAAAAAATTGAAACTTAAAATTAATTTGTAAGAGCATTTTAAATGACATGTCTACAAAAAACTTAAACGCTACATAAATAACTTAAGAAGTGTACGAAGTTTAGGTCCGCTCTTTGTATTTATATAACGAGTAAACTATTTGCAATCTCTGCCCAGCCCCCATATTAAGTATTTATGTAACGAGTAAACTATTTGCAATCTCTGCCCAGCCCCCATATTAAGTATTTATGTAACGAGTAAACTATTTGCAATCTCTGCCCAGCCCCCATATTAAGTATTTATGTAACGAGTCGAGTTTGTAGGTACACGAGTGGCTGCACGTCAATCTTCGTCAAAGCCTCGAATACCGACGAAAAATTGTCTGCTTCTCGGCTTTTATAGGCTGTATTTTGGAGAATGCAAAGGAATTATTCGACCTAATTCCCCCATCTTCTACCACCGGAATAGTCGACGCGCAGCAAAGTTTCACACAATGTGTTGTCAGTATTTGGACAGGTTGAACGCAACGTTTCAAATCTTCGTTCATCATCCGTACTGAAAGGTGGAACTCCTGCCAGCCTCCGGAAAATCATATTAGTACATTTCATTTGCTTTAAATGTTTATTAGGATGTAGTCTAGTTATTTATTATTTAAGTACTATTTTTAGGATTACCTGTTTAAATAGTATGGCACTACCCTCAACAATTTCCTCATTGCCAAAGGTTAGTTGGTAGAAAATACTAATTAGTATTAACCTCGCCTTTGTACGATAATTTTATTCCGTGCAATAAAGAATTTTATTATTATTATTTCACCAATACAATTTTGGCATTATCAAGGCGAGTGTCGTTCTTCTGATTTAACACCTGCTTCGCCGGAAGTACAGTGTGAAGACTATCTTCCGAGCCCCCACCAAACTATGGAACTGGTTGAGATCTCTGAAGGACCGAGACCTTCTCAACGCACCTGGAGTTTATTAAGTCCCGTGTGATTGTGACAAAAGCTACATAGGAGAAACCAAGCGCAACGTGACCACAAGACTGTCCGAACATATTCAGTTCATGAAGAAACTGAACATTAACTGGTCAACAGTAGCAGAACATATATTTAGTTCTGATACGACCCACTACATCCGTTTCGACAAGGCTGCAGCACTAGTGAAGGAGAAATATATAATTCCTCGCAAAATACACTAAACCATCGAGATAAGTCGTCATCCCAACTTCATCAGTTGGTTAGCAGCTGGCTCCGTCTTAAAAACCGGTGCTCGATAGATCGAGCAGTTGCTAAGTTAAGTTTAAGGGCAGTGCCCAGTGACAGTGACGACGTTGTGAGCTTGGTCTGTTAAATAACCACCCCTAATAATGTACCATTGGAAGAATTAAAAGAATCAAGTGCATCCACCATCCCACCTCCTTCAACGACGCCGACGCAGCCATTTTTCTTCTGTGATACAGCCAACGCTCAGCACACGAGCATCGCGTGCAGCTCGCCGATCGGCGGCTGCCAGTGCCTGTTTGACAACGACGGTGAACGCCGCGTCGTCGTCCTAAGAACGACACTCACATTGAAAATGTCGAAATTGTCTCGATGAAACGGTTGGCATATAGTCAACAACAATCACACGTGAGTGTAAAAGCCGTATGTAATAATAATATTAATAACTTCTGCCACCCTTCGGGGCCGTGTTGATTTGTTATATTCAAGTGTACTAAGACAGAAATGTTCACATTAGCATAAAACTTGGCAGTCGCGAGTCGGTCCCGTCAGAGAGATCGCTCAGGAATCGCTTCAACAACAAACAAACAACTCGACGACTCCATTGTTTATATTCACATTGAAGGATTTACTCAAATCCGTTTGGAAAGACTGCTCTATGTGAGATAAATCTTGGTATAGAAACTTCATGAGGAAGTGTCTTTTGAATTGTAAGAGAACTTTTATGTTACGTGAAAAGATAGAAGTACGGTAAATTGTAAGTTTTTTTGGTAAATCCTAATATTTATCAGATGATGACGTAATTAACTTTTTCTTTATAATTACACAATATAACTTGAAGGATATACAATAAATAAAAGAAAATTTTAACTTGAAATATATTTCGGCCCTTAGTGGGCCGTCATCAGTCAAGTATTAAAAAAAAATACGAATTAGCTTTTTCTTTATACTTACACAATATAACTTGAAGGATATACCTACAATAAATAAAAGAAAATTTTAACTTGAAATATATGAATGACTAAAATATTGTCTTTTTTATTTTTTATTACTATGGTATATTCGTATTTTTTTTAATACTTGACTGATGACGGCCCACTAAGGGCCGAAATATATTTCAAGTTAAATTTTCTTTTATTTATTGTATATCCTTCAGATGATGACGATGATAGTCGATAAATAATTGAAAAATATAAAGGGAAAAGGATTAATGTCCAGTTGTACAGAGTGGTGACCGTATCAGTTGTCTGACAGAGATTCTTCTGCGTGTTTCTGGTGGTCGGCCAATTGCTCTGTTCTAAATCCGAGGCCAATTGTCAAATTTCAAAATTATTTGAATTATCAAAGTTTATTTTGCAAAGCAGGTATAGATATATACACTTTTTACACGTCAAATTTAATCTAATAAAGAAAATATATGTAATAATATAATAAATGTACATGAACTAAATTAAAGGTTTACTTAATTTATGTAGCAATATATTTACGATTAAAATGATAGGTAAAATATATATTATACAAGGTAAAATCCAATCAGCCGCCCGAACATATACCGAAGATCCGGCCAGGGGCCAGGAACAAGGTTCAATGATCACCAACCGAACCCCCAGCACGAATCCAGGCGGCCGACCAAATCCCATCTTATATACTACATACTAATAGGTTACATATATAAATACATGCCTACCTCCACCCATTCGATTAGTCTTGCTAAGAAGAAGGGCAAGAAACTTAGCAAGATCATGTCTTTTTTTCAACACAAAACTTATACTATACAATATATGACTTATATCTACTTAACCAAGGGATAAGAAAATACAAGACAGCAGGAATTCAGGTTAATGAAAAAAGAAAAACATATATATCTTTGTCTACCTGTCTCATATAGTCTTTTTCCTTTTACAGTCTGTATAATGTATTAATGTTTAGACCTTAGAGGAATCATGAGTTAGGAAATTATACTATTTAATTAAATTATAACTTACTATCATTATCACTGTAACAACATGCTTCACCATCATCCAAATATTCATTTATTTTATAACATGCCTTTTTCAATAGGCCCTGCTTAATATACAGTTTAAACTTATTCTCTGACAAAGTAAGGACCTCCTTTGGAAGTTTATTGTAAAATCTTATGCCATGTCCTACGAAAGAGGTACTCACCTTAGCGAGTCTGAAAGGTTAATTAACAATCAATTTTTAAATACTTAGCAAATAACGCGAACATCTCTTCGGTACTGCTGCTAGACTCCATCCTATGCATAAGCATTTTGTACCGCTTTCGAAGTTTTGACTACTTTTCAATGCATGTGCTCGTAAAGTCCCACTTTTTATGCATCAAAACCGAATAGAAAGTCGATTATTTTGTCGTAGGGCTTTATTATTATAATTTTTAAATTTATTTACGAGAAGTTGGAACCTGAAACCTTTACTGTGTACCATAAATGTTATACTTATTTTTCCACTGTTTAACGGCTCTGGATACAGTCTTTTTGAGCCAATCATTAACTTGCAAAATTGTAACAATGTAACTTTTAACTTTAATAATTAAATTGTTTTCTTTGATTATATTTGTTTTATTTCCTCACACTGTGCATTGAAAAACGTAGTATGATACACGGGCGTAAGAGCAATAAATTACTCGGTTACGTTTAAAACACGAGCGTATTCCTTTTCGTCCTTGTAGCATAAACTACTATTATTGTAGTATGAGAGTAGTAAATAGTATTTTGTGTAACTATGACATAATGTGGGACATGTCTAATTATATCTATACTCTATTCCACAAGTCGAACTCCTTGGAAACAAAATACTCGCAGCTTATTGCTAGAGATAAGCGACACAATAAGCACAGAGGATCCGTTTACATGTCCGCCGTCAACTACTATGTATTATATTTTAATAAATATATATTGTGCTTATTTAAACTTTATTTATTTCTTTGGTTTACTTATTAATATAAACATTTTTATATTTTTTTGTTTTTGCATTATATGTATTGCAATTAAAAGTTTTTTCTGTTGAAGAAAACGGTTTTTTTTACGCTTTCTCACTACCGAGTTCACAATATAAGATATTTTTTAGTTAACATTATATCATTGCAGTAACGAAACGCAGAAAGAAAAGTAAATCTGGATGTGAGGAGCTCTGAACCGGGATTCGAACCCGGGACCTCTCGCTTACCGGGCGATTGCTCTAACCACTGAGCTATCAAAGTCTCAACACAACTCGCGAATTTACCGATGTGCTTTCCCATACTGCAATGATATTTATAGATACCGACTTTACAGTGAGCCACTTGGCGCCTAGAGGACGCTAGTGTATTCAAAGCTAGTCAAAGACCATTATGCCCTACCGTCACCTGTTACAGCATCGGGTAGTGAAGAATACACATTACTCTTATCGAAACTATGATAAAAATAAATTTATAAATAATATTTATTAGTATTTTTTCACTTCCACACACGTCCGATCACTGTGAGGTATACGTTCATCAATATCAATAACCAAAAATGTCGACAATATCCAACATGTAAGCCAACCTTAACATCGAAAATATATATCGTCTTTGCATGACATTATTTATAATACTTTAATTAGCAATTTCACGAAAAATTATAAAAAAACACTTGTCCTGATATTGTCGTGATACTCGAGACTATGGAATTAGAATGTCAATATGTACATGTCTGAGACCAATTAGAAGCGAGAACGAAAAGAGGGCGGGGCATAAGAAATTAATACAGAGCGTTATCGCTTGTGACTGGTTCTTTAGCGGGGCTATAATAAATTTGGCCAATCATAGAGCAGAATTGATTGCGGTGTTATAATGTAATATTACAATATTGGTCAAGCAATGTAGGGACTTATAAAAATTCTTTTGATGTTAAAATTACCTTACTGCAGTATGGAAGTAAATAATATATGTGGGTCATGTACATAATTTATATTCGTCAAAAGAGGAGAAAAAGTGTGTTTGAAAACCGCTTCAATAATATAAAAAGTGTGTTTTTGAAGACCACTTCAATAATATAAAAAGGTTTTAATCGCGTGCTTGTTCAACACATATATAGAAAAATTATTCGAAAAATGTGATACAAATTTATCAAAAAGAGACAAAAATTTTATGGTAACGCCTTAACAAACAGCTGGAGACTAAAGCTGGTACAAAAGATTCCGTTTTTAAAAGAAAACCTTGAATTATTTTTCGTTAAAAATAAAGTTTCCCACATAAACATAAAAGACATTAGAAACTGCTATATTTCGGTAAAACGACAAAAATGTTCGCATTATGCAAAGAACGGCCGCGGAGAGCACGGAAAGTGGCGAATAAAACAGGTTTCCCTATCTCCAGTGGCATCCCTTCAGGGACCAATATAAGCTCCACGCCTTCCTGCGGCCTCGTCAATATATTCAGGAGCGTATTGTTCACCGGCTTATCTTGTCTACCGAGGCACTTTCTTGGAGCTACGATTCATTAGTACCCAAATATTCATATTTGCATAGACGGGATGTACCTCTAAATGAAGGAAACCTGTGTGTAGATATTTTTTTATTCAAACTTAAACTTTACATATTACAGTAGAACTTATATTTATACTGACGTAATGCAAAATCTAATATTAAATCAAAATGCTTATATGTATGTATGCTTATATACATGTATAATTATAATATATAAATAATATAAATGTAAAAATTAAATATAAATACTTAACAATTATGTACAAATAATATGAAATACAAATGTAATTGCTGCACCCTGACAGGGTAACATGATGAAAATGTATACACCATTGTTCTACATCTGTGTAATTTACATGTTGCGCAAATAAATAAAATATGAAATATGAACATTTTACGAACATTTTACAGTAGAACTTAATTTAATAAAGTAAAACTGCATACCTGGTGTAAATGGACATATATCTTTAAATCAAACTACAAAATTTAGTGATCATACTGAACAACTTTCCTAAAAGAAACGGATGTGAAAAAATATTTTTACTTTTTCTAATTTTGCGATCCCAGTGTGAACTTTGTATGTGCGTTCCAACATATTTTACATTTCTGTGAATATAAATTTGGAAAAGTTGCTGTTCAATGTGGTCAGTAGATTAACATGACCATTAACACCCGTTACACATTAACATGACCATTAACACCCGTTACACATTAACATGACCATTAACACCCGTTACACATGTGGTGAACATCAAATGTACTAAATGGTGGTCTGCCGAGTTTCTAAACAAATTAGTATTTGGGATGCTGACAAATTTCGAAGTAGCGTTCATTCGATCGACTGTTTTTCGAACTTCAGTTATACACTCAATCTTTACTTATAATTATAATAAAAATAATAAATTGGATGTTGTCCATAGAAGGGAAAAATGTTAAAAGTGGATTCTTTAGGGCCACATCATAATTTAAATTGTAAAAAGTTTATTACATATACCTACGTTGCAAAATAAACTATTTGAATTTGACATCCAGACATACGACGGAGACAAAGTCAGCAAAAGCTAGTTAATAATATATTTATGTAGATCCCAGACTCCTGACGATTTTAAAGAGACTTGTTTAAAAAAGATGAAGAATTTGGTCTCATTCAGTGTTGTCATTAGTTTTGAAATTGGACAGATCATAATTTACATTCAGTCCACTTGTCCATTTGTTACTAGTAGTCCTGTTTCCAAGATAGTACACTCAGAAAGCGCTCTTTTGTGCTAAATTAAAACAATAAATACTGTTCAGGTTCAGTATTCCTTGCTACAAATTTGTTAATGGATTATGTAATATACATGTAATATATATATGTATATATATATGTTATATGTAATATATATATATATCATTTATGACACTAAACGTAAATCCAAATTGCATGCGTCTTGGAAGCGAACAAACTGCAGTGAAACATATAAACAGTTCTCCGACCTTAGAGCTGAACTTAAATTACGTACCGAATCAGCCTACAGTTCGTACATGGGATGTATCGAAAACAACATTAAGTCCAATCCGCGTGATTTTTGGCGTCACATCTCTAGCTTGCGCACTAAGGGAGGATTCGAACCTAATGTTACATACCATGGTCAAAATTTTTCCGGAGTGGATGCAGTAGAGGCTTTCGCTAGTTTCTTTGCTAGTGTATTTTTGTGTGCAATACCATTATTAGATGCCGACGCAGCAAACAGCTCCGATAAAAGTTGTGACAGTAATAATGTAAATATTTTCCACATTACACCTAAGGATGTGATAAGTGCAATAAACAAGCTGAAACTAAGTAGTTCCATGGGGCCTGACAGTATTCCATCTACAATACTCAAAAAGATCAAAAAATGTATGTGCCTTCCTCTATGCCATATTTTTAACCTCGCATTGAAAACTGGAAAGTACCCGCCTCAGTGGAAATTGTCAAGAGTCTGCCCGATACCTAAAAGCTCCAACAAGTCTAAGGTAGAGGATTACAGACCGATTGCAATATTGTCGTCTCCTGCAATGGTGTTTGAGAGCATAATCCATGAATATATATATGCGCAGGTGGATAAATACCTTTGCAACGAGCAGCACGGCTTCAGACGAAAGCGATCTCTTGATACCAACCTTTTGACCCTAGTAGAGTTTGTTTCAGCTAAGATGGACCGAGGCTCCCAAGTAGATGTTCTTTACTTCGACTTCCGGAAGGCGTTTGATAGGGTCAATAACGACATCCTGCTGACAAAACTTAGTACCATTGGCTTTGCCCCAGGACTTCTTCGGCTACTTGCGGACTACCTTCGTGATCGCCAGCAGTATGTCAGACTTGGAATATACGAGTCTAGCCCTTATCATACGCGTTCCGGCGTGAGTCAGGGCTCAATACTTGTGCCTCTCTTATTTTTATTGATGGTAAACGACCTTCCTACCGTTCTAGAGCACTCCCACTGTTTGCTTTACGCTGACGACCTTAAACTTTTCATAGAAGTGAGGTATGACGCAGATTGCATAGCCCTGCAGCAGGACGTTGATGCTGTATACCAATGGAGTAATGACAACGGGATGGAATTCAATGCCTCTAAATGCTACGCAATGACCTTTGGTCGAATGTGGCACCCAATAAGTTATGGCTACGAAATAAATGGGGTTAGCATAACCCGTACAACAACTATAAAGGATTTGGGAGTCATATTTGATTGAAAGTTGACATTTCACGACCACATAATTGCGTTAGCAAAAGAGTGTTTCAGGCGGTTGGGTTTTATCCTAAGAAATTCCCATGACTTTAGGAATGAGCAAGTAATACGGCTAATTTTTGGGGCTTTAGTACGGAGCAAATTAGAAAGTGCAATGTGTGTGTGGAATCCGCACGAGAGCACTTATGTCCTTTTGCTTGAGAAGGTGCAAAAAGCCTTCTTAAGATACCTTTACAAACGTGTTAAAGGATATTATCCTTTCATGTATCCCACGAAATTTTTATTAGGTTGTCTTGGGTATAACTCACTGGAAATCAGACGAGGAAAGCACCAGCTTGCGGTCATGTGTAGAATTCTTCGGGGAGATATTGATGCTCCAGATCTGCATGGTAAGCTGTGTCGATTTTTCACTCCCACTAATTATCTTCGCGGCCGTAAGCACAGGTTTTTCGCTGTGCCGTCGTGTCGCACAAAGGCGCGATCTAACTCACCCATGCCGCGTACTCTTCTCTCCCTCAACGCTCTTCTAAACGCCAATCAGGACTGTGATCTGTTTGCTGATGGATGGCAGAAAATATTGTCAGAATGTTTATGTTTTTGTGAGAAGGCCTGTTTCTGACTTTACGTGTTACTCTTATTTATTTTAGTTGATTGTACCATTTTGTGTTTGTGTTACTATCTTTAATTATTGTAATTGGTTTGTCCGTTTTAATTAAAGTAAATAAATAAATAAATAAATGTTACCGGTAATCTGTATAATCCGGTATTCTATACAATACCTTGGCAATATCATAGACTAATAAATACAAGTCTATGGCAATATATAGAATGCCTAAAAACATTAAGGTAATGTATGAAATATTATTTATTTTATACTTTGTCTAGGCATTGTATACAGTACCGAAAACGCAGCCGGTGTGTAAAAGACGAGAGTGGGTGAGGGGGAGGGAGACGTGCGAGCAGGCAGTAAACTCCGTGCGACGTGGGTGGGAGTTTCACGTTAATTTTGTTGCGATTTTACTATAGTTATAGAGAGGTACTAGGTTTTTTTTTCAAGATTATTTTAATGAATAATTTATTGATTATAATAAAAATATGAGTAAAAAGTGTTTATGTTCCTAAGAATAAATAAATATTTTTGAGTGTAATAATTCTTATATCTATTGCAAAAAAAGTAGCTTCCTTTTTATAAAGATTATATTTAATGAGTACCCTAATTGTTTATTTTAATAAAGTTAATTTTGAGCAAACATAAGTTGTTTTATTTTATAGGTAGGTACTTACATTACAATAATAAATACAGACCAAAATCTATTTGCAGCAGGTACTCTATACTATCCCTGGGAATTGTATACATTACCTAGGTAAAGTAAGTATGTAACGGACAATAATATTTATAATATTTATAATATTTCTTACATTGTCTGAACGCCCCAAGTATTCTATACATTGCCTAGGTATTATAACTTCCATTGACTGGACCAGTTTATGTGTCAGAATGCTGAAGCTGTTCGGCTCTACTTTAAGGAGCTGTCCTGGCTGGGCTGACTGACCGGGGGAAGTGCACAATATTCATGATTGTGGAGAATCAGTGCAGGACTCATCGCCCCCGCTAGGTATTGTATATAATACCCGAATTATACAGATTGCCGGTAAAATATATACATAGAAACAACAAAAACACAAGTAATACGATATATTTCGACTCCTTCTGATAATAAAAAGATACATTTATTTAAATTAAACTTTGTTAAGGCATAAATTATGCACAATCAATTTATTGTGTCTGGAAAAAAGACCATTATGACATCATTTATTTATTTATTTATTTATTATAATGACATCAAAAGTAAACCGATTCACAACGTCTTAAGTAAATATATTTACTCGCATGCAGTCAACCAAAGAGATAATTAACCAGACCCGGCGGAAAAACTATGATCCTAAGACCCACTGACGTGTTATTGATAAGATGAGGAATACTCGTTACGTAGGAATAGTTACATACGGGTACTGTGTTTGCATCGAGTAGCGGAATTATTGAGGTACAACTGATTATTACTCCAAATACGCTAGGTGCACCCTGGACAATTAGGCCAAGACCCAGCTGGGGACTTCAGTCGCGGCTTGTCACCACCCTTGTTTGTCTTGTTTTGGTATATCATCATGAAAAGCCACATCGGGAAAGTGTCGCTGGACAGACTGATTAACTGGCGATTAATTAGCGATTAGCGCTGATTAGCGAGCCTGCTTGCTGTCGTGCACTCTCCCACTCTTGCGCATCTCATCTGATCTTAGGTTTCTCGACCTGGTTACTTATCTCTTTTGCTGACCGTGCTGTTTTAGTTTATGAGTTCACTTAAAACATAGTTTCTCTTGGATGAGCTGCATCATCAGGAGGTGACAGTGACGCCGGTTCAGCTTCCCGGAGTGAGTGAGGGGGAGGGAAGCGACGAAGGCGATGCCTCCGTGGAGCCGCTTGTACGAGCTGAGTGTGGCTGCAGGAGAAGGGATAACAATGAGAATTAATGTGTTGTGTATGCATTATATATACAACATATACACTTATTACAGTTAAATTTTAATGTAATAAATAAGTAAATAATTTTAAACAACAGAAATTCTACAAAAGGAAATGTAAATTTAGCTTATTTATATTTAACAGCTTAATACAAAAACAGTTCGACAGTTAGAAGAGACATTTAGAAGTAACTAGCATTATATAATTTTCGAAGTATTTACTACTTCTAAGATGTGTCATACTGTCCATAAACTAAACATGTCGTACTCCGCCACTTCGAATAGTCTCCAGAAGAAACTCAGTAACTCATGTGTCTTGTAGACATCGAGATACAAACACATCCCGATGACTTTGGATCCAGGTTTCTTGTACAGTGTTTTCCTTCACCATCAAGTATACAATTATTGTGCACATATATTTCAAAAAACTTTGTTCAGCGTCTTACCAAAAATGAGCTAACGCCACCGTTGTGTGGGAAACCAGATATTTCATTTTAAACTGCACTAAAAGAGACATTGGGTCTCGTAAATTCCTAATTACCTAGTCTTTAGTATACATTTGGCTGTTTCAATCAAAGCAAAAAGAAGCAGGTATTAAATATTATCCCCGAAGGCCCGAAGGGGTCTCAACTCAAAAGAGCAATTATTGTGATTTGAACAGCCAGATCATGGTAGGCTGTGGTAGACTTCGGCCTTGTTGTCGGCTCAGCAAAATCCAATTGATTACAAAGCAAAGACCTGCAGATGCTCGAGCTACTTACAGTCGACAGCTTCATGTATCTGCGGGCGGGTCACCCGCGAGCCTGGCGCCTTCACCACGAGAGCTGCAGCGCCTTCCTCCGCCCCGCACACAGCTCCACCCCCGGGACGGCGCTGATCACCGCTTCTACTTCCTCCGGAGACACCTGCCGAGTCACGAGACAATTCATAAAACTACTATCTGTACCTACCTTTTGTTTATTTGTGATCTGACCACAGATACATGAAGATGGAATGACAGAGAAAGATAATTATTAAATAATAGTACTGATAAATCTCTGATCTCCACTTATATTTTCATCTAGAGCCGAGTCACGTTATAATTCATTAAACTCTTATCTGTGACCTTTTATTTATCTGTTTAATTAAATATCGTCACAGACAAATTAAGATAAGATTGGAGATAAGTATCAACGACAAACAAAACAAATTTTGATAAATCTCTTTTATTTTCTCTAGAGACACCTGTCGAGTTACGTGATAAATCAAAAAACTACCTACTACTACATCATTTACTTTTTATTTTTTTGTGTTATCTTTTGTTTTTTGATACCAGATGAAGATTAGTGATAAACATACCAATAACTTCTTGCTCTTATCGGTTTAGTAATATTAATTTACATTTTTTTGTCTTATAACAGCCTTTTCACTTTTGTTTTTTTAGGACCAGAAATTAGCATTTTCCTTTATCTGATCGATACAGCTTTGTGTTGATTTTCTCGGTCTTCTTTAATGTAAAATACATTCATTGATCCTGAGGAATGCTACATTAGGTATATTAAGGTTTACCTGCAACAAATCATAGGTTTAAGAAACTTAAGTGTTTTCGTTTTTTGCAATAAAATGCGTGGGATAACTCTCTTCGTCTTTATTTTATTATACGTGATATTTTGTTAGTCAAACAAAAGAATACAGACAAACCAACAAAAGACAAAAGATTGAGATCTATTTATGTAAAAATGTGACAATAATTCTCAGTTACACTGGCTAACAATGCATTTTTTTTTTCATTTGTTGTCATACTGACACAATGACTAAATATATTTATGCAGTATGATCTGCAGACAAAGCATCAATATTCAGCTCAAAAATGGTAGAAATGCACTTACTGCACTTTAGGCTCTGGACGGCATACTCATTCGATCTATTAGATATTTATGACAAACAGCATAAAAATCGTATTACTTGGAAAGTTTGTAAAGAAACTCACTTGAAAGTTGTCACATTTGAACCAGAACTTTTTCCTCTCCACAAAGAAGACTCTGCCAGCGTTATCCCTGTAGAAGATATCCCCAGTCCGCAGCCAGCCATCCGGAGATATACTCTCTCGCGTTGCTTCTTCGTTCCTGTAGTATCCCTAGAATTGACAACAAATATACGACAAACGAAAAATGGCCTGGCTCAATGTCTACTAAATGTCGAGGCTTTGGTGAACAACTATAGCAAAAATTGCCATTGTCAACCCTCCACCACCACTTAATTATTGGCGTGCTTTGGGAGAAGGCTTAATTCATAAAAGTGACAATGATGACAAATGCCTTGGTATTAACGTATATCCATTAAAACTGTACTGGAATGACAAAAAACTACTTGTTCGTATAATGTTACACTTGTATATTATTGCCTATATATAAATGCCTTTTTTCAAATAAACCTTAATATTATATAGTTATACATGTATTATATATCCATATTAAATTCTATGTGAATGATATAACAATATTAATTTATTTCAAATTTAATAAAAAATATGTCTACCTTGATAACGCACATGTCGCTTTTAATGAGAAGTTCTCCTTTTTCATTTGGTCCCAACTCCTTGCCGTTGTCATCGATTATCTAAATATATAAGCATAAAACCACAATTGAATTTTAATCTGAAGAACTAAAAAAGGCTATTGTAACGTAAAATATGAACCGGTGTAACATAAGTAAATAAAAGAATCCCTAATAAAAGAATATAAGGTATTACCTTAATAGTTATTTAAACTTTAATAACGAGTAAACATATTGTTCTGAACGAGAATAAAGAATTATATTGTAATTTAAGCTAGTTTTGTCAAAAAATTTTCAGTTCTTAGTTAACTCAGAACTAAAAAACTTAAATTACCTACCATGATTAAATACGAGAATAAAATCAGAGACATCTAGATGTTATTAGAGATAAAGATGGATGTATGAAAGAAAAGTAATGAAAGTAATGTTAAGTGAATGATGAAAGAAAAGGACCAGTCCAAGAAGGAACGCTGTCATTTTGAAAAAGTGAAGAAAGCGCTATAAGTACCTATATGGAATAAATTGTACAGGCAATGAAAGTTATGAAAGATTGGTATAGTACGTTTCAAATACCAAGGCCCCATTGCACTTTAGACGGTCATTAGGCGTTAACAATAGAATTAGTAATAACAAAAGATAAAGTACGTTTCAAATACCAAGGCCCTATTGCACTAGAAACTTAACAATGGGGCTCATAATGTTTGCCTTTTGTTATCTAATTTGGAGCACTTCAAATTGACACGCGTATCTGGCCAGGTATCTTTTGTTATATATAAGTGTTCATATTCATATTATATTCATATTCATGTTCATAATATTGTTGGCAAGTTGGACGCAAAAGCTCTTAATACGAGGGTGATAGATGAAACTGAAGAAAAAATTTGGGATGTACAAGCGGGATTTTGAAAAGGTATTGGTTGCGTGGATCAGATATTTTATTTTATTTACGAAGCATATCTGCAAAATGTCTGGAAAAACACCAAAAGGCATTTTGCAAAGTGCGTTTGTGGATTTAGAAAAAGCTTACGATAGAGTGGTAAGGGATGATTTGTGGAGAACATTGTCCGTATGTGGAATGAGTAGCCACCTGGTGTGGACCCTGAAATATCTCTACCAGAATTCCAGTGCTTGCATCGGGATTAACGGTCCACACACTGATTGATTTAACATCTCTAGAGGAGTTAGACAAGGATGTGTAGCGTCACCGTGGCTATTGAATCTATTTATGGACAGTAATTTAAATTATTTTAAAAGAGCGTGAATGTGGACTGAAGTAAGGGGAGCAACTCATCAAATTACTTTTATACGCCGATGGCCAAGTTCTCTTTGCTTCATTGACGAATGAGCTGCAAGAGATGAAAACAATTATGGACAATATACCTTTAAAAAGATAGGAATGAAAATTAATATAGGAAAAATTAATGTAGCAGATGGAAATATGTAGTCTCTGGAATTATGTATTCTCTGCCTACCCCTTGAATTTGCTTAGAAGAGGATTAAAATGGAAGCAGTACTATTAAAAGGAGTAATTAGGTAAACAGTAACACCAAAAACTTAGAAGAACAAAATAAGTGATCGCCTTACAAAGATAATTATCCTCTAACAAGTGATTTAATATACCTTATACTGGAAAATATTTGCTGGAGACCCAACAGAGTTAAGAGGGGCCTCCTTATCAGGAATTGAGAAGAATCCGTGTAACTCCGTCATCCCGTAGCCTTGTCGCACGAATGATCCTTCTTGAAGGTTTGCCTGGAAGAATTTACATACACAAAACTATTTTTTGAGAACTTCTCACGCTTTTTATAGCAGGCAAATAATAAAAGGGATAAAAATGTTACGCAAACAAATTTAGAAAATCTCATGTGGTCTTTCTCCATTGTGAGAACAAGCTGCAAGAGTGTTCTGGCGACAAAATACTTAGTGTACAAAATGTAAAAAAAATATTCTAACCATACGCGCCATCAAGGATTGCACTGCGCAGATATATTGCATATAATTCGCTTAAATCATTCTGTGAGATTTCTTATTCTGAAGTTAGAGTTGCTGTGACCAAAAACAGTCGAGAAGAAGTTATTCCGTAGGATAGATCCGAGCCACGATCGTTGTAGCAATAATAAGAACTAAGATTGTTAATTCGCCAGTAAAACTGCAATTCTTATAGCATCTCAGCCACAAGAGAAGATCTCTGAACAGTTACCTGAAGTGCAGCGATGGTGTCAACTGAGATGGGTGCCCCGGTGAGGAGCCAGTTCCGTAATGAGGTTACATCCGCTGGGGTGATGATACTTCGGACTCGGGAGGCTGTTGCCGGAGACATCAGTACCCAGGTCACCTGGAGTATGTAACGTATATTTTGTGGGCAGATCGTAGCATTGGGTAGATCTTAAAGTATGAAATCGAAAATCTTTCACCAAAAGTCAAAAATAGATGCGACGACGAGCAAAGCTAGGAAGAGCATATTAGGATAACATGTAAATAATCTGGAGAGTCAAGCAAAGCACAATAGAATGCGGCGACCCTCCTAGTTTTAACAGAAATACGGTATGCCAAGGCAGATCATGATATGCCCAATTCTATGATGTGCCGACGACAAAGACATTGTTACGACATGTATCCCCGCGGAGGATGTCAAAGGTCTTCCAAGTATCCACTGTGAAATCCAAATCATAGTCCGCTCCACACTTTGTTTAAAATGATCCTTTACTATTATTTTGAAGACAGATAATTAAGATTTTTTAGTAGCGGGAAAAAACTAGTCAATTAAAAGTTACCTGATGTTTCTTAATGATCTCAAGAGAGGTTTCGGCGGTGACATTAGGGGTCATTACGAGGGTGGTTCGAAACACAGGTGTAGTCGACACCATGACCCACCAGGTCATCCATTGCGCGCTCGACAGCAAGAATGCTCGCTCTTCTGGACGGGGAAACGTAGTATAATGCATCCTGATAAATAAACAAACGACAGATTTCATAAAATACGTTTTGTGCAAAGCTGAGGAGAATAATTTTTACGCTGCGTATGTCTCGATACGTTCAATTAATACTTTCAGAAGATAAATTTCGCTCAAAAGTTTTGCTTTATTTGAATTCTGATGCAAATTGTGTTTAGACATCAACTTTCAATAGATTTTCGACTAAGGAGTTAAATTTGCATTAAAAAATGTATCCATAATTTTAATAGAGAAAGGGAATTTTGTTTTTTAATGGGAAATTTATAGATAATTTCAATACTTTCAAATAATGATAAACAAGGTTAGCACGTCAATTAATGTTTGGGTAAAACAATGATTGTATTTGTCTTTCGTCACTTTGGAACTGTTCAAGTAGCTACGTTTACTTAAAAAAAGATCGTCGAGAAAATGAAACCAACTTACCACAAACAATACATTTGTGCTACTAAACCTTCGTGCGTGATGAGGGCAGCTTTGGCAGGTCCGGTGGAGCCGCTGGTGGGCAGCAGGATTGCCGTACTGGATGGTGAGGCATTCGCCACTCTGTCAAGTGTTACAAATTGTCACAACGCAGGTTGAGGATTGAGATCTTCTATAAAATAATACTCAAAAGCAAACAATTGCTTGAATGTTTAAATTTAGCATGCATTTCAGTTTTCAATTAGTTGTCAGAATGTAGACTATCACTCGAACAATTAAAACACGTCAAACCCTCTTTTCAGCAACGATTTTAACATTCAGACGTAGTAGGACATATCGCCATACTTTAGGCACAAATGCACGCTTTCAAGTACATGCAGCTGCCTTCTAAGTGACTGTCCACACCAGAAAACACTTCTGGTATCCCCTCGGGATGACATGTCATGACAATATGTTGATTGTGTATAACTCCTAACGCATTACAAAGTTCTTACTGAAAATCCTCAAACTCATCGCTTTGCCCCTCAATAAACGCATCCAAGCTTCCATCCCCAGTTCCAGTGAGCACCACAACCTCCGGCCGCTCAGTCATCTTTCCAACAGCTTGTTCCACATTCTCGCGGTTTGCGACATCACAAAACACCACAGACGGAGGCCAGATGTTGAAGAAGTGATCCAACTCAACTGAAAACATACCGGGAGGCTACAAAACTAACGCGTTGTGTTCGCATGAAAAGGTATCGTAGATGGATAAATAACTATGTGTCGGGCAGGATCTTATCACTATGTGTTGGGCAGGATCTTATCACTATGTGTCGGGCAGGATCTTATCACTATGTGTCGGGCAGGATCTTATCACTATGTGTCGGGCAGGATCTTATCACTATGTGTCGGGCAGGATCTTATCACTATGTGTTGGGCAGGATCTTATCACTATGTGTCGGGCAGGATCTTATCACTATGTGTCGGGCAGGATCTTATCACTATGTGTCGGGCAGGATCTTATCACTATGTGTCGGGCAGGATCTTATCACTATGTGTTGGGCAGGATCTTATCACTATGTGTCGGGCAGGATCTTATCACTATGTGTCGGGCAGGATCTTATCACTATGTGTCGGGCAGGATCTTATCACTATGTGTCGGGCAGGATCTTATCACTATGTGTCGGGCAGGATCTTATCACTATGTGTCGGGCAGGATCTTATCACTATGTGTCGGGCAGGATCTTATCACTATGTGTCGGGCAGGATCTTATCACTATGTGTCGGGCAGGATCTTATCACTATGTGTCGGGCAGGATCTTATCACTATGTGTCGGGCAGGATCTTATCACTATGTGTCGGGCAGGATCTTATCACTATGTGTCGGGCAGGATCTTATCACTATGTGTCGGGCAGGATCTTATCACTATGTGTCGGGCAGGATCTTATCACTATGTGTCGGGCAGGATCTTATCACTATGTGTCGGGCAGGATCTTATCACTATGTGTCGGGCAGGATCTTATCACTATGTGTCGGGCAGGATCTTATCACTATGTGTCGGGCAGGATCTTATCACTATGTGTCGGGCAGGATCTTATCACTATGTGTCGGGCAGGATCTTATCACTATGTGTCGGGCAGGATCTTATCACTATGTGTCGGGCAGGATCTTATCACTATGTGTCGGGCAGGATCTTATCACTATGTGTCGGGCAGGATCTTATCACTATGTGTCGGGCAGGATCTTATCACTATGTGTCGGGCAGGATCTTATCACTATGTGTCGGGCAGGATCTTATCACTATGTGTCGGGCAGGATCTTATCACTATGTGTCGGGCAGGATCTTATCACTATGTGTCGGGCAGGATCTTATCACTATGTGTCGGGCAGGATCTTATCACTATGTGTTGGGCAGGATCTTATCACTATGTGTCGGGCAGGATCTTATCACTATGTGTCGGGCAGGATCTTATCACTATGTGTCGGGCAGGATCTTATCACTATGTGTCGGGCAGGATCTTATCACTATGTGTCGGGCAGGATCTTATCACTATGTGTCGGGCAGGATCTTATCACTATGTGTCGGGCAGGATCTTATCACTATGTGTCGGGCAGGATCTTATCACTATGTGTCGGTCAGGATCTTATCACTATGTGTCGGTCAGGATCTTATCACTATGTGTCGGTCAGGATCTTATCACTATGTGTCGGGCAGGATCTTATCACTATGTGTCGGTCAGGATCTTATCACTATGTGTCGGTCAGGATCTTATCACTATGTGTCGGTCAGGATCTTATCACTATGTGTCGGGCAGGATCTTATCACTATGTGTCGGGCAGGATCTTATCACTATGTGTCGGTCAGGATCTTATCACTATGTGTCGGGCAGGATCTTATCACTATGTGTCGGTCAGGATCTTATCACTATGTGTCGGTCAGGATCTTATCACTATGTGTCGGTCAGGATCTTATCACTATGTGTCGGTCAGGATCTTATCACTATGTGTCGGTCAGGATCTTATCACTATGTGTCGGTCAGGATCTTATCACTATGTGTCGGTCAGGATCTTATCACTATGTGTCAGGCAGGATCTTATCACTATGTGTCGGGCAGGATCTTATCACTATGTGTCGGTCAGGATCTTATCACTATGTGTCGGTCAGGATCTTATCACTATGTGTCGGTCAGGATCTTATCACTATGTGTCGGTCAGGATCTTATCACTATGTGTCGGTCAGGATCTTATCACTATGTGTCGGTCAGGATCTTATCACTATGTGTCGGTCAGGATCTTATCACTATGTGTCAGGCAGGATCTTATCACTATGTGTCGGGCAGGATCTTATCACTATGTGTCGGTCAGGATCTTATCACTATGTGTCAGGCAGGATCTTATCACTATGTGTCGGGCAGGATCTTATCACTATGTGTCGGTCAGGATCTTATCACTATGTGTCGGTCAGGATCTTATCACTATGTGTCGGTCAGGATCTTATCACTATGTGTCAGGCAGGATCTTATCACTATGTGTCGGGCAGGATCTTATCACTATGTGTCGGGCAGGATCTTATCACTATGTGTCGGTCAGGATCTTATCACTATGTGTCGGTCAGGATCTTATCACTATGTGTCGGTCAGGATCTTATCACTATGTGTCAGGCAGGATCTTATCACTATGTGTCGGGCAGGATCTTATCACTTCTGTGATGTTTCATTGGATCACTATAGCAATCAGAGGCATATTTTGATGAGCTTCCAAATGTTACCAGAATTTGGATGATTTCTTGACTTATAAGGACCAGTAAAAGTTAATTTTGATAAACCTTAAGCCCTAAATGTCTTGGTAAAATTAAACGTCCTATGAATGATAAGATTATGACTCATGTATGGTAATTTTTTTTGTGAAGGTAAACATTTTTGTGTGATGTTTTAGTTAGTTCAATGGAATGTCTTTGATGTTTTAAAGAACATCACAGATACACGCAGTAAACTTAAGAGACATTCACTGGCACTTATTGTAACGGCGCAACAATAGCTCCTACGTTGTGGATCCGCTACGTTAATAGTCTGACTGACGCACCTAGTTCTGGAGACATCATCGAACACCCAGCCCCGAGAGAGAAATGCTTGTCCGTCCGATTCTGACAACTAATCTGTGTTTTGCATGGTTTGACTAATGTGCATTTCACTCCTGCTTACAGGGGATTCTCTATTTCTATCACCGCGTGGTGTATGCTTATCTAATCAGAGCGCGTTAATGCGCTAAAACAGTTCGCGTAATTTATTTAGAACAAATCAAGTGTCATTTCACCTCCTTGGAGTAAGTTCTTCTGTTGGGATCGGCTCACATGGCAGATTAATATGTGGAAAGATTCATAAGTTCTTGATTAATTTTAAATTAATTTAAGACCACCACGAGGGTTTATAGCCGTGCGGAGATATTAATCAAATAAATAATAATAAAAAAAAACGAGAGGTGTCGTGGGGCTTTCGCTACTGATGCGAACATGTCTATACTGCAGTAATATACTTATACATAGACAAACGTTTGTAAACACACAAACCATCTTTGAACATATAATCTTTTGTAAAGATGATTCGTCTTTTTTTTCGTTTAAATTATTCACATCGTTTACCTAGCGTTTATCTAAAAATATTAATGTATTAGTACTGTTGAGGAAACTGGTATATTTATATAACAATCTGTATTAGTTCTACCTTACAAAATCTGTACCATTTTCTGTTATTACTCCGTGTTCCAATAAATAAATAAATAGCCCTCGACCAAGATGTGTCCTCTTCAAGATGGTAAACTCTATGTATTAAAACCTAAAAGTGACTTGTGATTGCGTTGTTGTAGTGGTAACATCTCGACCATAGATTCAGAGGTCGCAGGGTCAAATCCAGTAGCGGAACATTTAGTGTTCGGTCAGCGCGGACAAATTTTCTGTTGCGTACTGACTGAGTGCGGCAGACGATCCAGTGTTCACCGAAACATCATGGATATGACATCTGCCGTGGACGAGCGGCAGCCGTTTTTGTAGTATTTTTTTAGCTATTTTAATTTATTGTGCACAAAAAAGCAGTCCCTCACTTACAGATAGTTACGTTAGGATCCAACCCGAGCGGCACGACCCCAGCCATCAGAGAGCCCAGGTTAGCGGCGACCAGGTGCTCATGGTTGGCAGCGACGGTGACGGCAGCTCGACCCTGCACCCTCGCTCTGAGGGCTCGCGCCACTCGCACGGAGCGCGCCAGCATCCAGGACTTGGTGAATGACTGACCCGAGTGGCCATTGAGCTGTAATACACATTGTGCTCGTGAAAGTGTACAAAAAATAACATCTGTGTCCGTACGTTCGCTAGCGGTTTTTGCAGTCACATTCGATTGTAACTTTTTGTATATAAAAATTAGCCTTTTCACCTGAACTTACCATCTTGAACTACCTGATTCACAATATCCTTTCTTAGCGGGTGTCTAGTCATTGCACAAGCAAATTACCTGCCGTAAGTTTGTAGACTCTATAGATCTGGAGATTTCTTGATGATTGAGTCAGTCAGTGGTATTTTGGTTTTATATACCGCGTATATAGAGACAGCTTTCTTTCAATGAAATCCCTTACTCCACTGACTAAACTGAACAACTTTCGCAAAGAAACAAATCTACGCGAATGAAAAAACAAACGTTCTCTCCACACAAGTTTTAAAAAGTTATTTCAAATGTTATATCGGCAAGTGAACCTTGGATGACTTTACCATATTTACCTAGGTAGAGCTTTCTCACTTGACCTAATGGCCTAACTCCTCAGGATAGTGGTAGATCAGCAATTAAAATTATACCTCCAACCCGAATGTTAAAAAAAATGAAGGTATGTTTAATTGCGCTGGGATTTTAAGAAGCTGAACAGTTACCCTTAAAAAAAACGTTACCTTTTTTTTATTGAAATAAACTGTAACTCTAAGTTTTAAGACAGGCTATTTAAATAAGCTACCCCTGAGTACAGCTCAAATTTAATTTACTCCGCTGGCTCAATGAACCGAAGTGGATCTTGGCCCCCGTAACCATAACGTGCCACTGCACGTATCTAGCTGGGATGCCCAACCGGCCCACGGCTGATAGGTCGTCTTCTTCTCCCATTAATTTCACATGAGCAACCCAACAAACTACATGATATTTCACCAATAATGTTGGAATTGGCCACTAGCTCTTTTATTTTGTCATTTTTTTTGCTCTCCATCTCTCTGCATCAGTTCTAAAATATTTCTGAAGATTTTTCTTTCAGCTATCAGTAGATTATTCTTTTAATTAATGGTAAGCGTCCAAGCTTCACACTACAATCTGTCTAACACGGTCTTGTTTATGCGGATTTTGATTTGCACACCAGCACCTTATGGAGTACAAGGGAATTTTGAATTCTTATATCAATCTCCTCTTCTCTTATGATAATTGGTATAAAACTTATAAATAAGCTCTTTTAATGTGTTTGTATATGTACCTTATTTGACTGAACTTCGTTTTTGAGTAAAAGAACAAATTAACTAAAATCATCTTATCTCAAACAAGTCGCAGAATAAACAAAGTGGCATATTTAATTCTTTAACGTTGACAGAATCATGTGCATGTGGAGGAAAACTTAGGAAAACATACTGTCATAGAGCATCATACATTTAGAATTAGAACTCACCACCATGACATCGTCAGGATGTATCTTAAGGCAGTGGTAGAGGATCTTGGCAACGTTGTATTCCCCCTTCACCTCGTGTATCACCTGGTCCACGTAGCGCTGCGCCGGCGTCGTCGCGCCGCCGCTGAGTACCGCGTGAGACATGCTGACAGACCTTCAAGTAGTAGCGTTATTTAACGTTATAATTTTGGACAAATACGCATGAAAATAATGCATCAAACTAATATTATTAGTAGCACCTTATTTAGAAACATCAAAACTTAATTTTTAACCAATTGAATCAATTTAAGCGCTATACAACACTTTATACTGGTATTCCTTATAACTTTAAGGGGCAGATAGTTGCCAACGACCTTGAGTCAACCTGTGTTGGTACAAATATCGACAGAAAGTGTATTAAAATAACGTCGTTGGGTCTCCATATAGCGCAAAATAGGACATAATAATACATTTCACATGTACGCGATAGACAGTAATTTTGCTTACAAGCTAATTATGACCTTACTCACTGTTAATTAGGAGATATATAAAATAAAATAAAACAGTCCGTACAGATTAAAGAGCACAACTCAACTAAACCAAAATTATTTTTTTGTTTGAGAAATTATGTAAGGTTTTTATTTATATACGATAAAAAAGATTGCTAAGATGTCATAAACATCGTTATCTATTGCGTCAGTAGAGATATTTTAGGATTCCGTACAAAAAGGGTAATAAAGGAACCATAATCCGTTCGTCTATATGTCACAGCCTCATACTTTTTGATCCGCCTTGAAGTTTGGTACTAAGTTAGCATAATACTTGACCACACATTACGGTCAAGTATGGTGCTTAATTACCATAATACTTGACCACACATTACGGTCAAGTTTGGTGCTAAGTTAGCATAATACTTGACCACACATTGCGGTCAAGTATGGTGCTTAGTTTCCATTATATTTGACCACACATTGCGGTCAAATTTAATTTACAAAAAATAATAATACCGCTACCAAATTGTAGATATTAAAGAGCTTATTATACATGTTTTTCAACGAATGACAAAACATTATTAAAACAACAAAAACCATGTTGTCCTGTTAAATGAACTGCATGTTTAAAAATCACTTCAGTGCATGTGTAAGCCGTGACTTTAAAATCATAATCCTGTAAATATACATACGTTAATCATAACCTTGCTCTTAATATCTCCTCTTTTTAGGATTCCGTACACTCGAAGGATGCCAAACGGGACCCATTACTAAGCCTCCACTATCTGTCTGTCTGTCTATCTGTCCGTCCGTCTGTCACAGGGGTCAGGGTCTACAGTTTCAGCCGTTATAGATAGCCAGGTGAGTTTGTGCACTCACTTGTGTTCTATTCGTATTCGCGTTTTTCCTAGTTGAATTTTAGATCCATTTTTAAGTTGTTCGTAACAAATCACAAATACGAATCGAATACGAGTGAGTACACAAACGCCCTAGCTTCTATCACGACAAAAAAAAGACAAAAAAATTAATCCCAACGGAGGACCCCTTAAAAAAAACTCGAAAAACTAGCGTTTTTTTATGTCATCATGCCTCCTACCTTATTTCCGGAACAAAAGGATCGAAATACACGAAAAAAATCATGGTAATAGGTGATTTCGTAAGAAATATAGCGGTTAAGATATTACGGTTACGTACTCAGCGAGAGCTGCGAATTGTTTGTCAGGCAATATCATTCTAGCGATTTGTTTGTGTCGCCTTAATGTTGCTTTGATATCTATTTGACATAATTTACCATATTTTAGGTTACCGTACCCGTATTGTGTGGTGGTACGGAACCCTTTGTGCGCGAGTCCAACTCGCACTTGCCCAAATTATTAACATTTTCAGTTAATAATTTCGGGGCTTTGGCACGAGGCTGAGGGAAACGTCTGCAGATTATAAAGAGGGGAATAAACGCTCCGGCTTTAGTAAAAAAATATATAATATACTGCAGACTATCTAGAGCGATGAACTTTGATTTGAATTTTAAATCTTTATCACGAACTTTAACTAAATAAATATCAAAACAAGATCCAAATAAATACTGATTGAGACTAAGATAAGATCCGATTAAATAATTTATTGCGCACAGAAACAATTTGAGACCAAGTCAAATTGAAGATATAATATTATAACTACAAATTATTTTCTTTGAATTTTTATGAAGAATTTTAGTGACTATAATTTTAATTATACAATATTTAGGTAATTATGAGCGCGTTCGCAGACTTAGCAGCTTAATTTCCCCTCGAAGAGATCATTATGGGACGAGTTGTGTGAAAATACGAGACGCACGCTACAACCGGACACATGTTGTTGTGTTTATAATCAATCGTGTTGACCGACGTTCGCCGTATTCATTATGATTATGTGTGATCCGACTTTTTGAAAATTAACATTGGAATACGATTGTTTTAGCCTCCCATTTGCAAGATTTACGATCAAAATCTCCTAGTTTTTGTTGATTGTATATATGGGTATACTTACGATTTTTTCCTGCAAAATTAGTAAAATATTTAAAATAAATATTAAACATAATTTTTTAAATGTTACCAGTCCTACCTCTGTCTTTTTAAATTGAGAAATAATAAATATGCAATTAAATGAAATATATTTATTTATATATTATGGGTTCATTATATTTATTACAGCTCAGGTATAATGTAAAATCATAGAAAAAAAAACTATTTTAACTAAATATAAGGGAAAATGCAATAAAAAATATAAGTTTGTCTTACTTAGATTTAATAATATTATATACTTAACAAAGCAATAATATGGGAATAAATTTTTCCCATGTTTCTTCAATAAAATAAATCATAAACGTACGGCAATGAATACAAAAAAATAAGAAGTTGTAAAAATAAAAGTTGATATAAAATAAACTTTTCATTCAATTTGATACTAATGAAAGACAATAAAAATTAAAAAATTAAGTGTTTTCGAGATATATTTAGGCCTACTTTGGGGCCGGCTTCAGTCGAATCAAGACAAGCATTACCGAAGGACATCAGCATACATGAACGAAAAAGACCACGGAAACAAGAGTATTGATAAATATTGAAAATAGTTATGGAGAAAGTACACCTCCCTGTGAGACCAAGTGTCATCATAGATATATGATTGTAACCACTCAGTATGCTTCGGAGGACAGCGAAAAGGATAATTATCGTGGTTTACACAATTAAATGCACTTCTTAAATCAAAAAGAGTTAGGATATGTACTGAGTTGTCTATCATACATGGCTTCACGAATGTCATCAGTGATTTTAATGAGTGCAGTACTGGTACTGAGTACTGTAGGATAGACGAAATCTCGATTGAAGAGGATTTAGTAGTTTGTTACAGTGAATTGACGGTGAGCTACGGGTTCAAGTACTTGGAGATAAATTGTAGTATAGAAATTCGTCTATAGTGCATGAAGTCGGTTGGATCAGATGTTTTTGGGACGAGGACCATATGGGCAAGAAACATTTTGAACGACAGGGTAATGTTGATGATATGTGTAATAGCAAGAAGAAGTAAGTCACGGCCAATGCAATCAGCATTATTTGCCATGGAGAGGTTGATCTTCATAATATCGGAAACAGGAACTGGTAAAAAAGGAAACATAGAATTAGAAGAAAGGGGAACAGATAATATTATGTCGGATGGTGGTTTTTTTAAGTGTGGCATTAATAGTATGGGGACGGGGTTAAAAAGTGAGGTCTTGTCGACACTTTCCAAAGCCTAAGAAACGAAAAAAGTGCCAAAGATTGTTGGATCTACACTGCTTATTGAAATAATGAATTTGTTTATGTTTGTGTTTATGTAACGTTTTATTTCTAGTAGTCTGGTTGCAACGATTTCGAGCAGCCTACCTTACCCAGTTATCTTCAGTGGGGTTCTTTTTGTGCTTTCGCCTAGCACTGTCTCTCCTAGCCATAAGTTTACCAACATCATTTGTAAGCCACGGCGTAGTGGCACGTTTTAACCGAACCCTGTGGATCGATGCATGGTCATCGTAAAGTTCAGTGATAGTTTTATTGATATTTATTTCTGTCCATACTTGCAAAGTTAGGTCAAAAAGTTATTTTAGGCTTGTGCTTTGGGATTTTTAGCCTATAAGAAGCGTAAATGAGGTCATGGTGGAAAAAGCCAGATGCTGTAAACTGGCCATGGCTTTAGATCTGGTTGGGATTAAGGGTAAGAATGAGATCGAGAAGAATATGGGAATCACCTACATAATGTGTTGCAGCAAGATCCATTATAGTGACATTGACAGAAGTTGTCAAGGTCTGGAGCTTGCGCGATCGAGCATCATCGACTAGAAGGTTAGTGTCAAAATCTCCCAAGACCAAGGAATGTTCATATATACGTATAGAGCAAATTTTCTAAATCATCAAAATAGTCAATTTTGGGAGATGGATATGCAACACCAAGTAAACATTTTGTTGTGGTATAATCAAGCTCAGCGAAAATATATTCCATCGCTGGCTTAGTTAGACCGGTTATATTCAGAGGAACAGCGAGACAAGATATAATACTTAACCCTTAACTACCTACCCCCTATGTTTGTCACATAACCACCTACCTGTGGTTATAGAGACCGCTTATCAAATGTCAAAAAGTTTCATCCATCAGCCTAGTTCGTCCACTGCGGGACATAAGCCTTTCCAGGACTGCCACTCCCGGCGGTCATCCTGGAAGAATTGCTCATACTCACACACGCTGGGCAGACGGGTTGGTGAGTGCGGTGCCGGAACCCTCGCACCATTGACGCTGCTGCCCGTCACCAGTCTTATCTATATAAGGCCCAGCTATTAGGGATGGATATACCGCTATCCATCAGTTCCAGGCATGGTGGGCCTCCTCGTGTTTTGCCTGTGAGCTATCCTCTTACCCTCCCCCGAATTACATCGAGGGGGTCTCCAAGTAAGAGACTCTCTCTCAAAAAGTTTAGTAACTAATTAAAACAAATATTATTTTTATGCGCACGTATTTCAAGATCCATTTTGTTTAATTAAAAACAATAAAATAGAATGTTACTTAAATAATTGAGTAACAGTAAAGAGGGCGTGGCTTAAGAATTTAAGATAGACCATTATCGTTTGTGATTGCTTGTATAGCGGTGTTATAATAAATTGGGCCAATCACAGCGCAGAATTGCGGTGTTATAATGTAATATCATAACAACGGTCAAACAATGAAGGTACTTAAAACAATACTTTTGATATTGTAATTACCTTATTGCAGTATGGGAGTAAGTAAGATAGATAGATAAAAACTTTATTAATCGCCATAACACATAACAAATAAAATTTTAAGAACAATACAATTTTGACACTATCCCATACATAACGAAAGAATACAAGAACACAAAAGGTTATCTGGAAGAGATTTCTTTTAGTGATAAGACCGCCAATTGTACCCTACTACTTATTATAAAACTATTTCCTTATTTCTGTTTTTTTTGGTGTGCAATAAAGATTATTGTATTGTATTGTACAAGGATGACATCATGTGCCATGGCAACAAAAAAACACGGGATCAGCATAATGCCGCAGGCGCTGTTTTACTGCCATAAGCCTCATTCGAGATAAAAAAAGAGATAAAAAACAGTGCAGATCTGGGAGACATTCAAAGATCCACAAGCGGTTTTAAGAATTTTCAGTTGTTGGTTTTGAGATTGATTTGGATACTTGCAAGTATATCAGGCGATGTGTACTTATAAAGAGGACGATGGAAAGAAGAGGAATGAAAGCCTTTGTTTGGCATCGTTTTTTGCAGTTTGAATAAATACACTTTAAGTTTAGACTTAAAACTATCCTTCAATTTAAGATCACGAATATATATTTTATCAATAAAATATTTTATCATATTTTTGTGTATCTTGAATTGTCGCGACTCGAGAATATAATCAGTTATGTTTGTGTCTGAATACAATATGGAACGTCGCCCAAACTTCGCCGCCATTTGAACAAGTTACTCAAACTTATAACTAAATGCTAGAGGAGCCCAGAAGGTCGCACCTCAGATCTACGGCCTTTTTAAGAGAAGAGCGCAAGACTCCGCGGCCATACAAAACGATTTAGCTTCTCATTTGTACGCTAATGCATTAAATCAAATAAAATTTTGAGTAACTTCATCTTTTTCACAACCTACAAGTCCGATTTAACTTTAAATTTCAGAAAATCAACACGCTTAGGAGATACAAGCACTTGGAAATCTATGTTTTAAGCTCCAAAATGTTCCATTTTTTTTTCGATTTTCTTAAGCATTTCTTAAGTAAAAACAATTTATATTGAATTTCGGACCCGTGGTATTTCATAAATATTTGGAAAATGCAGTCATTTTGTATGTAGAAAGTATAGAATTGTAATATTGTAAGAATCCAAATCTCGCGCGCGTAAGTTTTACCGTCTAGCCTTAATGGGGAGTTAGAAAAAGTTTGATAAAATATATTTATGTGTTAACTATGTTGACATTTCGTTATTTTTCTATGTCGTTAAGACATACGGGAGTTACAAGACACAAAAACATACAATTTAATACATAAGTAATAATAAAATTCTTAAATAAATAAATAAAAGAAAAATTACCCCTAAAAAAGATTTTTACCCAATAAATAAAAAAAATAGAAAAAGAAACAATTCATGGATCCATGGGTGTTTTTGTGAAAATGTTTGATTTAACAAGAGTTGTGGTGACCGGTAGAGTAGAATAGCACCAACCCAATACTCTAAGGGGTGTCGTAAAAGGCGACAAATGAGATATAGGTGGTGTAGCTGATGCCGGGCTCGACTGTGGAGGTATCACCATCTTACTTGGAAACCCCCTCGAAGATATTCGGGGGAGAGTAAGAGGACAGCTCTCGAACAGGCATAAAACCAGGTGGCCCACCATGCCTGGGACCGATTGATGGCGGTATATCCATTCACAACTGCCGGGCCTTATATAAAACAGACTGGTGATGGGCAGCGGTGTCACTGGTGCGAGGGTTCCGGCACCGCACTCACCAACCCGCCTGCCAAGCGTGTGTGAGTATGGGTATTACTTATAAAACGACCACCAAGAGTTGTGAAATCTTGGAAAGGCCTATGTCCAACAGTGGACGAAAAAAAAAGGCTGAGGGATGGATCGACGGTGTTCTTAAAAAATAGTGGAACATCAACTTTGTACCGTCCATGATTTGCCATATTTACAGCGTACCACTCAATTACCACATTACATTTTAATCACAAAAATAGTATAAAAACCCCAATTAAGTACACCGTCATCACAAATCATACGTGTCATATTGTCATATATGCCTTTGAAATACGTCTCCTAAACAAATCATTTATCATCACATATATTTTTAGAGAAGTTCTGACTCACTCCCTAACTCACTCATCCAACACCCTTGGACCTAGAAAGCTGAGGATTTGCACAAAAGTTACCGTTTTAATATACATAAACAAGGAATAAGGCCACATTTTTGACGTCACGGGTTTGTAAGAAACGGGATTGCGCGAGCCAAGCCAAGCCGAAAGCGCTCTGTGATGAAGACCTTACATGATTTAATTAACAAATGTGAAATAACCGACAGAGGTGAGTCAAGATTGCAGCAGATTAAGTTCTGCAGAATCTCTTACCCTCTTTCAGAAAAAAGCAAGTTTTAACAGGAAGGAAAGGGTGTGCGAGGGGTGTTAGTACTGCGTGGTTGACAGCTAAATATATGTTCAATGAGCTTGCGCAGCACGACGAGTCACTTGGTGGCATTGTTTTGTCATGATGGTGATGACAATCACAGCCGAAGCCTACCATCAAATAAAGTTAGTTGCGTCATGGTCTAACTGTCCAGTGTGCGCGCCCTGACGTATTTGTAGTCATTTGTAGTATATGGTTGTATCTCAATTTACGCTACTCGGATAGTCTCCACGCCAGTCGTTTCTGAATTATCAGCGGTAATGCCAAACACGTCCTGTATACAATGTGTCCGACACATCCTGTGCCCCCCGACAGTTCCCACAGAGACAAATGTGCACAAAACTTGTGCAGACACGTCGCGAGACGTTCTAAGTGATTCGGGAACATTGTTACGTTAACCCTTATCGTGTCTCGTTAAGAAATTGAACTAACTAGTTATGTTTGTCAGAATATGTACCGTGGAGACAACATTCTGAAATTTCTGTCTTGTTAAATGTATCTCCATTAACATAATAACTATCTTAAAGTAAAGACGACATTTGTCTCAAAATATGTTCAGAGGAGCAAAATACCACTTGCTCTTCACAAAATCCTCGGAACTATAGATCCTACAACCGTGATAGTTTCGGCACCCCACGCAGACTTCTATTCCGCTTAGAAAGGATTTTCAGTTGAAGAACGTGAAACTCCTACTGAAGCGATGTGAGATTTATCACAGGACTCATTGACCCCTATTCTGAAGCAAGTGCCCTAAACTGACGTTTATAAAAAGTGCTCTAAAATTAAGTTTCCATGACTTAAATTTTTTAGGTATTCTGAAGCTGGCGTTTAGAAACGTCAAATTGAAATTATAACTAAATTTACGATGACAGCTCTAAAGCAATTCAACTTAAGGGTTTTTAGCGTTTTTGGTATTTATAACAAATTAGAGCGTTAACCTTCAAGCGGGCGTGCGTAGTCGAATCGACCGCGCTTAGTACATTTTCGTTCATATTATTATTATTACCCATCACATGTATTTCTCATTTCTAGTAACCTGTCGCTATGTCATTGGGAATAAAATAAAGAATATACTGTCGCGCGGGGCGCTCCCCCCACTCCACAGATCGCAATTGTTTTAATCCCGGTGCAGTCGTCGAAAAGACTACACGCGCCTGTCGTCGAAAAGGTTACGCGCGACGCTCAACGCGACATACCCTCATTCACGCTCGTAGTAGTTCTTCGGCAATCATTCAATACTATCAAATTCAGCTCGGTTTTTTTATATCAAATGAGTCGTGGACGGTTATCACAAAGTGCAGTACTCGAGGAATTACCAAGAGAAGACGAAGAAGAGAGTGAATCAGAGCTCAGCAACCAAGGCTCTGAAACTTGCGACCACATCGTTGCAAAACTGATTCTGATGAAAACTAAACCAAAGTTAATTAATTTTTATTCTTATTTTGTAATTTTTATTATTAGACTAGATATATAAATTAGTCTGAGATATGTAAAAGGGTTTTGGGTTCCTAATTTTCGTTTTGATCCAAAGAATATTTGAGTTACGTTATTTAATTTAATAATTGTTTCTTTTTCATAATTTTTATTACTTTTTAAACAAATTAGACTTTTAAGACAATGATAATATATCTGAGTACAAATAAATAAATAATTATTGAATAATTAGTGCTTTATTTCTCTTATTCATCCCATAGGTCTTTTCGGTTACGCGCGCCCGCTACCGTTACAAATGACCGCGCGCCCGCTTGAAGGTTAAATTGGGTTGACAGCTCTAATATTAGGAAAATTTAGGTTGCACCTATTTAGATGCTCTCTAAAATATTTACTAAGTTTTATGCAAGTTTTTTCAGCATTTTCACCAGTATTGGTAACTTTTATTTGGTTTCTAGGTCGATAAGAACAATCAATGGTGTGTGCAAGCACTTTATCTTATTATATAATCCAGCAGTTTAGCTAAAATTTGTGTGAAAAACGACTATGATTTCATGTGAATTTTGTTTGTACCATTGCAATTCATCAAATAAATTTGATGATTTTGTCATATTCCATGTGTTAATCAATCAGCAGAAGTCAATCTATGCATCAGCCTGTCTTCGTACATTGCTGGACATAGGCCTTTCCAAGATTTCGCCTCTCTTGGTGCTCCAAGAGGAAGTGATGCCCATCATACTCACACGCTGGGCAGGCGGGTTGGTGAGCACGGTGCCAAAACTCTCGCATTAGTGACACCACTGCCCGTCATCAGTCTGTTTTGTTTAATGCCCAGCTATAACGGTCTTAGACATTGTGGGCTACCTGGTTGTGCCTGTTTGAGAGCTGTCCTCTTATTCTCCCCGAATAACTTAACTCGGGTGGGTTTGCCAATAAGGTAGTGGTATAATCGAGCCGCAGCAGTAAATAATATAAAAGGGAGAGTTTTTATATTTATTATTAAAATTTCATGTTAAAAAATAATACAGTTTATTTCTTATTCTTGTTCTTTATTGTACATACACAGAAAAAGGTAAAAAAACAAGCAAGCATTGCAATTTAAAGTTGAATACAGCGGCAAGCTTATCTCTCTAAGATTGTTTAGAATGAATAAGTAATCTTAATTAAAATGACTAAAAATCAAAAATTCCCAAACAAGTATAATTTTACAATCTGAATATCTTATAACCATTATACATAAATATAGCACTAAAATTTTTTTTTTTTTTTTTAATTTATTTATCTAATTATCATGTTTTGTACATATTTTTTACTTATAAAAAAGAAAATCACGTAAACCCTTAGTGGGTTTAAATGTGATTTCTGAGCCACTTCTTAGGTACAGTACATAACAAAAAAAAAAATACAAGTAAATAATAAAAAACATTTAACTGAGCTAATTAATTGTTCAAGACAATAGATGTCTCTTCATAATTTTTCTTACTTTTTTAGGTTTGACATCTATGTCTTGCAACACTTTACCTGGTATACTATTTAAGATTTCAGGTAGCATGTAGTTCCAAGTGCGCTTTCCATAAATATTGTTGCATTTGGGCAGAACATAAGGAGGTAGATAAGAAAGGTTACGAAAATGTTGCGGCCGCGTTCTCTTTTGAAGACAGTTGACATTATTATATTCTTCACACACAACAGCTAGTTTAATCTTATTGAATACATCAATTACTCTGCAATATTTAAATAATCCTTTCTCATCTTCTCTGAAACGGTTTCTTATGTTGATAGGTACAATGTTTTTTAAGATACTTCGTTGAAGTTTATAAATTTTTTCAATATAGGTTTTATAAGTACGGCCGTAACTACTTAGTCCATAACTAATAATAGAATCCGCCATAGACATATACAGTAATCTCACTGTAGGGAAGGGTAATTTATATTTCAATATTACTAATTTAGCTAGAATAGCTCGTAGTTTTTTACTTATACGTTCTATATGCGGTCCCCATGTAAAATTTTTGTCAATGATTAGTCCTAAGTATGTATGTTTGTCGACTGATTCAAGTGACTCACATTTACAATCAGATTTATTGTTATTCATATGCATACATAGGTGATCGTGGGCAACGATGCGTGGTATAAAGGGTGATTTTAAGTATGGCGAATGAATGTACAACAATTTGGTTTTTTGTGCATTTATAACCAGTCCAACATCGTGTGCCCATTTACATAGCTGATCATAGTTGTATTGCAGAGTATTTTGCGCGACGTTGATATCTTCGTGCGCTGTCAAAATACATGTGTCGTCAGCAAACTGGTACACAGACCCCTCCCGGAATATGTTGCAGATTGTTGCACATATCGTTTACATAAAGTAGGTATTCTGTCGGGCCCAAAATTGAACCTTGAGCGGTGCCTTCTTCGGTTAATAAAGTGTCACTGAGTTTGCCAGCTATACTGACAGCTGTGTACCTGTTTTTATGATAATCTTTAAACCATTCTAGGAATGGACCCTGTATACCATTTTGCTGCAACTTTGTATAGAGTGTTTCATAATTTAAAGTATCAAAGGCCTTGCTAAAATCTATGAAAACTGCAAGCACATGCATTTTAGAGTCCATGTGCCTGTTAACTTCATTAGAAAATTTTGCTAGTAGCTGGGTGGTATTTTTATTTTTCTGAAAGCCGTACTGGTTACCGTTAATTATATTATTCTTAATAAGGTAATTTTGTATTTCAAAACCCAGGTACTTTTCAATAATTTTATCAATGCATGATAAGATCGTTATCGGTCTATAGTTGTTAATATCAGTAAAGCTACCCTTTTTATGAATAGGTCGAATCATTCCTACTTTTATTTTATCTGGATAAATTTTATTTAAGATACACGCATTTATAAGATGTGTAATAACAGGTGTAATTTCAGTATTTATACATTTTATGTCCTTGGCTCTTATACCATCATGGCCAGGACTTTTCTTATCATTTATATGTTTTATTACATGGTATATAACATCATCATTAGCTTTTTTTAATCGCATAGATAGGTCCGGCCTTTTTACATAGGATTGTGAATCGAGGAGGGGTACATTACATGAAGAACGTAGCTTTTTTACATTGTTTTTGAATTCCGTGGCAAATAAATTAGTGGTTTTATCAATATTATTCTTGAAATGTTTAGTTATTACCTCATCAATAGACTTCATTATTTTACCGCAAAGACGATTCACAATTTCCCACATTTTTTTAGGATTTTTAAAATTTTTACATATTTCTTTTTTAGTATAGTTATTTTTTACATTATTTATATGTTTATTGGTTTTATTTCTGTATGAATTATACAATACTCTATTTTCTAATTTACTTTCGTCCTTTTTCCAGATCTCATAAAGCTCATCTCTCTTCTTACACATACGAATTATTGTTTTACTTAACCATTTACAAGATTTTCTCTTACTAAGGTTAATTTTTGTAGTTATTTTACATCTATCGTAAACATCAGAAAATTTTTCTAAGATAAAGTTAATAATATCATTTGGGTCGTCGAGGCTTAATGCCTCCGACCAATCTAATTTACGAAGTTCAAGTTCAACTTTATCGCTGTCTATCTTAGTTATAGTTTTATACATATTATGTTGTTGTTTACTCGAGTCGTCCAGCAATGCGAGACCGGTTATGTAGTGGTCGGCCAATGCATTGTTTACCACGACGGTGTGCACGGTTTGCTCAATCGCGTGTGACTCAGAGTTACGAATAAAAATATGATCTATACAGGATCTAGTTATCATATCGCGCCTTTTTTCTACCCGTGTATATTGGCTTATGCCACAGTCTAAGCTATGTTCGGACAAGGAATTAAGATATTGCGTTACATTAGATTCTGAAGGAGTTTTGAGATCTAAATTCATATCCCCTAGGAGTACATAGTTTTCTTTTGGGGTGTGCAAGGATAACATACGAGAGAGTTCTTTAATAAACAGGTTTTTACTTCGCTCTGGAGGACGGTACACAGCGCATAAAGTCGTCTTATAACCGTAATTAGATTCTAACTGTCCTAATACACATTCGTAATTTAATGTACGAGCTTGGAATCTAGAAAAGTTAACACTTTTATGGACGTACACAATAATGCCGCCTCCTGCTCGATTGTTTCGTAGCTCTGTGTGCATTTCATAGTCTTCTAATTCAAATAATTTTTTGCAGATATCGGTGATGTTAGCCTCTGTGATTACAATGACATGAACTAGGCGCGTACTGTTCGTTACTATCATTTCTAACTGAGAAAAGTTTTTGATCATAGACCTTAATACTATAACAATAATACTATAATAATACTTATAACAATAACATTCTACATTATAGAAATTATTTATTCTTACAAATTATATATTAAACTGTAGCCTTCCGCCCATTGACTTGGCTTATGTCCCTTATGCAAGGGCAGGCAGGGACGGGGCAATTTCCACGGGCTCTGTGAAGGGTGCTTGGTCTAGATCTGGGTTAGGAATAGGCGTCCATGGGTCCTCAGGTAGAGTAGGTAGCATAAGAGTGGGCTGGTCAGGCATAAAGACTCCACCACCCTTTGGCATCTCTGAAAAAATTAAAAAATCATTTAACGCATGTATTACAAAAAGGAAAACGAATAATTTCACTAAAATATGAACGAATGGGATTTTTGAAGGACTTGAATTCAAAGTGTCATCATGTTTTTGTTCCGTCTAGTCACATGATCACATTAGTAGTTTCCTTTGGTTCAGAGCTCATATTGTAGATGAGACAACTGAACCATACTTCATTCAGACTATAACGTTGAAAGATAATCGATAGCCACTGCAATATATTGTAACTCGTAACTTTGCCTGTGAAGTCTCAGACTACAGAACCTGTCGATTACTGCCCGACCAGTCATTTTCATTACATATGACCCTTGCCTCCCAATTTGAATGATTAGTAAGTTGTTGGTATTTGTTGTAGACCTATTATGAATTTTTGTAATACAAAAAGTATTTTCGATCCCGTCTCATAAGTAATACCTAATAAATTATAGATTGTTAATAAAAAGTAAACACATTCAATGTTAAAACAACTTCATTTCACTGTAACTGTGAACTGTGTAGACTTCACTGTAAGTTCTTATTACTGTTTAGATGTGTAAAGTATATAATTCATACCTTCTGCTGTGTCTTCCAGTTCTTGCACATCCAAGGACGTTGGGGTCCCGAGCAAGCTCCTCTCACATATTTACTGTCGTTGTAGTTTTACGTATCGCTTGCCAACAGCATAGGTTGTAACTGAAGCCGCTCCCACTTCTTGTTCTTTTTTATTTCATCATCAGTGTTTTCCATGGTAAAATTGGTGAGGAAGAATCAATCAAAGCCGATTTATCTGGATTTCTAATGTGTCTCCGTGTAAAAAGACTTCACTGGAGAATTTCCAGTTGAAATTTACACAAACTCTCATCTCAATAACAAACAAAGTTCAAAATTGTTCGAAATAGTTCTAATGTAGAAAATTTCTGACTTTTTTTTTTTTGGTTCCTATCTGTCGCTTTTTATGAAAACTGTAAAAGAAAGCTCCAAAATATCATTTTATTGATAATTAGTGACAAAAAATCATAAACTGTTGTTGTTTTCCTAGTAAAAATCATTAAAACTTAAAATTAGAACTTTAATTCATGAATCGGTAATAATCGACAATAGTTCCACTCTAGCTGATCATAGATTTACATCAATTATCTGATCTGTGAATTCAACTTAGAGCAGCTTAGAGCGCCCTAAAAAGCGACTTTAATTTAAGTTTGGTGCTTCTCAGAATAGCAAAATTTATTGCGATTCCCTAAAATTGAGATTTTTTAGGACGCTCTAAATTTAAGTGTGTGCTTCCCAGAATAGGTGTCATTATGTCTCTACAATTGTTATTTTTAATCACAATCATTTTTCATTGTTTCAATATACTTGTTAGTGTGTCCAATTAAAAATATAAATAAAGTGTCAATTCTAATTCTGGCTACACTTTCAGCAATGCTTCAAAAAAGACAGTGTAAAGAAATATATGCTCAGACAGAAGCACTAATTAGGGCTCTTTTTGTCATCAAAGTGTAATTCACAAAGTGTGCGGTCCCGTTCCACTTCGTATAAACGCTTCAAAGCTAAGTTGCTAAACATTATCATATAAAGTAGGTGGAGTTCGCATGCAAATTGCAGTGTAGCCGCCATGTGGACGCGGCCTTACCTGCGCTAATCTACGGTATCAACAGCACAGAGCACCGAACATTTGTTGCAATACAACCACAGTGAATCACACATGGGGCCTGAGCAAAAGGGTCGTGACAGACAGACAGACAGACAGACAGGTATGGAACCCTAACAACTAACATACTTTCACACCAAAACCTGTTCATTATGCAATATTAAATAACGTAAGGAAGCAAATATTTCCAAATGAAATGAAATATAAATTTATTTATGTAATTAGTTGCCTGTGTACACTAAAATATACGGCGATTAATGATTAAGATATTTCCTTTTGGTGCATTGCTTTTTAGGACTGAAAGAATGATTTAAGAAGGGTAGCCATTAATTTTATAAATGTAAGTTTTTTATGTGGGTGGTAGGGGGGGGAGAGATTCCTGACATTAACATTGTAGCTAAAAGGTCAAGTTGGGTATCATTTTCGAGTAAATCAAAGACGTAGAATTCATTTCTGCTATTCAGTTTGCAATATTCTCCACAAAAAGGCTTAAAAAAAATAATATGTAATCGTCATTTTCCTTTTTTTTGTACAAAGTCGTCCATATCATTTTTAATTTAACAGATAATAAAATAAAAATGATTAATTTTGAAAGCCTATTTAATACCCCTTTTAAAAAGTACCCACATGATGTATTAGTCTGAGTAAAGTAGATGAAAAAAAAAAAAAACTCCACAATATCGAGAACACTATAAATTACAAAGACCCGATTTTGACCACAAACTCTTATGACAGAAAAATATGGTGCAGTTTAAGTTAGAGTAAGCATGTCTAAATAATGCCTGTTACTGGTATTCAGGACCCAGGTAGTGATAAATCAAACTAAAACGCCTTATTTGAAAAATGCGAGAGTAACTTTAGTTTCAAAGGGGAGAAATTTCTGGAGACGCTTAAGGGAATGAAATGTGGCAAAGACTTTCCTGCTGACCTCATTAATATGCCCAGCCCACGTCAGATTACAATCAAATATGACACCCAAATTTTTTGCAGATTTGGTATAGGCAATAGGGATATCGTTATAAACTACTTGTGGAATTACCGTTTGATTGAGAAGGTTAGTCATATATCTGCTACCGAAAATAATGGCTTGAGATTTTTTGGGATTAACCAAAAGTCCGAAAGCCTCCGCCCACCTGTGAATGTTTGAAAGATCACTGTTCATTTCTGAGACAGCAATATCTGCCTCAGTTACGTCAAAATGGCGGTAGAGTTGTAAATCGTCAGCGTAAAGATGGTAGTTCGCAGAAAGAACATTGGAAACAGAATTTATAAAAATTAAAAAAAGGAGAGGAGAGAGGACACCACCTTGAGGTACGCCAGCAGTTAGTTGGCACCACTCCGAGGAAACCTCGTCCGAGCGTATGCACTGCAGGCGACCCCTTAAATAAGTATCAAACCGTTCTGTGACAAGAGGAGATACGTTAAGAGAGCTAAGAATGCTAAGGAGTACATCGAAGTCTACACAGTTAAATGCACTACTGAAATCCAATAGTGTGAGTATAGTCAGTTTCTTATTGTCAATAGCTAATCTTATATCATCGGAGACTTTCAGGAGTGCCGTGACGGTGCTATGCCCTGGGCGAAATCCAGATTGAAAGTGATTGAGTAAACTATTTTTAGATAGGAAATACGAAATTTGGTTGTGGACTAAATACTCAAGAACTTTAGAAAGGATAGGAAGAATGGAAATTGGACGATACTCAGAAAACGATGAAGAGTTTGTAGTCTTTGGAAGAGGGATGACATGTGCATTTTTCCAGGCTGTGGGGAATGAGCTGGTGACAGGGGAGCAGTTGATAACGTCAGCTAGGACAGGTAAAAGTTCATCTAGTATAAGATGCAGCATTTGAGAGCAAATTTCGTCATCACCCACAGTCTTTGAAGTAATAGAAAGAATTGCTCTCTTAACGTCACACTCAGAAACAGTCTTAAAGGTAAAATGATCGCAGTCGGGTTTGGGCTTATTACGAAGGTTTAGGAGAGTTTTAAAATGATCGCAGTCGGGTTTGGGCTTATTACGAAGGTTTAGGAGAGTTTTGTTTTTTAATTTGTCTTCTAAGGAGACAGGCGGTTTAGAAAAATGCTGATTAAGTGCATATAATGAAACGCTGAAACGGTGTCACACCTTGTGAATGCATGGTAGCCTCTTAAAGCTTCTGTTTTATCTGCGATTAAATGGTTTGCTACTTCATGCACCGGTATGTAGCTATGGTATTTGCCAGTGCCGAAAGATATCCACAGCTCCTTGAGACCATGTTAATCAAGCGTGTGTGTCGTAATTTTTGACGCGCCATTGAGGGCCATATCTTATGCATGTAAAAAAATACGTCTATGTGCCTCTTCAACATAAGTTGAACAGATTAGTGAGTCGTTTGGATCATCGGACCCGACAAATTTAACTTTAATTAAATTATCGTCAAAAAAGTAAGATTTTTTTATAATTTTATTTTAATTTCGTGATTTTTATATGAAATACTATAAGTATTATTTCGTATATGGCCTGTACGTCTCAAGTTAAGTTGAAAATGATACTAAACTTAACGTTGTAACTAGAAGAAAAAAAAAATTTAATTATCATATTTTAATAACGAAAGACTACTCCCTCTCTTTCCTACATCATTTTTTTTTATGGCTACCCTTCGTAAAATGATCTAAGGGTTCTAGGTATTCACTCTGCAAAAGGAAACCTTTTAATCATCAAACGCCGTATATTGCGGTTTTTTGTCGTCTACAGAGGCAACTAAATGTAGGTATAACAGATACACTTATTACAGGTCGGTTTTAATGAAATGTAATAAAATAATCTATTTTTATAGATAAAAGTTTTATATCATAAATAATATTATGAGGAAATAGTAAAGATTAGGTTTAAGTACTTAAATTTAATAAAAAATACCCTTGATTAAAATAAAAATATAAGAATAAAAAATAAATAATACTATAAATATATGCAATACTACTGAAGAAGGGCCATGTCAAAAGAACCCGGAGTAGAAGAGCTTGTGTGAATAGATTGATGGATGTGGAAGAGGCAAAAGAAGTATGTCTGGATCGTAGAGGATGGAAATCTGTAGTCTCTGCCTAGCCATCTGGGAGACAGGCATGAGTACGTGTATTTATATATATGCCTAACTCCGTCGATTCGATAAATCTTTCTAAGAAGAAGGGCAAGAAAATTTGCAAGATCACAATGTTTTTTTTTCATGATATTAGTTTGAAACAAATAATTGCAAAAAGTAATTTAAGGCTTACTTTAATTGAATAAACAGATAAAAAATAAAAAACAGGAGAAAATTATGTCATGCAGGCAAAAAAATATAAAATATAATACCTTTGTCTACTTGTCCCATATTAGTGCATCTGCTTTTACACTAATTTCATCTATTAACTAATTAACCCTACAGTGGTCGCGTGGATTACACATGTGATAGACCTTAAAATAAATCAAATCTGTTAAAGTATCAAATCAAATCTGTACAAGACCTTAAAACAAATCAAATCTGTTAAAGTGATCCTTTCGACGCTCAGTGTAGTTGAAGACAAATACATTGCGCATGCGCACAGTGTTGCGTGAACAGCGGTTGCGTGCGGTTGAGTTACAGGAGCTGTGTAGCTATTATAATAAGCTACACAGTTCCTAATTACTATAAGTAAGTCAGACAGTGTGATTGTTATAACCAAATAAGAGGTAACTTTTGTTTTTATTTATTTTTTGTAAACCAGTGGAGGTATATATTTTGTTGCTTACGATTTTTTAAAGAAAAAGCTTCAATTTAAACACTTAAGACTGAATAATAAATAATAAAAAGGATACAACTTGTTTTTTGTTACTTATAAATTGGCCTACATATGTAATCTACGCGACCACAAACGCTTCTATATACAGCGCGACTACTGTAGGGTTAACGTTTATTCCAGAAATTATACTAACTAATATTATGACAAAGATCACTATCATAACCCCATGCTTTATTTTAGGTAGGTTCACATAAGTAACTTCATGATCAAAAGAACCTAGAGTCATCTATGTATCCAGTGACGTCATACACTATCGGGCAGTGAACTGAAATGTTTATGAGAAGTTCTCTATATTTCCTTGAGTCTATCCTCGGTTAAAACTTCCCCTTACTAATGAACTTTGTGCCAGTTAAATTGTAATGAAGGGAAGCATCCGGGATCAGCCCCCCCCTCCGCTGGCCCACGACACGGCCAATGTTGGCGAACATGGATCACAATTACCTAATTATATTTTAAATTAATTACAGCAAAAGAACTAATGACGTAACGCGAAGTCTCATAACGATCATGGATACGTTTAGGTTTTTTATATGGCTTTTGGGCCGTTGAGTGGTCTATTGATTTGAATTAAGGCACCCGATAAGAAAACTCTATCACTGATTCTTGATTGGTTCACGGCAAATAATTAAGTTTCAAATGCAAAAAAAATACAAAATACATAAAGTTTGCAGGGATCCAAGCTGGAGTTAGTTAACATAACTAAGTTTTTAGGCATTACAATAGACTCTCGTCTTCAATGTAGTCCCCATATAGGAGTCCTCTGTGGTAGACTTAGTTCAGCCGCATACGCTGTTAGACGCATAAGGCAAATTACTGACGTTGATACTGCTAGATTAGTCTATTTTTGTAACTTTCACAGCATTATGTCATACGGTATACTGTTGTGGGGTAGAGCCGCGGATATAGATGCAGTCTTTGTTTTGCAAAAGAGAGCAATTCGGGCAATTTAATACGAAACACAGGGATTCGCTAAGAAAAAAAATTCAAAGAAATTCATAATATATTAACTGTTCCTTGTGAATTTATTTACCAAGTACTTATATATGTCAGAAAAAATATTGGGTCTTTCACGCGGATTGGCGAGCAATGCTGTACAGAAACCAGAAATAAACATATACTGGCATTTCCAAAAATCAGACTTGCCAAAGTGAGTACCTCTTTCGTAGGACATGACATAAGGTTTTACAATAAACTTCCAAAAGAGGTCCTTACTTTGTCAGAAAATAAGTTCAAGCTGTTTTATAACGCAGGGCTTACTGAAAAGGGCATATTATAAAATAAATTAATATTTGGATGATGGTGAAGCATGGTGTTTCAGTTTGTCATGATACTAGTTTATAATTTAAGTAAGTAATTTAATTTCCTAACTAATGATTTCTCTAAGGAGTTACCATTAACTAATTACAGACTGTAAAAGGAAATAGACTTTATGAGACAGGTAGACAAAGATATATATATTTTTCTTTTTTATTGCCCTAAATTCCTGCAGTCTTGTATTTTCTTATCCCTGAGCTAAAGTAGACCTAAGTAACTTGTATAGTATAAGTTTTAGTATGTAACTAGTATGTTAAAAAAATGTGTATGCTATAAAAATACATGATCTTGCAAAATTTCTTGCCCTTCTTCTTAGCAAGGCTAATCGAATGGGTGGAGGTAGGAATGTATTTATATATGTAACCTATGTGTGAAGTACATAGGGTGGGATTTGGTTGGCCGCCTGGATTCGTGCTGGGGGTTCGGTTGGTAATCATTGAGCCTTGTTCCTGGTCCCTGGCCGGGTGTCCATTTATAATTATAGATTTGACCTATCATTTTAATCGTATAATATATGTATTGCTACATAAACTAAATAAACCTTTAATTTAGTTCATATACATTTATTATTTAATTACATATATTTTTATAAGATTAAATTTGACTCGTAATAAGTGTATTATGCATACCTACTTTGCAAAATAAACTATTTGGATTTGAATTTGAATTTTTATGATTCATTCCTAGTACAATTCCTGAATTTAAGATGAAATTTATATTTTTCAATACATCCACGGTTAATAAATTTTTATTTCTTTAGCTTACTATTTCAATATCAGTAATCACTAAATTCTTACATCTCACGCCATCTTTTACAATGTTTTAATAATATTTATGTATCCACAACCTACATTTGTGCCAACGTTGGCGCTGGTGACGTGTGACGTGTGTAATCGGTTGGGCGTTGTTTGATAAATTGCTGAACTTTGTGCCTTCAAATGAAGTTGTTTGTGTGTGGACGCTATTAGTTGCCCGACCGGGGCCGGGGGTATCTGTAGTACATTAGATACTAGCTTTTTTCTACAGATTCGCTCGCGTATAATTGGTTCTTACTACTTCTAAAATAAATAAAAACGGTCAAGTACAAGTGGAAATCACATACCGAGGGTTCTTTACTATATATCCTCACAGCCGTTCTCGGCCACAGCGACAGCTTCTTTAACTCCTGTCAAGTTTGAGAGCTAAGCTGTCCAGCTCTCTGATGTGCTCTCAAGTGACTCGCGTAACCAATTTTTGCATTAAATGTACGCCCACATAGGGCGCACGTCAGCACACCATTCATATAGTTGTAAGCAAAGTTTGCAGGTGGCCGAGACTTAAGGTCGTCCCTTTTTCGATCTAAATCGGACCTTCGTTCTTGTTCAAAGACATAAACTTTCCTTTGAACAAGGTTCCGCCACTCTGCGCGTTGAGCTGACTTATCCTCCCACTGCGACGGCTCAGTGTTGCATCTTTTTAAGTGTCTTTTCAGAACATCCTTGTACCTTAGGTTCTTTACTACTAATACTAGAAACATGCTGATCTATTTTACAGTAGCCGTTTATTTTTTGCCAAGATACTATTATTTACGTTTCTTTTCTAAAATCCTAAATAAGTTCTTATGTACTTACAATTTTTTCATGCTAATCTTTACCTATTTTATTTTCGCACTAATTCGAATATTTTTAAAATTACTATAAATTTTTTAATCTTAAAATCCTACCAACAATTAAATACCCACATAAGTTTAAATTCAAGAAAAATAATCGGTTTTCTTTGTACTACAATATAAGTCAAGTGTTTTTATTTAAAAATATTTTCTGTGTTGACACTATATAAATCAAAGTCTTGTATTGTTACCAGTTTTAGGCTTAAAGGCATAGAGCATGTACCAACTTAAAGGCAAAGAGCAAGTACCAACTTAAAAGCAAAGAGCAAGTACCCACTTAAAGGCAAAGAGCAATTACCAACTGAAAGGCAAAGAGCAAGTACCACCTTAAAGGCAAAGAGCAAGTACCAACTTAAAAGCAAAGAGCAAGTACCCACTTAAAGGCAAAGAGCAATTACCAACTGAAAGGCAAAGAGCAAGTACTAACTTAAAGGCAAAGAGCAAATACCCACTTAAAAGCAAAGAGCAATTACCAACTGCAAGTCATAGAGCAAGTACCAATTTAAAGGCATAGAGCAAGTACCAACTTAAAGGCGTAGAGCAAGTACCCACTTAAAGGCAAAGAGCAATTACCAACTGCAAGTCATAGAGCAAGTACCAATTTAAAGGCAAAGAGCAAGTACCCACTTAAAGGCAAAGAGCAATTACCAACTGAAAGGCAAAGAGCAAGTACTAACTTAAAGGCAAAGAGCAAGTACCCACTTAAAAGCAAAGAGCAATTACCAACTGCAAGTCATAGAGCAAGTACCAATTTAAAGGCATAGAGCAAGTACCAACTTAAAGGCGTAGAGCAAGTACCCACTTAAAGGCAAAGAGCAATTACCAACTGCAAGTCATAGAGCAAGTACCAATTTAAAGGCAAAGAGCAAGTACCAACTTAAAGGCAAAGAGCAATTACCAACTGAAAGGCAAAGAGCAAGTACTAACTTAAAGGCAAAGAGCAAGTACCCACTTAAAAGCAAAGAGCAATTACCAACTGCAAGTCATAGAGCAAGTACCAATTTAAAGGCATAGAGCAAGTACCAACTTAAAGGCGTAGAGCAAGTACCCACTTAAAGGCAAAGAGCAATTACCAACTGAAAGGCAAAGAGCAAGTACTAACTTAAAGGCAAAGAGCAAGTACCCACTTAAAGGCAATGAGCAATTACCAACTGCAAGTCATAGAGCAAGCACCAACTTAAAAGGCACAGAGCAAGTACCTACTTAAAGGCACAGAGCAAGTACTAACTTATCCATATAGTTTCACCATGTGCGTCTGTCTGTCTGTCTGTCCACCGCTTAGCTTAGAGACTATTAGTACTAGAAAGCTGTAATTTAAAACGGATATACATATTTATCACGCCTATAAAGTACTATAGCAAAATTTTGAAAAAGTTTTTTTTTAGGGTAGCTCCTCTACACGTAAAGGGGGGATGATTTTTTTTCTCGTCTATCCCCTAGTGTTGGGTGTCGTTGGATAGGTAGTTTAAAAATATTTGCGGTGTGAGAAGACCATTTTTTCGATCCAGGGTTCCGTTTGAGAAATAATAATTTTAAAAGTGTTCATTTTTGTTAGAGTCAAGTGTCTCCCCCCTGCCAGCAAAACGATTGTATATGGAAACGTAAAAAAAATCACAGCAGTAGTATACATAACGAAACTGAAAGGAGAACTATCACAGCTAAGTAGGCTTAACAAGTTAACGAGTGCAGATCGCGCCAAACTTTTAGTCCCCTCTAAACATGGGGTGATTCGCATCAGCAGGAACAAAATGAATGGGCCATTCTTGGGAAGAGCAACTTCCGAGCGTATTAGAAGTTTGGCGCAACCTGTATTAGTCGACAAACTTATAAAATGTACTTGGAGAAGAAATCCGCATATTGTGCAGGGCAGCTACGGAACCCTACACTGCACGTGGCCCGACATGCACTTGGCCGGTTTTTTTCATTCATTATTATCACAGCCCACATCAAAACACTGCTGGATTTTATTTTATAATCGAATTATTTTTTCTCGTTCATTTATGGGGTGGCAAACCTTTTAGGTCCAGGGTGCCAAATCTTAAAATACGCCACTATGAAAACAGCCAGCGAAATGATAGGAAACGACAGAGAAGAGCAATAGGGCCACGGATGAATCCGCATCAACATACACGTGGGAGACCTCTGTCGCAAGGTCTACGGGCACGACGCCTAAGACAACGGAATCCGGTGATTAATAGAGAAGCTCGAGTCGACGAGTCAGTGACAGGAGTTGGGTCACAACCGGGGGGCACATTGCTTGCTTCGGTACACTCAAACTCCACCCGTTATACGTTAGCATGAGGGGGCAATTCAGTACCAGCGAGCAGCCATCTGAGGGACACCGTTCCGACCACTGGGGGCAAGTCATCGCAGGGAGGCCAGCCACCTTCTATCCCCGGTTGAGCGTCAGGAGATGTTGTCACAGCGTCCATGCTCGCAGACAGAGCCACGCCAGCCGTTTTCAAAGCACCAGAGAAGCCCAGAAAACAGCAGACTCACGATCCCAATCAAACAACTAACACAAGGTCACACTTCATCCAACGAGGAACCGCACGGACACAGCATCGGAGTACTCAGCACGCGCCCACTACGCCACCATCCTAGCTGAAAGAATTAAAAGGCTGTAATTAGAGAATGGAATCAGTATCCTACGTGAGTGGATGATGATGGACGACAGCAAGGATGAAAAAGAATCCGTGGTGTTCTGGAGGACACAAAGACGCAGAGGACACAGTGACGCGTGGAAGATTGGTAAAAGGGGGCAAATTCATATCTTTTTGCGATCAAGCCAGCATCGGAAACCGGTAACTATCCAGTGTGTTTTTGTTTTAACAGAGAGAGCAACTCCCTCACCGCGACCACTACCGTCGTCCTTCACACGCCGGGAACAGAATGAACACTTTTCACTAAATAAGCAAATCAATTTTTAAACAATGATAGTTTATTTGATCACGTAATGTTATTGATTATTGTTATGGGTTCTTTGTTTTTCTTATCAATTTCAGGTATATTTTTCAAATCTAAGTGGTCTCGTTACGTTAGTTGCTTACAATATTATAGTCAATATTTATAATATGTTTTCGCACATAAATAACCACATTTTCATTTTGGCAGTAGTGTAACATGCGTTATCCATTCTAATCTCCTAGCTTCTATAATTAGTGCTATTTTATAACTGTTTACATTATGCTAGTAATGCCCTTATCTCTGGTACTCTACCGGTTACTCTACCTTTCTAAACTAGGCATTAAGAATGAATAGCAACATGATGCTGGTTTCGTTATGTTAAGGGTATTTAGTGCAAATTTTCTTTGGAACTAGGTAGTAGTAGAAATTGCAATTCGTGATCAGTCGCTTAAACTTTGTTGTTCTGTAATTCCCATGAATTTCTTTTTTGAAGTAATTTTGTTTCACCGAGATATCCACCCAGTTGCACAAGCCGTTTTGGTAGTTTTGCAGGTATATTTTTTCGCTGTGTACACCTACATATTTTTGCCGTGTACACCTACATATGTTCGTAAACGAACTATTCCATTCATTTTTATGATGAAATTCGGTACTGTTGCAAGAGAAGCCGCACTTGAACGATGCAATTTAATAAATTCAGTTGCTTGTACATATCTCCCGGCGGTAGGTCGAGCATTCGGTAAATATCTGCCCGGATAAATAAATGGACACATTTCTGTGTCCTGGTACAGATATTGTGTTTCATAAAGATTGAACTCGAATCAGTCCCTCGGGGAGAGGGGGTAGTCAATGAGGGGGGGAATTTTTCAACCTTAACTGTGAAATATAAGTGAAATTTGAATAACAAACCTCTAAAATATGTAAATTTAACTGTGTTTTACCAAAGGTGTAGCCGAATGTGTAAAACTTGTCCTATCAAGGAGAGTCTTATATTAGCTAATGAAAGATCGTTTAACCAATAACCAGACTCCGGCTCACCGGACGCCAAAAGACGAGCTTTTGAACCTAAATACTTACAAAGAGGCTCATCCTATAACCTCTACAAAGCTAGAGTCACAGAGATGTTAGTTACTCAAGAAATTTATATTTGTCGTTGTTGGTTCTTGATGATATTTACAATATATTAGTTACTCAGACCAGTATCAATCCATGCATTCCTGGCCTCAGCCAAGCACGTGACCTGAACATCGCCAAGTGATGTGTTTATGATTCTACCAAAGAGGTTCAGCGATATAATATGTGATTCCTCAAATATTTGAAGTTTTTACGAAAATAAATTTACTGGCATTAATTTCGAGAAATCTTTGACAAACCACAAAAAAATGTATGTCCTCCTAATTATCTCCGAAACTGGTGAACCGAAAAATATGAAAAAATTAATTTAAAGCAATTTAAAAAAAATAACAAATATGAGAAACATAAAAAATAAGTAAAACAATTTTTTTTTATAAAATTACAATTCGGGTATCAAATTTTTATGTAAATTGTAAAAATATTTAGTTTGGCTATATTTACTTGCATCTATTTTGAAAAATCCTCGTAAAACTACAAAAATCTCCAAAACGGATGGATCAAAAAATATGAAAAAAATCATGGTAATACGTGCTTACGATTACAGGAAAAATAATTAGTGTTTGAGAAATTCACGAAATCAAAATGACAAAATTGAATTTTTCATCCACGATACGGAACCATAGGTACGCGAGTCTGACTCGCACTTGACCTGATTTTTTTACCTATGCTTTACAAATAAAGCTTTTGGAATTTAAATTTGAATATATTAAACGAATAAAAACTTTTGCAAGAGAATAAATTATGACGGGGCAACAAAGAGGACATTAAAAAATATCCCAGAAAACAAAAATCTCACAATTCACTGCTTAAAACCTAGCAGCTAATAATTTTTCCATATTTTCCATCGTTATATTACATAACGCGGTCCCTTTCATCTCTTCATCCAATTTTCTCATCTCGACATTTTAATCCTGCGGCATATCCATGTAGCGCTTCAATAGAAGTAGGTGTTAGTCATTCAAAAACATCCTTTATTGCGTGGTCACAAAGTTGGTAATGACTTATATGTCAATAGCAGTATGTGGCGGGCATAAATACGTCATGGCGGAGTGACGGGCAATCCGTCACCGCGGGGACAGTCGAGTGACCGCTGCCATAGACTTGGAACATATTTCAAAATGGCGTCAATGACTTTGATTGATTCACCCAAATTCCTACTGGAGAAGCGGTAAGTGGCCAGAAATAAAGTTTGGAGACCATTTTTGTGAAATTCAAGCCCAACTCCAAGTTCAGTACGCGAAACCAAAATTATTTTTGGGTAAAATTTAGGCACACACCAGAAAATACTTAAAGTACAAAGAAAATAAATTGCGTTTAAAATACTAACTACACATCAAAGGTTTGGCGTATTTTGGGGGCACAAATGTAGTATTTCTGGGTTGTCATAAAAAAATATGATCTGTTTCGTTACTTGCCACACCTAACCAAACCTACCAGCTACTTCTTCGCTGAAGAATAAATTCGAACTAGCCAAGTCAGACCTTAGGCTTCAATATCATATCCTAAGTTATAAGAAGAAATGATATTTTATGTTGTTATAAATAAATTTCAGGACTGACCATTGAACTTGGCACCCATTTAGATCTCAATTCTTTTGTCGTTGAAGTCAACAACTAAGGCATATATTATCATAATTTTGAACTTGGCTCTCATTTGATGGGATATCATTACTTTTTGTAAAGAAATTTTAAGTAGGTACCTATTCATAATAAAATAAAATTTTAATAGCAGTAAGGATCCCCGTCTAGAGCGCTAGTGTAGACACTTCAATCTTCCCAGTTACGACATATATACTCTACTATAGTCTCACGCAACCTATTGGTTTGTTGTTTATCACTATACTCAAACAAAGAATATCCAATCGAATGGAATAGGCAGCTTCCATCGGGAGGCATTGGAATAATTCGGTGTAAGGTAAGTGTGTTACCTACCAGTAATTCTATTGTACGATTCATTGTACAATACACGTATTAAAAAGATAATTATAATAAAAATAATATAAGTACAAAATTCCAAGTATTTTTCAAGAAAATCTATGAACTTCAAAGCCATAAGTTGCTACCTTATATGTCATGTATCGAGAGACAACCGGACAGCAAGACGGCGCTTGCGCTTATGACTCATAACATAAGCGCGAGCGCCGCACTGTCTTGCTCATAAGTTATGAGCGCGGCTGCTGCACCTCGGGGACATTCGCGTCAAGGTTTTATCGCACCGATCCCCACCCCGCTGCTTCACATCTGAAATACCTACTATTATTTAATTATTTATAAGTAATGATCTTACACTATTGATGTGCGCTAAATATTGAAATAATAATTAATATTAAATCCCAGTTTAAAACGTAATAAATACGAAATACGATACTTTATACTAAAACTGATATGTTTGTGGTTTTCCACTAGTTATTTATTCACGCGAAGACCTTAAAATCCACATAAAGACCGGCTGTCATCAATTTTGTAGATTACTGATTGCTGATTCTTACAATATAGAATATTGTAAATAAAATCAATTAAATATTAAGAAATATAATCAATATCAGAAATAGAATCAATTAAATATTAATAGAATTAATTATAATAAAATGATGAAAGTTTACCAGTTTCTTATTTATTCCTTTGTATTCACCCAACTACCTATCTGGATGCCAAATTTGAACTGTCTAGGTCATCTGGAACTGGGTTAGAGTTTTAATGATATAGATGCGTGAGTGATAAATTTGACGATTTTTGGACGTTAATATCTAAATGCCTGTTTGAGGTGTGTTTATGAAATTGGGAGCACAAATATATCTCGCAAGTCTCAGTATATGAGCCAAATTTGACATGTTTATGTGAAATAGTATTTGAGTTATGAGGGCGTCAAAAGTGGCTCCAAATGGTTCGTGTAATATTACACACGGTACCGCTCGCCATTTTGTTAGCTTGAACTTGGCTTGACACGCTACCGCGTGTCTAGGTAACTTTTTTTTCATCGAGTTAGATAATTTTACAGCACCTTGGGGTCATAAACTTCTGTAATAAATATAAGTTTAAACTTGATATCTCATATGGGGTCCGAGCAAAAGAGACTTGACAGACAGACAGACAGATGAACAACAAAGTGATACTATAAGGGTTCCGTTTTTCGAGGTATGGATCCCTAAAAACATAAACCCACTCTGGAGCTTCCACCATTGTCAGCCGTTTGTGTAAGACAGAATAAAATAATTCTAAGGTCGATTTACTGATAGAACTGAAAGTCAACATAAAAAATACAAATACAAATACTCGTACTCATAAATTCCGAAAAACTCGGTGCGTGCGCGCCAAATATGATTCGAACCTGGGTCTAAAGATTGTCCTGCGTCCTACTAACTAAACTACTGCAGCTATTGCTACTGTATTGATAGAACTTGGGACTTTTCTTTGACAGACATTTAGTTGAGTAATTTTAGAAAAATTCCTAGCCTTTTCGTATGACCGCAGCCGCACATGTGAAGGCTACTAAATATTGATGAATGAAAACTTTTGTTCTGTGCGGTTTGTTCTGGGAATTGAAATATTTCGATGGAATTCCCAATGTATTTCGTTTTTGTGTGATTGCAATATATCAATATATCTCAATTTTCGGTCGGACCAACCCAGTTAAATATTTTCGGGCTCAATAGAATTGTGATTGTGATTGGGTTTCGTGGAAAACATAAACTTTAAAAAACTCTTTAGCCAAGTTATTTGTACGTACTATTGGGGTAAAAGTCGGAGCCTCTTTTCGGTACGGTCACTATTACAAAAATGTGGGTCTGTGTAAGTTCCCCAAAAGTATTTACGAGTATTTTGAATAGATTATTTTATTTTAAATTTAAAGCAAAAACGTGAACGGAGAGTACATTTTACATCTTCGATTAGCCGATGATATCGTGATAATGGTGAAATTGCTGCAAGAACTGGAAAAAATGCTGCACAGCCTAAGCGATTCTTCCAGACGAGTGGGCCTGCGGATGAATTTGGTTATGACTAAGATCATGCCCAACTATCCGTCATCCAAAGAACAGATAACCGTCGACAATGTCAGCGTAGAAGTTGTTCACAAATCTGGATCAAGTTATACAAAACGAGGCCGATTTAAGTATAAGCTTAGGATGAGCAGCATTCGGGAAGTTGCATCACATATTTACGTCATCATGTAATACAGCAGTGCTTAAAGGCTAATGGTTTCAAACAGTGCGACTTTCTTGTAATGATGTACGGCGCTGTAATGTGGACTCTTACCAAGGGCTTGATCCACCGATTCAAGGTCGCTCAACGAGCTATGGAGCGGGCTTTCCTTGCGATATGTCTGATTGATGAAATCCGAAACAAGGAGATCCTTCGGAGATCGAAAGTTACTGACATTGCCTGCGAATCAAATACTTAAAGTGGCAGTGGGCAGGCTATATACTACCGACATGATAGCCGTTGGGGCCAAAAGGCGTTAGAATAGAGACCACGCACAGCAAAGTGTAGCGTAGGCTGACCTTGTGCCCACTGTTGTGGGTGCTTGCTGGATGAGGAAATGTGTTGCTAAATATAATTCGCAAGTGAACGAAATTGTAATAATAATTTAAAAAACAGATTTCAGAATGGAGACATTTAGTATACAGTTAGTATTCCCTGTTTAAAAACTTTTGTTGATCCACTCAACTAGGTTTAAAAGTTAAATATTTAAATTGATATCCTACTACCTCAAACATCAATGTAGAAATGTAATTAATAGATAAACGCACATCAATCCAAAATATACTTGAAATCACGCTCGTTACAAAAAGACAGGTCAATGAAACGGCAGATTGTGGGGTTGAGTGATTCTCATTTTGTACAAAGCGATTGAAATTCTTTCTCCTTTTGTAACTTTCTTGACTCTTCAGAGTGCAGGAATTAGCAACGCTCGTTTGTAAAGCCGATGTTTCAGGAGACGGTGCAGGTATAAATATATTTCTATCCCTTTTTCCCTCGTCTTAACATATTACAAATATTACAAATATTTCCCCGCAGAGGTGTCAGAAGTGTTTCTGATTGTGGATTATCACTGAAACAGTTACCACTCGTACACCCTCGATTATTTTCATGTGATATCGCTTTCCCTCGGGCACAAGTACATGATATAATTACCATGATTTTTTTCATATTTTTTGGTCCACCAGTTTTTGAGATAAGGGGGGGATATACATATTTTTGGGGTTTTTTAAAGATTTCTCGAAACTGGGGCAAGTAAATATAGTAAAAGTATATATTTTTACAATAAACTTTTTAATACTTACAAATAGATACCCATATTGTATTTGAATATATTTTATTTTTATTTATTTTACTTCTTTTTTTATATTTCTCAATAGCGCTGAACTTTTTTTAATTGATATAGTTTTTCTGTAATTGGCCAGTTATGATCTATAATTGTCATTTTTTTCATATTTTTGGTTTACCAGTTTCAGAGATAAGGGGGGGGGACATACATATTTTTGGGGTTTTGTAAAGATTTCTCGAAACCAGTGTCAGTAAATATATAAATAGTATATATTTTACAATAAGCTTTTTAATACCTATAATTTGATTCCCATATTGTATTTTTAGGCTAATATTTTTTATTTTTCTAACTTTTTTTTTGGAAATATTTTGAAAAATTTAAATTTTTTCATATTTTTACACCCTAATATGTTGGCAAATTAATGCTATTTTTGTGCCAAATTTCATATATTTATCTTTAACGGTTCTAAAGTTAGGCTGTGACATACGGCTGACGGACGGACAACGGAGTCTCACCATAAGGTTCCTTTTGTACCTTTTAGGTACATACTACGGAATCCTAAAAAGGATTTTCCGGTGTAGCAACCTCAAATGCGACATTAATAATTGTTTATTTATTTTTTAATAATTCTTTGGGTTGCCATGTTCAACCAATTTAAGCGCAGTTCAGTTTTTCATAATAACGCAAGGAAATAATGCAAGGGTTAATGTATCCAGCTCTCAGCCCAAGTCTCGTTCCGAAACTTCTGAAACCCTGTACTGTAAAAACTCACCCATACTTAACTACTTAACTACTCTATCCTACTAGCTTGGTACTGAACATACTAAACACCCAAATAAATAAATAAATAAATAACAACTATTTGCATATGGCATTAAATGTAATCCCGTAAAATCCTACTACCCAGGGAAAAGCATTCCAAACTGGTTTTATTTTGGCAGTGTGATCGTCTAGTTTTGGTGACCCTTCGTTGTGAACCGTAAACGTGTGTAACCCTAGTCCTTTTAATAAAAATGGGAATGGCCTAAACTATCACTTCCTATGCACTACACCTGAGGTACTTAAAAATAAGATTACAACGCTATAGTCTAAATCATTGGGACCTAAAATAAATACAGACACTATGTAAAGGTTAATCAGGTTCAATATGTAAGTAGTATGGAGAAATAAGAGACTGAAAACTTACAAGAATAGATGAAGTAAAGGCCGAAACAAACCCTGCATAAACTTTCAATAATCTTCAAATGTACTTCAACTAGTATTTGTACATACTCAGATGAAATAATAGAAAACAAAGAAGAGGCATTACAGAAACCTTAATGCAATACTAAAAGTAAATTCACGATGTAAGATTTTATTGGAAAACCGACCAACTACAAATTGTTTTATTACAAAATTGAGTTATATCAGGAAAACTAAGGCCATACAAAGACCATAAGAAGTGTTTTTTTTTTATGGGGGGGGAATAAAACCAGCCCACTCCCCGCTGGTTCAAGTGAGACCCGACTCCGGACAATGGTCTCTCCCGAAGAGGATTAAGAGAATGTACAATTAAGTACTGAATTATTGTGAGGTATAAAACCATCATATATTTCATTTTAAAGGGGCCAATCCTGTCAGTTTGATTACATCTTTCTAGGAAGAACCGACAAAAGAAACCTAGAAGAGTTTGCTGGATGTTTGTTCTCAGCATAATATAGATAGAGTACAAAATAAAGAAACATGCCACTTTTAAAGCAAATTATAACTTCATTTAAGGGGTAGATCCTGTCCGTTCGATTACTCCGACTAAGAAGAAGGACAAGAAACTTAGCCGGGCTTGTCCAGGGTATGTCTGAGTATCTCAGAAATCCAGGGCATAAATAGGTAGATGAGGAAATAGAAGGTTGAGTTTTCCATTTAAGAAAAGAGTAAATGTAGTATGACAATAAGTTATGGAAGCTAGAAATTCAACCTAAAATAAAATTAACTTTTTCTTATTGTAAATATATGAGGAATGCATTTCACCCTTCACCTCATTGACTTGGTTGTTTCCTATCAGGTTAAATTACTCTTCATTTTAAATAAATACAAATAACTATTCAACTGTAAATAAATGTGTTAAGTGATAAATTGTGTGAGTAAACAATAAAACTTTTATATGCTGATCTATCATTTAAACCACACACTATTTCGGATGAAAATGGATAAACTTTATGAATTGTACATTTATTTGCTGAACTAACAAGTATGTCTTAATTTGTAAGACAACAAAATTAGTCGTATTGATTCCTGACCAGGTTCTGCATGTTACCAGTGGACCAAGATCATACTTTATCTACTAATATTTCTATGAGTATCTGTTAAACTGCCCTGTATTTCAGGTACCAGCTCGGCTGTTGAATGGATGTATGGAAAACTCTTTCTTTCACTGTTAAAGGTGATAACTATTAATAAATATACCAAGATGGATTCTAACTTCAGAGTCAGAGAATAATTTTCAACAATAAGTATTATTAAATATAATTTCTGCCAAATATTTGCTTCATAAAATTAGCGACATAGGCAATTAATCTGACTTTAGATATGATGAGTATGATTCTCAATGTATCAGGACGTACCTGCAAAGAGTTACTTTCCCATTTTGAATGTTAAGTAATATAAATAACTACTAGGCATAGCTATATGCTACATATTTGACCAAAGTCCATAATATGGCTGTATAGGTACATAACACAACCAAAATTTTAGATTATTTCAGATTTCAGTGGTAATTGGACCTGTTATCACTGGTGTATAAATTTCAGTAAACTAGAAGTGGCCCTGAATTAAAACTTCAGTTATCAATGGAATGTAAGAATAAAGACAAGCATTGATCCAGCTATTATGATTTCCATGCTTCCAGAGTCGGAATAATTTTCGACATTATTTAAGGCTGTTTTTCAACCATATTTGAATTATATTAAACAACAAACTAGGAGATGGATCTAAAAAAATGCCTGACGAATAGTAGTTTCTACCCCGAGTGGTGTATAGAAATCTACATAAGGGCTGAGGTGTCCCTAGCATAGATAAACCCATCGACCATAAATATACCTCTACTTTTTCAGGTGTCCACTACATCAATTTATAAATTAAAATTATTCCTTCTCCAGCTTACAAGAAACCACACCAGATCAATCTAGGTAGTTGTTTAATAAAATTCTTTCTTTCCAAAATTATAAAATCTGATTTAAATTTACTAAGGCTTTATTCATCATTAAATAAATTGCTTTTACTTGAATCTTTGAAATACGTAGGTACATGATTTATATATCATAACCATTTACTTTAATCAAAGTTGGCCGTGGGATTTTCCCCAACAACCACTCTATCAAAGAAAGCACTCTAGTTGGTTCAAACTATGAAAATAAAATTATGGTTCAAATACTATTGACTCCAATTGAAAATTCATTAGGTAGGTAAATTCAATATATTTTAGCAGCCTTTCACTGAATGAAAGACAAGATCAATTAAAATGTTTCAACTGAAAAACTGTTCTAGTAAATACAGGTTTGAAATAATCTCAATATTTTAGTTCATTAACCTGTAGTCAGGGTCTATTATAAAACAAAGTCAAGTTCTCTTATTGTTAGTAAGTCGGATAAACTATAGAAGAATACCACTACACATAAGGAAAGAAGAATATAAAATTACTAGTACCTAAAACTTTCAAGTCACATAAAGAATATAAAGTTAGTGGTAAACCACTAGATAATTCAGGATATTAGGCACAGTATAAAGAGAATTTACTGTATATTCGGTAAGTAAATCACAATATTGAAAATTAAAAACCAAACTAATACAAGAGCCATAAAGAATAAATTTAAATTTTATAATAAAATAACCTTAAGGAATTAAAGGTGTATATTAAGTAATGCATTTAAATAAATGCGTCGCATGGAAGTTTTTTTTTTTTTTTTTTTAATAAAAGTAAAATAAAAATGTCGCACACAAAAATAAAAGAAATAAAACACACGTTAAATGAAGAATATCAAAGTAATTCATAAAGCGCATAGAAAAACATTAAAAATATAAAACACCAGAAGGAAAAGTAAATTTGTAAAAAAAAAGGTCAATTCAAAACACCAAGCACGTAATAAAAAAAAAGATAAAAGACATCAGAATAAGCACACAGAAAAATAAAAAAAATCAGAACCGCCAAATAAAATAAAAATAAAAAATATAAAACCCCAGAATAAAACACACACAAAATAAAATCGTAGAAAAATATCAGTAGAAGCACACAGAAAAAAAAAATTATAAAATCAGAACCGTCAAATAAATTTAAAATAAAAAAAATAAAACACACACAAAAAAAAATCGTAGAAAATATCAGTAAAAGCACACAGGAAAAAAAAAATAAATAAAATCAAAACCGTCAAATAAAATTAAAAATAAAAAGAAACAAAACACCAGAATAAATCACGCACAAAAAAAAATAAAAATCGTAGAAAAAATATCAGTAGAAGCACACAGAAAAAAAATAAAAAATAAAATCAAAACCGTCAAATAAAATTAAAATAAAAAGAAATAAAACACCAGAATAAATCACGCACAAAAAAAATAAAAATCGTAGAAAAAATGTCAGTAGAAGCACACAGAAAAAAAAAGATAAAAAAATAAAAAATAAAATCAAACCCGTCAATTAAAATTAAAATAAACCTCCAGATTAAAACACGCACAAAAAAAAAAGAATAGATAAGAGCACACGAAAATTTTGAAAAAATATTAAGATTCTGAATAAAACGAATAAAATTATAAAATAAAAATCGAATAAAATCCCGAGAAAATAAAGGTACTAAAACAACCGTAATAAAACGAGAGCCGCGATAATTAAATTAAAATATTAATTAAAAAAGTTATAAGTCAAAAAAAAATATTTAAATAAAATAAAATTCGAAAAATATTAAATAAGTCGCGACTCGAGGAGATCTGATCGGAAAAAATCCATGAATGATTTTGTAAGCAATATTTTCCTTGTAAGTGGTTTCTTACAAATAACCAATTTTACTTAATTTTAGTATAAAAAAAGCTTGAGTTTGTACATGCTGTTTTTTATACGCGAGAATAATTTCTTTAAATGCAGTTATTTTTTATAGTATAAACAACCATATATATATTTTTATAATTTGAACACACCGTTTAGCAGAAACAACTTTATCAATTGGGTCATTTTCACATGACGCTGGGAAGAGTGTTATCCAAAACTCCCAATAAGTGCTGTTCGTTGATAATGTTCTTAATTATTAATATTTACCTAAATTTTCTAACTCGTACCGTCAATATACCGTCAATATTTGATATCAAATACGGAGGCACGTGTTTACTCTAAACATCCTACGCGAGTCCTGGACTTGAATTTAAACCTTTAGTTGTTAACAAAGTAAAGTTAGCAAAAAAAAATTCAAATTTACTTGCAACTTATTTGTTCCCCGTTAGTTCATTATCACATACAAACTTTTTTTTTGTAGTTTATTTACCATTTACACAAAACAATAATAAAAGCAGCTAAAAACCACAAAGGTTTTACTTTATATTCTCTGCTTGTACTATCATGAGTCACGTTACACTTAGCTACGAGAACATATAATAATTTGGCACTTTGTTAACAACAAACAGCTTAGATTATAAATGTATACATAGGTAGTAATTTGTTATGTTTTACTGGAGTTAGGTGAGCGAAAAAATTTCAATAACGTAAGATACATAGTCATAATGAAGTACCTGAACCGACAATTTTTTGTTTATTTAAACTTATACATATACTCACGCCTGTCTCTCAGAGGGGTAGGCAGAGACTACAGATTTCCACCTGCTACGATCCTGACACACCTCTTTCACCTCTTCATTAAGCTCTTCTATCCCGATTCTCGGGTACTTTTGACATGGCCCTTCTTCAGTATGTCGACAATTGATCAGTATACGTCCTTCTTGGGCACTTTGGGCAGCCTAGTCTAGTCGAGCTATACTTTCCACTTGCGCACCATAAATTTCTTTCGTCACTTTACTTTTATTCATCTTCTTTAAATGTCCCAAACACCGAAGCATTGCTCTTTCTAATCCTAGTCAATATATTTTAATTCAAGCCGCAACAATCCCGTATATCAATATTTTTCACTCTGTCATTCAATGTTAAACCACACATATGTTTTTCGTAAGGAAATATGCATTCACTCTACTTAAGGCGCTACGGAAAAAAATAGACACTTTAAGAACGTGCATATCTACTTCAGTAAATAATGTATTATTTTGAAAAAAATATACATTATTTTTGGATTCTTTTTCTAAGGATCTGTTAAAACAGAAACGCGATTGGAGAAATTCGGCTCGATAGAAATATTTATTGAAGTGAGGTCTTTTTCGGCACCAATTCTCCTGGTTTGACAATTTAGAATAACATATGGACTGTAATTATATTTTATTAGATGGGTTTTAACATTATCTAGGACCTGGTTAAACGGAATTTTGATAGCAACTTTAGTACATTTTATATTAATAAAAGACCAACTTTTTGCTACTTTTCCACGAATCCGTCCTTCTCGCACTGAGGGTTTTTTCGCATATGGAATAACAGGGACGCTTACACTTTTACATATCGCCTTAAATGTTTATCTTGCCATACCCAACGTGGGCTACCATACATAAGTGTAAGAGCAAACACTCCATTTTGAACTGCTGATCGTGCTTTTGCAATACAATTTTGCCTGCTCATAAAGGAGTGTAGGGCTCCGTTCACTTTATTTGCCGCATTCACTCTTATTTCAATGTCTTCGTCACATAGCAACCTTCGTTTTTCCTACGTTATTTTTTCTTTTATAAAGCAAGACGATGATAGCCTTGCAGCGTCTTATTAAACCATACTACTATTCAGCGCGCTCCCGTGTTGAACAGCAGGATGTTTTACTAAACACTTTTGCAAAGTTTAGCTCCGTAAACAATACTCTATTTATGCGTTGAACGCGAGGATGATTTCCGAGCGCTTATTATTTAAAATGTCTTACGAAAACATCCTACGGCTCAACATGTTTACGTATTTAAAGACTTGAACTGACTTACTGAATTATTTCGTACAATCTTATGCACAAATCTGTGAATCATTTTAAAGCGTTATATGCTGTTGGCATAGGGATAATTAAAATGCAGTAAGAATCAATGAACTGATATGTGTCTGAAAAGAAAAATTACAAACAAATGCAGCTGGGACAAATCAACCAATTAATTAAATCTTTATTACTTAGCGTTAGGCACATTATTAGAAACATTTTGAGAAAGATCGTGTTTTCTTTTATTACTGACTATTTTCTCCCTTACTGTTGGACGGCCAGCCTGAACTCTATTTTTTGTTTTTGTAATTCCGCGATCTAGTTTGCGGCTTACGGCAGTTGGTTGCACTTTAAATTGTTGTCGTCACAATTTTGTTGTGAGAAGAATGTTGACATACGTATACTTTTTTGAAGACGTACCTTTTTATTTTGGGAAACGTGAACCGCACATTCCAGTTCGTATGTGTAACATCCGAAAATTTCTTCACTCAATCCGTATCGAAACAGTTATTATTATCTTCATAACGACTATTCATTTTGCATCGCACTTGTAAACGAAACTGTTCATCATTTCTTTTTTCGAATTTTAAAATCTCGAACTGCTCACAAACTTCAGTCAAAAAGCACACAAGACATCTTTAAAAAGACGCAAATTAATTAGATAGACTCAAATAAATAATATTATCAATTAAATACTTTTTCTAAACCAACGGTCGCATGATTACTGATTTCAAATAAACCGCAACCCTCACGGGTCATTCAAGTACAACGTAAGCACTACAGAGGGGTCTTTGCTTTTCTTATGTTTGATGACATGGGGGATGGGATGACACTCCCGTCTAGATGGTGATTACGTCAGCAGTATTTATTTTTTTACTCTTTCGGATTTTATTCTATCGTCTAGATCTACAGATACTTATCAATGATTATTTCATTTTAACTGTCGCTTAGTCATTAATGACAATGGTCAATGAAATTTAGTCAATGGTCTTTTATGCCACCTAGTGGAGTTACACAGTATCTCATTCATTGACAATGGTCAATGAAATTAGTGAATGGTCTTTTACGCCACCTAGCAGAATCATACAGTACTTCTTAATATTAATCTCGCCTGTCTAGTCTAATGCAGTACCCATATGTTCATGGCTTATTTCACAGATGGCGTTGTCTTACTAACAACTCAACTATTAGGTATAATAACTGATGACGTCACGCATGCATCCCGTTACAGTACCTAACGAAACTTAACGAAAGTCTACAACGTCTATTTATCGGTGAACGAACCCATAGTCCCTGCTATTCACAGCTAAAATTTAAACTTTTGCGAAAGCGGCCATTTTAAGCAAACGTTTAAATTTTAGCTCATCATTATATTGTTTTTGAAAACTATGCTACCCATTTAAATATAATTATAAATTGTAAAGTTAAATATATTACATTAATCAGACTACAGATTCTTTAAGTTAAAAAATAAAATACGGTTCCCAAGAGATAGATTTCGCTAAACATAATTTAGTCTGACGAGAACAGCGATATGAGGAATATTTGAAATTGTTTTCAACTATCTGAGCAATGTCAAAGGTAACGTTATATCATATAGTATAACTGCGAATATTTTGAAGAATATGACTGTAGTTTACCAACGCCTAGATAGCATGGCAAGTGCAGCCCGAAATGTTTTCAGTTTAAAGACATGTCCAAGAAATCAAATTGCACGCATAATACAAAGTGCAAAAAGTTGTATCTTGGAAAAAATTGCAAGCTGGGAACGCGGCTGGGTATGATAGAGTGTCATTATATAGATGATAAGAGGAGGACATGGCGTGGTGGCTAGCTTACTGTACCAGCTCTTTACTATGTGCTGACGAGCGTTTGTGTTCCGGTTGATTAGTGCAAGGCTGCGTCTTATGAAATCATACTACGGCTCAACGCGGTCCCGTGTTGGACAGCAGGATGTTTTACAAAACCCTTTCGTGACGCTGTGTTACGGAATCCATACTACGTGTCAACACTAAAATGCAGTATGGTTTCATCTGATGTATTTCAATTTGCTCGTCCGGAATCGCTACTAGAGTTGAACGCTAGGATAGATTCAAAAGACGAATAAAATATTGCAAATGCGGAAATCATCCTCGATGCCAACGCCGGGCAATGTCTGTTGCATATATGCATATATATGAGGTATACATATATATGAGGTATACCTCATATTGCATATATGAGGTATACCTCATATTCTGTCTCTTTCGGTAGCGTAGCCAAAAGTATAATGGCCGTCACTTTTTAAGAACAACTGATCTTGGCCTTGGATCAAGTATTACGTAAGTAGATTTTTGTCATTATTAACCAACCCCCCAAAATTGTAGAAAATCCGAAAGAGTAAAAAAATAAATACTGCTGACGTAATCACCATCTAGACGGGAGTGTCATCCCATCCCCCATGTCATCAAACATAAGAAAAGCAAAGACCCCTCTGTAGTGCTTACGTTGTACTTGAATGACCCGTGAGGGTTGCGGTTTATTTGAAATCAGTAATCATGCGACCGTTGGTTTAGAAAAAGTATTTAATTGATAATATTATTTATTTGAGTCTATCTAATTAATTTGCGTCTTTTTAAAGATGTCTTGTGTGCTTTTTGACTGAAGTTTGTGAGCAGTTCGAGATTTTAAAATTCGAAAAAAGAAATGATGAACAGTTTCGTTTACAAGTGCGATGCAAAATGAATAGTCGTTATGAAGATAATAATAACTGTTTCGATACGGATTGAGTGAAGAAATTTTCGGATGTTACACATACGAACTGGAATGTGCGGTTCACGTTTCCCAAAATAAAAAGGTACGTCTTCAAAAAAGTATACGTATGTCAACATTCTTCTCACAACAAAATTGTGACGACAACAATTTAAAGTGCAACCAACTGCCGTAAGCCGCAAACTAGATCGCGGAATTACAAAAACAAAAAATAGAGTTCAGGCTGGCCGTCCAACAGTAAGGGAGAAAATAGTCAGTAATAAAAGAAAACACGATCTTTCTCAAAATGTTTCTAATAATGTGCCTAACGCTAAGTAATAAAGATTTAATTAATTGGTTGATTTGTCCCAGCTGCATTTGTTTGTAATTTTTCTTTTCAGACACATATCAGTTCATTGATTCTTACTGCATTTTAATTATCCCTATGCCAACAGCATATAACGCTTTAAAATGATTCACAGATTTGTGCATAAGATTGTACGAAATAATTCAGTAAGTCAGTTCAAGTCTTTAAATACGTAAACATGTTGAGCCGTAGGATGTTTTCGTAAGACATTTTAAATAATAAGCGCTCGGAAATCATCCTCGCGTTCAACGCATAAATAGAGTATTGTTTACGGAGCTAAACTTTGCAAAAGTGTTTAGTAAAACATCCTGCTGTTCAACACGGGAGCGCGCTGAATAGTAGTATGGTTTAATAAGACGCTGCAAGGCTATCATCGTCTTGCTTTATAAAAGAAAAAATAACGTAGGAAAAACGAAGGTTGCTATGTGACGAAGACATTGAAATAAGAGTGAATGCGGCAAATAAAGTGAACGGAGCCCTACACTCCTTTATGAGCAGGCAAAATTGTATTGCAAAAGCACGATCAGCAGTTCAAAATGGAGTGTTTGCTCTTACACTTATGTATGGTAGCCCACGTTGGGTATGGCAAGATAAACATTTAAGGCGATATGTAAAAGTGTAAGCGTCCCTGTTATTCCATATGCGAAAAAACCCTCAGTGCGAGAAGGACGGATTCGTGGAAAAGTAGCAAAAAGTTGGTCTTTTATTAATATAAAATGTACTAAAGTTGCTATCAAAATTCCGTTTAACCAGGTCCTAGATAATGTTAAAACCCATCTAATAAAATATAATTACAGTCCATATGTTATTCTAAATTGTCAAACCAGGAGAATTGGTGCCGAAAAAGACCTCACTTCAATAAATATTTCTATCGAGCCGAATTTCTCCAATCGCGTTTCTGTTTTAACAGATCCTTAGAAAAAGAATCCAAAAATAATGTATATTTTTTTCAAAATAATACATTATTTACTGAAGTAGATATGCACGTTCTTAAAGTGTCTATTTTTTTCCGTAGCGCCTTAAGTAGAGTGAATGCATATTTCCTTACGAAAAACATATGTGTGGTTTAACATTGAATGACAGAGTGAAAAATATTGATATACGGGATTGTTGCGGCTTGAATTAAAATATATTGACTAGGATTAGAAAGAGCAATGCTTCGGTGTTTGGGACATTTAAAGAAGATGAATAAAAGTAAAGTGACGAAAGAAATTTATGGTGCGCAAGTGGAAAGTATAGCTCGACTAGACTAGGCTGCCCAAAGTGCCCAAGAAGGACGTATACTGATCAATTGTCGACATACTGAAGAAGGGCCATGTCAAAAGTACCCGAGAATCGGGATAGAAGAGCTTAATGAAGAGGTGAAAGAGGTGTGTCAGGATCGTAGCAGGTGGAAATCTGTAGTCTCTGCCTACCCCTCTGAGAGACAGGCGTGAGTATATGTATAAGTTTAAATAAACAAAAAATTGTCGGTTCAGGTACTTCATTATGACTATGTATCTTACGTTATTGAAATTTTTTCGCTCACCTAACTCCAGTAAAACATAACAAATTACTACCTATGTATACATTTATAATCTAAGCTGTTTGTTGTTAACAAAGTGCCAAATTATTATATGTTCTCGTAGCTAAGTGTAACGTGACTCATGATAGTACAAGCAGAGAATATAAAGTAAAACCTTTGTGGTTTTTAGCTGCTTTTATTATTGTTTTGTGTAAATGGTAAATAAACTACAAAAAAAAAGTTTGTATGTGATAATGAACTAACGGGGAACAAATAAGTTGCAAGTAAATTTGAATTTTTTTTTGCTAACTTTACTTTGTTAACAACTAAAGGTTTAAATTCAAGTCCAGGACTCGCGTAGGATGTTTAGAGTAAACACGTGCCTCCGTATTTGATATCAAATATTGACGGTATATTGACGGTACGAGTTAGAAAATTTAGGTAAATATTAATAATTAAGAACATTATCAACGAACAGCACTTATTGGGAGTTTTGGATAACACTCTTCCCAGCGTCATGTGAAAATGACCCAATTGATAAAGTTGTTTCTGCTAAACGGTGTGTTCAAATTATAAAAATATATATATGGTTGTTTATACTATAAAAAATAACTGCATTTAAAGAAATTATTCTCGCGTATAAAAAACAGCATGTACAAACTCAAGCTTTTTTTATACTAAAATTAAGTAAAATTGGTTATTTGTAAGAAACCACTTACAAGGAAAATATTGCTTACAAAATCATTCATGGATTTTTTCCGATCATCGTGTCCATAATTACGAAAAGTATTTTTTTCTCCTTTAGTATTAGTAAGTATTATTTAGCACTATCCCGAGACCCAAGGGACGTCATAATGCAGTGCGCGTTGACACTAACGTTATTTAGTTTCTATCGATATTTGTACCAACACAGGTCGACTCAAGGTCGTTGGCAACTACCTGCCCCTTAAGACAAAAATTCAAGGAAATAAATATGTAAACAATTATCACGATACAGTTTCATCAAAGGAGCCTGAGGGTGGACTTGGTAAATATACCGAGGAGGGGTCACAAGTGTTTCGAGTGCAAACTCATTTCAATGCAAGTTACAGTCCACACTCGGTACACCCGCATTTCAACGATGATTATTACGTCCCGACGTGATGTGTGTTGAGCCCTATCGCCGTTCTTCGGGCACAAATACACGCTTTTTAGGGTATGCAAGTTTCTTTATGATGTTTTCTTTCACCGTATTAGGTAATACAAATACTATGTACATAAATCCCGAAAAACTCATTGGTGCATGCCCGACCGGGAATCGACCCTTAGTCTCAAGATTGAGAAGCCAGTGTGTTACCGCCTGAGATACCGCCGCCACTTTTTGTAATGAAATTCCTTTTACGCGCAGGGTCAAGTTATGAGCGTTTATTAAGATTTAGCTTTAATCTGTGTTCAACGCAGACGAAGTCGCGAGCAAAATCTAGTTAATCTTTATGATAGTACACAGTAAAAGTTAGCGAGTGACGTTGTGCACTTGAGTTTATGCTATGGCGTAGCTAAGAATGGAACCACTGTAAGTGTAGAACTGAGTAGTGTGCCAATTATCATTTCTAAATACCGTTCATGATATAACTCACAACATTTTTTTTACTGTATGCTTATTTATTTGTTGAAAGTTGTTGGAAAAAAGGAAAGCCTATTTCACATAAAGAGACAAAACATGTAACGGTCCCGTTACAGCCTCAAGCCCTATTTGTTTAGAAAATTAAATTCTACCGATAACAACAGAAGTGTTGTCATTAGACATTTACAGACAGTTGCGCTCTTCAACCAGGGGTTCCTGTCATCGCAGTACGGATCCCTACTCACGCGCGGGTTCCGTGAGGATTATACGTGTCATCGGTTTGACAGGTGTTATTGTCTTCAATGCTCATAGTAATGTGTAAATGAAGGGATCTCGCCTTCAGTTACTGTTATATTACGGTTTCATTCAAAGCCGGTCCTTAGATTTACAATATTAGGTTGTGTTTAACACCGTTATTTAGGGTTTCGTAGTCAGCAACGAACCCTTATAGTTTCGCCATGTCCATCTGTCTGTCTGTTTGCGGCTTATCTCAAAGACTCTTAGTACTAGAAAGCTGTTATGAAGCACGGGTTGGCCAATAAAGTGGTTAAATAAAATCTTGAAAAAAATATATATTTAGGGTACCTTCCCTAAATGCAAAGTGGGGATGATTTTTTTTGTCTATCTATTTTCGTGTGAGATGTCGTTGGATAGGCTTTTTAAAAATGTTGTTGGTGTAATAAAACAATTTTTCGGTTTAGGGTTTCGTTTGCGAAATATTAAGCTTTAAAGTGCAAATTTTTGTTAGATTCAAATGTCTCCCCCCTGCCAGCTAAACGGTTGTTTTTGGATGTATTAAAAATTCACGGTAGTAGTATGTATAACGAAGTAAAAATAAAAACTATCACAGCTAAGAAGGCTTTACAAGTTAACAAGTACAGATCGCACCATCAGGATCGCATCGGCACAGAAACAAAATGTATCGGCCGTTCTTCGGAAGAACAACTTCTGAGTGGAGTAGAAGTTTGGTGCGATCTGAATTAGTGAACAAACGGAAGTAAAAAGTCCGCATATTGTGTAGGGCAACTACGGAATCCTACACTGCGCGTGGCCCCGGCAAGAACTTGGCCAGTTTTTTCTTCATTTTTTCTGTTTTTTTGGCTACTATGTCTGTCTTATTTATGTATTCTTTTGATTTTCTTTTGTTCCTGTACAGCGATTTGGATTTAATCCGTTATACTATGCAGATTTTTTTTAAATAAATAAATGAAAACCAATTTTATGGAACTTCCTTACAATAATAACGATCATGAACCGATCTGTACAAAATGAGGCAAAAAAATTACTAATGTGGGCGCATAAACAATGTAGCAAAGGGAGTAGGCATTTGCACCAAAGTAGAGAAATTGGAACTGTTATTTCCTTCTCACTGAGGACCCGGGATTATAATTTCTTGGTAATACATATTTACACAACGCCGTTATTAATGTTGAAATTAGTATACCTACATAAATTGCTTGTCACGAAATTTTGAAACTATAATTTACAGAAATCAATGGAAACTTTGCGATGGTAGCATACACAATACATAGGTAATAACTATTGAGTGAATTTTTAAATTTAGTGTTCCGTTTCGATTAATTGGAAAAAGACGGGTTTTTGACAATCCGGCTGCGAAACCGCTCTTAACGAATAACACTTTCATAACTTCATAGTTTTATTTTAAATTATTATGTAAATATTAAAAATCGAATAATAGAATAAGGTGTGAGAGGGTGGGTGTGTGGATGTATTGCATACTATTGTGGCTGTTTATAGTTTAGAAGAGAAGGAAGAATTGTAGATACCCGATGCACGGTGACTGCATGCGGCTACTATTTGTGCCAAATTTTTGGTAATTATTTGAGGGTATTCTAGACCCAGATGAGTCTAGAATGAAGTGGGGTCCCCAGCGATTTAGACGGTAATATCCCTGACCAACCAAATAATTACCCCCCACGTCAAAAAATAACGCTTCCAGCAAAATTCGTTGAGCAACCTAGACTATCCTATGAACCAGAAGGTGAATTTAACTTAATTTAACCCCTTAGCTTCCAAGAGGCGAGTTAGTGTGCTGCGTAATTTTGTTTTGTTGGCAAACTTGTCAAGCTCAAGCCCAAGTGCGGCAATCTTTTTGGATGTTAGACCACACAAATCGCTCAGAGACGAGTTTGGCTGTATTTCACGCACCAGGGTGACTAAGATTGTGCATCTTGTCGAAAACCGCGCGTCGAAAATTATCCGTGACGAATGGCTGGAGCTTCTCCGTAGAGGTGTCACTGTAACGGAAGATATCCATCCCATGAACCGCAACTTTTTCCAGGTTGAGGGATGACCCGTTCTGCATCTCATGTAGTTCATCGTTTCCCACCTGATCAGCAGCGAGGCGAATGGCCTCGATGTGTGACATAGAGTCAGCTACTACGTTGTCCTTGCCACTTATGTGAACGATATCCGTTGTAAATTGCGATATAAATAACAACTGGTTAAGTTGAATTGGAGGTCACTTTTTACGATCGGTGCTGTGAAAATGCATAGATAAGAAGAATTAAGATGCTATTTATTTGCTGCAAACAAATAAAACAAAACAATAAGCAAACAAACACAACATGAAAAAGAAAATGAAGAATAAAAAAATATACACTTTATTAGAAATATTAATGTCCTATAAATATAAGACATTTGCAATACAGTTTCATTTATTAAAGCAGCGAAAAGGTCTGGCTCATTACGATAAAAAAACCACAACGCGCTGTTTTTTTGTCAGGCCTGAGATATCACAGACCATTTGAAATGCAATAGACACATTTAATAAAAACGTAAAATAATATAAACATAAATTATAAGTAAAATACCATCACTAATATATGTGTGCTGTGTAAGGCTGTGTTCATATATTGTTTATATCCTTGACCAAATAGACGAGCAGTTAAGTAACCTAATAGGTATATACACAATAAGTGCAACTTAGCAACACTACGGCAACGATTTTCGGGGAGAGAAATGACATCAAAATAGTTTTTTTTTAATCCCTGTTTGGTTTAACGATGCCTAAATTGGTGGTAAATTGTTCCAACATTTCGTTGCTGCATATTTAAAACTGCCACGGAAGGCCTCACTTTTAAGTAGTTGTAGGATCAACGGTTTATGATCCGTGTAAATACGCACAAGTTGTGTCTCCAAAACATGTCGATAATTGGATAGACTCATAGACAGCAAATTATTCTCTGTAATAGCCAGGTCATGTTGTCTGCCAAGTAGTAAAGTTTTTGCTAAAAAATGCAAGAGGCTGCTAATCATCTCCAACATGCTGTTGGAGTCATGCTCCTACCTGGGTAGAAGATGCATCTGTGAAAAGTCCTAGAGTGACAGTGGTGTCGGGGTGGGCGAGGATTGTTGCGCTAGTTGGAAAGGAGTTTCAAAGTCCGGTGACCAAGGGACAGGTTTCTTGCCCCTGAGTTGGGTGGAGGGCAACAGGTCTATAAGCGGAGCTTGATACTCAGCTGCATTAGGCCTACCTAAACCAGCGATAAAAATTAATCATGCCTAAGAAACTGCGCAGGCTTCATAACATAACATAATAACATATTATTTTTACCAAGTTTAGTAAATATGTTTTTTCGCTGTCATATTTGAATTTTATTTTCATTTTCATTAAAAGCGTGTGCCTGCTCTGGTTTGTATTGTTGTGTTTACTATAATTATGAATAAGAAATTTATATTTTATTCCATTCTTTTATAAGTCATACGAGTTGCTAAAAGTAAAACAATACACATCAGTATATAATATAGCTAGTTCAATAAGGTACGAGTAGCGTTATTTTAAAATGTGCGAACAATTAAGGGGGAAAGGGAAATAACTAAACGAAGTCAGTGGAGATAAAGTCGTGGGCTAAAAGCTAGTATCAAACCACGGACGTAGCGGACTCCGCGCCGCTAACAGAATATTGAGGTACCCCATGATAAGCCCACTCGCTTGTACGGACGAACCGCACGCAAACATACAAAAAACATAAGCTAATCACCCGCCATTCTGCAGCGAACCTTGCCCGGCGAAACGCGATGACGTCGTACATAAAAAAATTCGAATATGCCGTCCTGCGTGGTCAAATCTTGCAGAAATAATAACGGATATATGAAAAAATGTCAGGTAATTACCTTTCATAGGTAAGTTATTCGATTTCTAACGTATTTACATTTCTTTAACGTGTTTTTACATGAAATGAATCTGCTCAGTTTGGAACTCAAAACCTAAAATCCGCGCCACCACTGAAGTCCTACGTCAAAGACTTTATTGTCTCTGTGATATGATTCAAAATGCCTTAATCCGTGAGACTTTAGTTCAATTGTCATACTCGTGACAATTGGCCAGTGTTGCCATTAAATACAAATGCAAATCACTCACCACAAAATGTCGGTGATAGATTTTCGAGTGGAATTGATAATTTTTTTTATCTTCGTTTAAACCCTACTTCAAAAAAGAGAAAGTTGTCAACTCACCTTTTTTTTTCTACACATATTTTTTGTGTAAGTTGCTCCATAACTTCGTCATTTCTAAACCGATTTGGATGATTCTTTTTTTGTTTAAAATAGTGTGTCGATCAATAGATGTTGTTTCAGTTGGTCATCTCTATAGATATGATGAAATGAAACGTCTGTCTGTTTGTAAAATTTTTCCGCTCAGATAAAAAATACCCACGACACCAAAGGGCTTGAGCTAAACAAATTTCGACACAGGCATACACGCGCAAGTTAGGTAGTCTAAATTACATTAATTATTAAAAAAATATATACGTAATGTGTTTTTTTTTAGACTTCCAAAAAGAAACCAAGTATGGAGGAGTGATTGGTTAAATATAATTAGAGAGAGTAGAGGTGAAAACGACTTGGTTCCCTCCAAATCCAGCGTCGTTTGTACGACTTGGTTTAGATTCGTATTACAGCGCCATCAAGCGACAATAGTATTATTTATAGTGCTAACCTATTTTCTGGGGAAATTGGTATCAGTTGGCAACCCAGCACACACACATGCACTTTGAGCCGCCGCCATTGTTGTGAATCAGTTATTAGTTAGCGACACGGTGTCCGATCCTTCATACGTTCATGTATCAAACATTACGAAAAGTAAAATAGCCGTAGAGTGCATCAATGTTGAAGCTTAACTAACAGCCGTTCAAAATTCATTGTAAAATACCTTTAGTAGCTCATCGCTTGCTACTAAAGAAAACATAGAGTTAAATAGTAAATGGAGTGATTAATATAATAATGGTCTCATTGTACAACGTTTAACCAAAGGTATTCGGAGATCCAGTCAATGGTACAGAACAACTTTTACTACAGAACAAAACCAGTAACCCGAAAAAAAAATATTTACTGTTTCATAGAAAAATGCAATGCCGCTCTGCTAAAATGTATAGAAGAGAAGATTTTTTTTTTAAGTTTTCAGAGTTGGCTCCATAGTAAAATTTGTCCTATAGTACTGACTGAGTAAGCTCTTCAAATATGGTTACACGGTTACACCTTTTTGTAAGACATTGCATATTCGTAATCCGTGGTAAAGTGTCAATCACATCAAGCTGTACACTTATATACATAGGTACAAAGTCCATGTGTATAGCTTCATGTGATGTCCGCTGTACGTACCAAAAAATATCCTGCCTCTAATTGGTAAAGTAAAGAGGATCAAAAGAATGACTTAACCCTAAATGCACAGCGTATCAAAATCAAATGATACAAGCGTATGTAAATTTATTATGATTTTATTTTTTGTTAAATTTATTTTTTTAAATATGAAATGCACTTGATATTTTGGCATGAGTTCGAAGAAGAAAAGGCCGGGCGCACCAACCGCGTGTCTAGATTAGCATTCCTGTGCATAATGAAACGTATTGACATAATTATTTTAAAACAGATTACATATGTTTTGACAGAACCCGTATTTTGTGTACGACGCACAGTTGAAGATCCCTATTTGTAGGTAAATAAGAGGCTCCTACCAAACCATAGACACCATTGTGGGGTGTCTATGGAATGTTATTATAATATTTTAGGCTGAGCGCATTAACATATTCTTTATCTATTTTTAAGTATAAGTAAAAATCGTGAAATTTTAGTAATTTTAGGAAAAAAACCCCTAAAATTAGTGAATTCAACGGTTTTTTACCAAAAGTCTAGCCGAATGTGCTTTTATTGTTTTAGATAAACTCAAAAAATTAGTAACAGTCAACCATCGAAAATGTTATGAAGAATAAATTTATCCAATAACATATTTAAAAAACTCCACAGGATTGCCAAAAGTACACTTCTCCTGACACATGTTTTAAATTTTGCGCCCGGACGGTTGTATTTTCCTCGCAAATTTTCATGTAGCGTACACCTTATAGCGAAATGAAACGGCTTGAGATTTGGCCGCGCCCACAGATGAAACGGTCGCGTCATGATGTCGCAATAAGGACTACCAATGCCAATCAATAGATAGACTGTCATGTCAGCGTCCGTACCCTTCACAGACCGTTACAAGGCACATCATACCATGTGACTCCGTTCTTTAGCACTCCATGTCCTGAAGAGTGTATCGTGAGCGCGCTTCTAATATTATTCATGAACCTGCCTCACATCCGCACCGCTCCGGATAATTCCTGGCGCAGCCACGGGAGCAGTCTGATGAACAAGGGAGATTCGCCCTTATCGTAAGGGAGTTACGGAGGGGTCGATTGCTGAGTTATGTTTGTCGTTGAGGTGCAGGAAGCTACTAACGGTTGTCGGTAGTTGCTCAGATCTACCAACGTTTAGTTGAAACAGAGTGGATACTGGAGGTTTTATTTTTGATTTTGTTGGGGATAAAAGTGGATATAATTTAGTAGCGGAGCACATTATTATTTTCGTTACGCGTTTATGTAACCACTTTAGTAATAATTTTAAAATGATTATTTAATTATATTAAGAGCAGCGGTGGATCAGTCGGTAGGACGCCGGAAAAAAACCTGAGAGACCCGGGTCAGGATCCCACCGGTCGAGCATAAACAATGAGTTTTCTGGAATATGTGCATAGTATTTGTATACTTTCATCGTAATACCTACCAGTATTATATTATCTGTGTAGTACCAATTCAGCTACCTCAGCTTTATGGCTTCATCAGACAAAATTACAGAATTATTATTGTAATATTTCTAGTGTCCCCACAGTAACACAACTCAGCCCATGTCGGCCGTGTATAACTACATGTAAATCCTGCGAAATGTTCGCTATTTAGCCGCTAGTTTTCTTCCTAAACTACCACGAACAGTTGGGCTTCCAAGAGACCCATATTAGCTAGGCTGTAGAGGTGATTATAGATTGACTTAATTAACTAAAACTTAAATTAAATTTGTTTGTTGATATAAATATGATAATGTCACAGTCCAGCTATTAGTGTCAACTGCATATTTATTAAAATTACCATTTCGCCGGTTTCCGACTTGGATTCAGTTTGACAGCGGGGTGCTTTCTGTGCTTGAACGGTTGGTGCTTAAGGCGAATGGATATGCCAACTGCAATTTGGACCTGTCTTGAAGGCCTACTCCTCCCACACGGGTGGTCCAAAAACTTTCATAAAAATATATGATAGGCATTATAGAGTCAAAATAAATTTTAAGTTTCATAAACTGTTTTTCTGTTGTGAGTTTTGACAAAAAAAATCGAAAGTCATCAAAAGTTTCACATGATTAACACAAGAATTCTCTTACTCCTTCCAAACGCCTAAAGCGATTTTAATTAATATTTCACCAAATTATAGGAAATTTTTAGATCTAAAAAATTAAAGTTCAAAAATGTTTTCCGTTCATGGCGTCCATGTGAAAAGTATTATTTTCTCCTATTTTGCGCTAGCCGGAGACGCAGTGGTTGTCGTAACAGCTCTTTTTCAAGGCACGCTGAAATTAACATTATTTCCATGTCGTTTCCGTTGATATTTGTACTGACTCACATCGAGTTGCTTAGTTAGCGTGGTCATACGCCTTAATATTATACAACGATATTTAAAAATCAAACTAACTTCACTTCAATTGCTAGAGCAATAAAGTCTACAACATGTTGGGTAAATAATAATTTACCTGGTAATAGTCTCTTTATGTGGCATGGATACCCGCTAGTTAGTATGTGTATGGTAAATAATCCACACACAGTTGAAATGTTTCTTTACGAGTTTTATTTTTTCATTACAGATTGCCATTTGTTTTCGCCGTTTCTTACACATTTTGAGAGCCCATTGTGATTTAACTATGGTAAGGGGCAATTTATTTTTTCATTGCGAAAAAGTTATGATGCTGTAATGTACATCGAGCGGATAGACCGACAGACAAGCGAATGTCATCGTGATGATACCGATCTTACCCTTAGAATCAAATATATAAAAAAATCTATATATTTTAGCGATATGCCTAATTGCATCCCGCCCACGCTCGCCTTATTGTGATGATGATGATAATGATTCATCCGACCGAGTTCGGTCACGGCGACTGTCGCGGCTGTGGAGAGCGTCGGTCATGTGCCCTCATGTGACTTATGTAGCCTATATTGTTTGTGAAAGTGCGGTTGCACAGGCTACATGTAAGTTTTCCATCGTAGTAGTTGTAATGTATGGCAGCTGGTGGTCTACATCGGAGTTCATCACGTCTGGCGTCAAGAGCAGCTCTTCGTTTAGCCTCGAACTCGAAGATGTTAGTGTTGACTGTATGCCGCCACACAGCTCGATCTTCAGCCTGGTCCTCCCATGTCAAATGTTCTATATTGCAACTTTTCATGTGGCGTTTCTGCACGTCCTTAAACCTAAGGAACTGCCCGCCTTGTTTGCGTTTTCCACTGCGAAGCTCGCAATATAAGATGCGTTTCGCCATTCTCTCTTCTGGCATACGTCGCATGTGGCCACACCAGCGCAGCTGGCGCCTCATCAGGTAAGCCTTGATACCACCTACATTGCAGCGTCGCAGTATTTCCGTATTTCTGACACGGTCCGACCATTTGACGTTCAGAATGTTGCGGAGACACCTTAGATGGAATCTGTCTAGCGCGTGAATGTGCTTACGATATGGGCACCAAGTTGCCCATATTGCCTTATTGTACCCCGCACACGTTTGCCTAATTGCATCCCGCACACACTCGCCTAATTGCATCCCGCACAGCGTCGCTAAATCCCAATAATAAGATAAACTTCGCCCTTAATACGTTGAGACCCCTTAGCTGCAAGATGTCAGCCCCCCCCCCATCAGACCCGCCTCAATCACTGTCTGCAGCCCTGGATATCATAGCTCACGATACCGGCTATCATTGCTGATCTATTACCGACTCAGTTACTGAACTGTAGGAGTCATTGCTCGTTGCAGCAGGTTCAAAGAAGGTTGGCTGCTTACTGATTCGTGCGGCATTCATTACGGTAAGAATGGCTGATCGACCTAATGGTGTTTATGTTACCGAAAACATATACTACATGCAGCAGTTACAGCATGACCGCCTTAGACTCTGTGGTCTGTGATTCAAGTACTCGACCACTAATGTGTAGGTCGCTTGTTCAAATCCCGTAGGGACACATTTGTGTTCGGTCTGCGTGCTTCGGAAGACACGTTAAGCTATGAGTCCATATCGATCCCCAAAGTACGATGAAAGAGCTCAGCATACATTACTTTGGAACGTAATATTCGGCGGTGAAACGTGGGTGTGCGAGTGTGGACTGTGACCAGCATTAGATACTCGGTAACACCTCTGCCTCTAACAGCCCGTCGGAGACTTTTTTCTTTTCTCGGTCTCAGGACATCCAATTTTCAATCTTGAGAGCCAGGTTCGATTCCACTCGGTCCAAATCTACAAAGAGTTTTTCAGTATATACATATAGTATTTGTCTACTAGCCTAGTTTCGCGAACGAAGTTCTCAGAGTCTACTTGAACAATTCGGCGTTTTTATGTATGTATGTGTGTATGAATGTTTGTCCGACAATCGAATTGCGATTTCACAGTTCAGAGCGAAGTACTAGTATACAAACCCATTGACCGATTTGGCTCACGTTTAAATAAAAAAATTACTTTTGTCTCATTTACTTGTCTACCAAATTTCATCACGTTCCGATCAACCATACTCGAGTTATCGTCCGACAAACATTCATACATACATACAAACATAAAAACGCCGGATTGTTCAAATAGAACCGAAAAACTTCGCTCGCTTCCAGCGTAATTTTTCCTTATTTTGTAATTCGATACATTTTATTTCAAAAGTTATTTTCTCGCATTAATAGTAGAGTTCACCCATCACATTGGAACGTAATAATCTTCGGTAAAATGCGGGTGTACCGAGTGTGGACTGTGACTTGCATTTTAACAGTTCACACCCGGGCACACCTCTGACATCCCCGCTGGGATTCATGTCGTGACTATATACAGGGTGTTAAGATGATGTGGCGGGAGCCAAAACTAGCGATAATACTCGTCCATACAAATGACATTTTGAAGAAAAAAACCGGCCAAGTGCGAGTCAGACTCGCGTTCCTAGGGGTTCCGTATTGTGGATGATACATATAATTTTGTCATTTTTTTCGTGAATTTCTAAACTGCTTTAATTTTGCTGTAATCTTTACGTAAACACATATTACCTGCATTTTCATGTTTTTTCAAGGATTTCTCGAAATAGATGCAATTAAATATAGCCAAACTATATATTTTTACAATCAGATTTTCAATACCTACAATTTGATATCCAAATGATCTGTAATCGACATTTTTTTCATATTTTTTGGTCTACCAGTTTCGGAGATAAGGGGGGGGGGAGGCATACATATTTTTGTGGTTTTTTAAAGATTTCTCGGTACCGGTGCCAGTAAATATAGTAAAAGGATAGTAAAAGTATATATTTTTACAATCAACTATTTAATATCTACAATTATGTATCTAAATCGTATTTTTGGGATAATATTTTTATAATATTTTGAAAAATTTCAATTTTTTAATTTTTTTACACTGTGATATGTGGGCAAATTAATGCTATTTTTTGCTATTTTGAAAAAGAAATCAGTTGCTTCGTACATTTTGATCGATAGGTATAAAACTTTTCTATGAAACAGCCGATTTTTATTTTCGCGTTTTTAAGATTGGTTCTGTAGTAAAAGTTGTTTGTATGGACGAGTACTATCGCCAATTTCCAGCTTTCGCAATATAATATTAACATCCAGTATATATTTACCTATATATAAATTATATTTCTTATTTTAATAATAGATTTTTCAACTCGGATGTCATGTAAGTGATCAATTACACCCTCAAAATAAGCACCCTGAACCAACACCTTCTTGTACAGTGACAGTAGGTGTTGCCTGAACCAACACCTTCTTGTACAGTGACAGTAGGTGTTGCCTGAACCAACACCTTCTTGTACAGTGACAGTAGGTGTTGCCTGAACCCACTATTTTTAAGTAAAAGATATCCCATCAAAAACATAAAATGTACAAAAATGGCAAGTCTCGCAACGCAATCCTTCCACCGTAAAAAGTTGTGAGATCTTATGTAAAGCCAAGTCTGCTATTTTAGTTTTTATGGAAGCACCTTTTCTTTTAAGTTAGTATGGGAGCACCTATTTAACAAATTTATCATTAATTGTTTCCTATTTAGTTACCTACCAACATTAAGTGACTGTATTAATATTAGTCATCTTTATTTACCTAATAAAATATGGTGCAACATATACAACATATCAGCTACCTAATACCAATTTAGTAGCGATTTAAGAAGATATTTCTACGCATCAGTGCTTTATTTGTGCTCTGCGATTGCAAAGTCACCATATTTTATTAGGTAAATAAAGATGACTAATATTAATACAGTCACTTAATGTTGGTAGGTAACTAAATAGGAAACAATTAATGATAAATTTGTTAAATAGGTGCTCCCATACTAACTTAAAAGAAAAGGTGCTTCCATAAAAACTAAAATAGCAGACTTGGCTTTACATAAGATCTCACAACTTTTTACGGTGGAAGGATTGCGTTGCGAGACTTGCCATTTTTGTACATTTTATGTTTTTGATGGGATCTCATTTCTTTTTGTAGGTAGTCGTCCTTTTTTTCTTCTCGGGTAATATTTCTTGCACGTCAGCTGCGGATTTTCTTAAAACCCACTCCCTTTAACTGATCATTAGGACATACTCCTGAGAAACTAGTATCGGGAAGGAGCATTTCATAATGACCACCTAAGAAACTACCAGAGAATCGTAAACGTTTCACTGGCATCTCAGGATCGCCACCGAATGATCCTCTCAAACGGCCATTTTCGTAAACCTCTAACGTAAATGGATACAAAGCGGTGGCTGCCATAAGTTCGGATACGGAACCGTAGGTGGTATTTTTCATCATTGCTGTCGAGTACATGTGTCTCCACGCTCGTCACACGTATAAAATTGCATTTCATCCCAATGCGCTACCACATACTCGACTACCGCACACCTAATGTCATATGACGCCTCAATGTTCCTATACATAGAGAATGACAAAGAATGGAACAAACATGTTCCATCTCCAGGTATAGGGACAACTAGGTGTGGACAAGGATTTTTATTTATGTACAATGTTTCAGGTTCCATTGCAATATTAATTTTTACTGTAAGTTATTATTACTATTATCCACAAATAGATGCAACAGGCAGGTTAAAATTTCTTTTGACCATGAAGTGAAAGGCAGGCTTGTCAGTCTAAACCACAGAGTACATTATTATGTCTAAACCTCTCAGAATAATGAGCTAAACCTGGTCTTTTTTGAATGACACATGAGTACATAGATATTTCAATATACCTACATCATAGAGGATGCATATACAAATAAAACAACATTAGCCGCTTTATTTTTCCTTTAATATATTTAAAGTTTTACTTGATAAATAACCTTTTACCTTGATTTTTAGGGTTCCGTATCATTAGGTTCCGTGACCCTATTACTAATCCTCCGCTGTCTATCCATCTATCACATGGGTCTACAGCTGCAGCCGTTATAGGTAGCGCGTAAATATTTTCACATAATATATGTTACATTGTCCTCTATCACGGCAAATAATAATATGGCCCCTATCACAGCATAAAAAGTTCAATAAATGGAAATCCAAGGGGGGTCCAATTATTCGATGTTATTTGTTTCAGCTCTATCTTTATAAAACAACAATTTTGGGCATATAAATATTAGAGTTCCGTATTCAAAAGGTGCTCATTTGTTTGTCAGGCGCTACCATTTTAGCGCCTTGTTTCTTGTCACCTTGATGTTGCTATGTCATCTTTATTGTTGGTATTTACCATAATGATTTGGGGTTTAGTACCCATATTGTGTGATGGTAGTACGGAATCCTTCGTGAGCGAGTCTGAATTGCACTTAGCCGGTTTAATAGCGACTTAATTACGAAATGTTGATATTTATCTTCTTAAATAGACTAAATGTGTTTTAGGGTTCCTTACCCAAAGCACAAATTATTATAACAAAGGCTCTATCGTTAGAACGGTTATACATACAAATTGAAAATTTAGGCAGACTACTTTCAAGTAAAATAAGAAATAATAAAAATTTGGGTTCCTTCCTAAAAAGGTACCGAATTGTTTGTCAGGCGCTACAGTTTTATCGCATTGTTTTTTGTCGCCTTGATGGTGCTATGGCATCTATGTTGTTGCAATTTACTTTTAGGGTTCCATACCCGTATTGTGTAGGGGTACGGAACCCTTTATGCGTGAGTCGGATTCGCAAACCACCGTTTTTTTAGTGACTTAATTACGAAATGTTGATATTTTCTTCTTAAATAGACTAATATTGTGAATGTGTGGAACATTATAAACCACCCTTTTTAGGGTTTCTTACCCAAGGAACAGATTATTATAACAAAGGCTCTATCTTTAGAACGGTAATACAACATACAAGTAAAAGTTTAAACTTTGGGCAGTCTGTAGTAAATACTAATAATGAAAATTTGGGTTCCGTACTAAAAAGGTACCGAATTGTTTGTCAGGCGCTACCGTTTTATAGCTTTGTTTTTTGTCGCCTTAATGTTGCTATGGCATCTTTATTGTTGTTATTTACTTTTAGGGTTCCGTACCCGTATTGTGTAGGGGTACGGAACTCTTTATGCACGAGTCAGATTCGCACTTTACCGGTTTTATTTTTTAGTTTTCGCACTTTAACTTTAACGTAGAATTTTTCGTTTTAGGCGTCTTTAATGCAAAGCAGCATACCACCAACGTCATCTAGTGTCATACAAATTTATAGATGCAGCTGGAAACATACATTTTGTATAGACTTTGTATGGAAATATTAAATTACCAACCGCAAATAACATTTTTATATTTTTTTGTTGCAATGTACACTTAACACTAACCGCATGCAAAATTTCAAGTTTGTAGGCCTGCTAGAACACCTTTAGACTTTTGATGATGTGTCAGTCAGTCAGTGACAAAATAAGGGAACTTTGACTTGAGATATTTCGTAATCGAATATAGGTACAAAGTTGTAATTTGGGTTCAGATATAGGATCAGTAAGTACTCTTGATTCCTGAAATTTCAGACTTCTAGCTTCACCCACAACGAAGATACAGGGGGGTTGAATGTGCCGTGAGTTGCTTCGAGAAAAGGATGGTACGGCCGTTCCGCGTTTTTTCTGCGAGACTTTGCGGGGGCACTGCCGTGCCCCCAGATATAAATATATTTTATTTCCAATTTACAAGTATTTTATTGTGACTTGTAAAGTTTTACAAAACACATCAAAAGCACTACAGTATAAACAAAACTGTGTTACACATCGATATACATTATATTATTACGATACACGGTAATGTATATCGCTGGTGTTACAACTCTCATTGTTATCAATACTTGCCATTTTATCCTTGCTATCATTCCACCTACTAGAGTGAAAGTTACAAAAGAAGTCCTTTGACAAAGTTGGCTTGCCTTGATTGGCTGGACGTATTGTATACAACGTTTAGTGTAGACTCTATTGGTTCGACAATGGAACCGCCGGAACAAGAGTACGAATATCGGGCTGGAACTGGATTGATTCAATAGACCGGCGGGTCTACCGCTTAATTCTGATTTTCATCAACATCAACTTGAGATTGAAATTTGACGTGCGTGCAAAAGAGATGGCATGTTAGGCGGGCGTCGTTGCACGCACGTCATATTTCAATCTCAAGTTGATGTTGATGAAAATCAGAATTACGCGGTAGACCCGCTGTTCACATATCATATCATAAATTGATTAATTAGACCTCTTCACATAATATCACATCATAGATTGATTAAATAGACCTCTTCACATATAATATCAATAATTCATTCAATAGACCTCTTCACATATCACATCATAGAATGATTAAATAGACCTCTTCACATATCATGTCATAAATTGATTAACCCTTAACCACTGACGTACGTATGTGGTACGTCATCGTAATAGTTTTTCGTTCAATACTTAATTTTACGTAGGAATTTCGGCGCATCCTTTTTGGTAGCTTCCTAGTTGCCAGCAACGTGTGTGCGGCGGGGGAGAGTGTACGCGTAGCATGCTCCTAAGCAGGTAAATTTAACCCCGCGACGTATGAGGTACGTACGTCAGTGTTAATGTGACTTTTTTGAAAATACTTATTTATGTTTGTCAGCAGACGAAATGTGTCGTAAGTGGTCAAATTTTTCTTCTGGGCCATCTACATCAAAAAATTACGAGTTTAAGTAAATAATGCCAATAACGAAGAAGTTATCGAACCTTATCTTCGTGAGCCTGACGAATCATCGGCAGATGAAAATGATTCATTCAGTCGGATCGCGATGTGTCTTCCGAGGACGAAAATTTTAAGGATGAAGTGGCTCCTGCTCGTGATTCAGAATATTTTGAAAGTGAACAGGCTCTTGCTTGTATATATATATATATATAGTGGATAAATACCCGATAAAGCTGTAAAGCTTGCCGTAAACCGGTCAGTTTGCAGTGCTCTAAGGCAACCTGCAACAACTGCTGTTAAAAAGTGCCTTTTAGTAAGATTTATGGCGATTGTGATTATTTTCTAATTAAAGCCATCCTTAATAATTAATACAACTCCAAAAAGAAGTTCCTATTGTGACAAAATATTTTTGTTTTGATTTTGAAAAAATGTCTATGTTACTTTCATTGCCTCTAAGGTTGTTAATTAATCTATATTTTCCTATGAATATTATAACTGTGATTTTATCATCCTTATATCATTTAAATATGTGTTTATAAACTCACTGCAATAATCACCATAGGTACCCTCCATTCTTGCATCAGGAGGGTTTCAAAATTAAATACGTATCCCGTACGTACGTCAGTGGTAGTGTAACAAAATGACACGTCAGTGGTTAAGGGTTAAATATACGTCTTCATATATAACATCAAAGATTGATTCAATAGACCCGTTCAAATATCATATCAGAGATCAATTCAATAGACCTCTTCACATATCACATCATAGATTGACTCAATAGACCTGTTCAAATATCACATTATAGATTGATTAAATAGACCTCTTTACATATCATTTCATAGATTGATTCGAACCATTAAAACCATTTGCCTAATATCATTATTTGTAACATTATACAAACTTATGTTCGAACTATTCCAAACAATGGAAATTCCTGACAGATGCATTCCTAAAACAGAGGGACCTTTCCAGTTTTGAATCTGTACGGGGTATTAAGAAAGTCATTTTTTGTGGAAGACTCTCACAGTTTTTGCACGTAATCTAAGTGTTGCCATATTTTACGTGGGCTAGGTTTTGTAGGATTCCAAATAATGAAATCTAAAATTCCTTGCTTGCGGTGCTTGCTGATCTGATACATAACAAATCGACTAACAGTGGCGTGCATTGAACTTTTTGAACTTGAAGGTCAACTTTGACAATAAAAAAATAAGAAAGAAATTAAATAACACTTTGAAAAAAAAAGTTTGTATGACGCCAGGGTAGGCACTGCCTAACCTAGAGTGAATATTTTCATACAAACTTTTTTTTTCAAAGTGTTATTTAAATTTTTTCATATTTTTTTATTGTCAAACTTGATATTCTGGTTGCTTTTCCGGAAAAAAGTTCTATGCACGCCACTGCCGACTAAAGGTAATATTTTTTATTCAGAGCCAGATCAAGTGACGCAACCTGCACCCCCGTCTCACGGCTGTCTGCCGCTGAGCCTGCTGACCCTGCCCACTGTCACTTGTCTAAGCGACACACCCATGTCACTTACACCACTATATCTATTCACTTTCATTAACCTCTAGCCGTTGGAGATAAAGTCGAGTTTTACTTAAAATGTTGATGTAGGTAGTTTATCAGATAAAGTGGAGTGTAACATGATCACTCCGGATTTATTTTTTCTGTAAAATTAGCTGCAAGACAAGGGTTGGTCACTTGGTCACACAGAGGTAGGATATTGCCTAGACTCTAGAGCAAATAATATATTACTCTTCTACCTAAATCTCTAGAGTCATGTTTATAGGCCACCATTTTGTATGTATTTTGAACTGTCAAATGTCACAATTTTGAACTGTCAAATGTCATCATTTTTTACTGACAAATGTCACAATTTCAGTTCGGACAAAAATAAAAACTAGTCTTGTAATTTTTAACATTCCAATGACATTCATTTTATTAGAAAAAAAATTGATTTTAATTAAATAATTAGCAGGGGTGCACCAATGTAGCCTAATGGAGATGGCTACATATTTGTGCCTTTTCCGGTAGAAACTCTTGAGCCAAATTCAAATTCAAATGCAAATAGTTTATTTTGCAAAGCAGGTATCAATATATACACTTTTTACACGTCAAATTTAATCTTATAAAAAATATATGTAATAAATTAATAAATGTACATGAACTAAATTAACGGTTTATTTAATTTATGTACCAATATATGTATCTACGATTAAAATGATAGGTAAAATGTATATTATACAAGGTAAAATCGAATCAACCGCCCGAACCCATACCGGAGACCCAGCCAGGGACCAGGAACAAGGTTCAATGATCACCAACCGAGCCCCCAGCACGAATCCAGGCGGCCGACCAAATCCCATCCTATATACTACATACTAATAGGTTTCATATATAAATACATGCCTACCTCCGCCCATTCGATTAGTCTTGCTAAGAAGAAGGGCAAGAAACTTAGCAAGATCATGACTTTTTTTTCAACATAAAACTCATACTATACACATTACTTATATCTTAACGCAATAAGATAAAACTGATTGACAAAGCGATAGGTAAACGAGCCGCAGGATAATTTTGTCAGCACTATTTCGCAGGAGCTTCATAATACCAGTGAGCCGCCTTACACGCCCAGCCACGCAATGCACATGTTGTTTGAAGTTTAAATTTTCATCAAGCACAACACCTAGGTACTTCACTGATGAAACACGTTCTATACTCGTGCACGAGCAACCAACTGAGGAGTTTATAGACAAATTCAAGTCTTTACAAGTGTGAACCCTGATGTTTTGTGACGAAAGGGGCTGAGAAGCAGCCGTTTTGTGAAAGCAAATATATTTTGTTTTTTCAACGTTAAGAGTGAGCAGATTTTTTTGAAGCCAGTTTGCTATAGACACTAGTCCCCTCTCTGCTTGAGAGAATACGCTGTTCCAGGATTCACCCTTAAACAACAAAGCGGTGTCATCTGCGTAACATATCACCTCAACATTCTCACCAGCAAAGTCCAGTTGCGTTATGCCGTTGATGTACATTATGAATAGCGTAGGTCCGAGGATGCTGCCCTGAGGCACTCCAAAGGTGATACTTTTAAGATCACCTTGATGGTGAGGTCTTCGAGTTTTACACATTGTTTTCTTTCGGTCAGATAACTTTGGAACCAGTCAAGGGCAGTCCCACAAATCCCGTAAGACTCGAGTTTTTTCAGAAGTATTTCAGTAGAGATCGTGTTGAACGCTTTCGCTAGATCAATAAAAACGCCCACACAAGCATGACCTGAATCAAGAGTAGCTGAGACCTCAGACAGTAGCAAGGTTACAGCGTCTTCTGTGGATTTGCCGCGACGGAAACCAAACTGTCGCGGGGGCAGAAGATTATGGCTTTCCAAGAAGTCAACTAGACGTTTATTAACGATTTTTTCCAGTATTTTTGAGAATACTGCCAGTAACGATATTGGGCGATAATTCGATGGGATATCTTTAGCACCACTTTTATGTATTGGGACAACAATCGCAGTTTTCCAACTACTTGGAAAAATTCCAGTAACGAGACTTAAATTACAGATATGTGTAAGTGGTTTTAAAATTAGATTACAAATGTTTTTTATTAGTGGGTTTCTCAATCCGTCTAGTCCTGGAGCACTGTGGTTTTTTAGTTTACATATTAGTGATTGGATTTCAAGTTCATCAGTTGGCAGCATAAAAAAGGAGTTCGCATTTTTGTTAACCTTTTGACTCGGGTCACGGCTTAGGTCTTTTTCAGATTTGTTTAAGCAATTATTATTATAATAATATAAATAATTAATTTGTTTAAGTGTTTGTTCAGCTAAGTTTTTACCGACGTTGGAGAAGTATTTGTTGCATGTATTTAGAGATTCGTGCGGCGACTTCTCAATCGTCAGTAGTTTCGAAGAAGCCTTTGACTTTCGCCTTAGGTCACATATAGATTTAATGACATCCCATAACTTTTTTGCATTATCTTTGTTTTCTTCTAGTTCTTTTTGTTCATACTGATTTTTGAGTCGTTTAAGCAAGTTGTTGCAAAAGTTGCGATATCTTTTGTAAGATAGCTGCAAAATAATATTATTTGGTTGTTTACGAGCCTTATTGTGTAATCTATCACGGTTTTGGGTGCATCGAATAAGCCCCGGAGTCATCCAAAGTATAAGGTTGAACTTTGAATGACTTATTGTGGCTAATTTTGTGTTTTTTTCAATGATTCTGTCTAGAATATCCATAAAACAATTAGCAGCATCCGACGAATCAGTTTTATTTATAATGTTGGACCAGTAGTAATCGCTTAGCTCATTCGCTACTGCATTATAATCCGTTTTTAATACAGTTCTTCTACGCATCATCTTTGCTTCCAAAGGAAAACCTGTCATCACTAAGTCGTGGTCTGTTAACGAGGACGTACAGACGATACCGACCGCGTTGATATTTGACCCAACAAAAATGTGGTCTAGGCAAGTTTTTAGTCTTGTTGGTTTCGTGATGCTAGGTTTAAGACCCAGTTCTGCAGTTAAACAAAGATAATCACTTGCCTGTTCCAATCTTTGTTGTACTGGTTCGTCGGATAAAATATTTATGGTGATACCTCCTGCTATAATGACGTTAGTTTTTTGTTTACGTAGTTTGATAATGGACTCAAGGGAGGACAAATAGTTATCAGTGTTTTTAAAAGATGGGGAACGATATATTGCGTAGATGGTATGGTGTTTAGGAATTCAATCGCCAGGCATTCTGCGTCTGATACATTTGGCTCACTGACATTTACATCACAGTTGTCTTTTATATATACAATGACACCACCTGCATTATTATTTACCATTTTCGTAAAATAATGGGTGTATCCGACAATTATATTACTTCTCACCACCACGGATTCCCTTAAATGACATTCAGTCAGAATTATGAAATCAAATTCAACATTTAGTCTACCAAAAACAACCAAAAAATTATCAAAGTTCTTTGAAACGCTTCTTATATTGAAATTGAGAATTTAAAATTATGATCAAGGTCAAGAATGCTTTTACATTTTTCAGGAAAATCTAAGACATGACAAAGAACAGAAAGAGTTTCATCAATATCCTCACTTAGTTCTATAATAAAAAAAAATATTTCTTTCTAGTATGTTTCGTGATGTATTTAGTATGAGTTTTCCTTAGTCATGTCGTAGAGGGGAATTTGGGGGGATTTTAGCTGAGTTGATGGTCCATGATATAAAATACAGGAAAAATATAGAATACAATTTCCGTTCGAATATAATGTGAAATAGATACGAGCGCAATATACAAAGGTATATACATACAGAAAATAAATAGAGATAGCAATAGATATAAGAATACGCAAAATTATAACACTTAGTTATATACCACTAACACTAAGGACTTAGTTATATAAGCATGACATTTTAAAGTATTTTGTATAGCTAGTTTTGAATTGAATTGCATTTTATTGAATTGATTGTGTTATTTGATCCGTATTAAACAAATAATATTTTGAATGGATTTAAACTAGATTACTATTATGAAAATTATTATTTCTAAATTTAATGTATTTTAATGTAAAATTATTTACTTAACTAATGTAATAACATGTCAATATTGTCAATGTTATAATTTTATTTTATTTTGCATGTTAAAAATGAAAGTAATCTTTAAGTCATTTGCATGTGAGATGTATTTGTAAACTTGAAATATAGGCTCTTATTATTATTATATTATTATTACCTGAGAGGGTGCGGGGGGGGGGGGCGCCGCTAGCAGCAACTTATTACAAACTTAGCGTTGGGCCAGTATTTTTCCTTTAAGGGGCTGCACTATGCTAAAATTCGGTCCCGCTCTAACGCGTTTATTTTTTAACTCTCTATCCTGCTCTAATCAGATGCCACGCACGCAAAACTTCTGTTATTTTGAAATCGTGGCTCCATTAGGACATACAGAAATAAAGTAGTGAGGCTTTTTTGCAGATTATTTGAGATTTATATTATGAGATCTTTTATTGTGTGAAAGATTCATTTCAAACGCATATTCCGTGTCCGAGCGAATTGAGTGTACAGAATGAAATTAGGTACCTACAGATATATATTTATTTGAGTAAAGATATAAAATTTCGTTAATCTATAAAGGCTTAATTCGTCAGAAAAACATGATTAAGTACATATATATTTCCCAGAACTTTCTAGTAGCCAGTTTGGCCTACAAATCGAGCTAAATATACGCAATTTTACCAAATCCACGCTTATTCAAGCCTTAACCCTAGATAACTAAACATTCGTCCGCTTAACGGCGCACTACCCCGCCAAAGTCGAGTTCACCTACTTCCCTGCACTCCGTGCGATTTTTTTTCTACCTTCCAGATTTGTTTCAACATGGCATTGCGTAACGCACTTGCGTTAATACATGCTGATTAGGTAGGTCTTTCAAGAAAAGGTAGTTCGCTCAACGAAAGTTTAGTAAGTACTTTTTTTTTTTTTTTGCAAAGGTATAAAGACAACTTTTTTTGTTTTGTTTATTTATGAACGGAATAAAATATGATGCTAGAAGCTACTGCTCATTCTAAGTCGATTATCCCTAATTTGTTCCTATATAATTAAACGTTTTGAGTTCCTATGCACAATTAATAATTTTAAAGATAAATACACTTTTTATTGTGTAGTCCACTCGACGAAAGTTTAGTTATCATGTAACTCTGAATAGAGTTTAAAATTAAATACACTGCAAAAGCTTTAATGTTTTTTGTTTTTTTTTTGATATAAATATACTGACAGATATGATAATGTAAATATAAATACTGTAAAGTAATCTCAAGACATATTGCGGGTCATGATCATGTAATATGTACTTTTATATTCTAATACGTCAATGTCTATACTCACGTGATGCCGAGTCCAGATCGGACCTGAAATATATCTTGAGATTACTTTGCAGTATTTATAATTGTATTATCATGTCTATCAGCATATTTATATTTTAAAAAACAAAAAACATGAATAGAGTTAAGTTATCTAAGGTTATAATACTCAAGCAACAAACGTTCTTCAAGTGTTGTACGTTCGTATGCTTTAGTAATATTTTTGACTGCACCAAATGTTTAATTCAAATTTAAAATGCGTTAGACACGTCTGCTTCTAATTAAATCGTGGATAAAAGAGCTACTAGTAATATTCTAATATAAGTGATAAAGATATAGAAAAAAATATATCTAGTCTAGTAAAAAACATTTTTTCACAACCGTAAAACGGTAAAATTTGGACCAAAAACAAATTCGATGATATATCGGGATCCTAAATTATGTTCCACGACTCGCCCGCGGGAAATTCACATTTAGCCCAGATTATTATCGATGCTAACCCGCCAAGATAAAGTTACCCGTATGCCATGCAATAATCGCCCTTATTGTTGTGGAGCAGGAACTCAAACAGATGCATATGGTGCGGCGATGTTATTAGAGGGAGCAAATTAATCGAAATAATGAACAATAATGTCCCTCAGGAATTAATTAATTATTCGGCTTGTCTACATTACATAAGCGTGAAGCTCGGTGGGGTTATAGTGATATCTGTACTGTTTTTATTCTTCATACAGCCGTATCTTGGTGCTGCTCGGGGATCCTACCAATCAACGGTTTAATCGTTGCTGCCAATACATAGACACAATAACCAAAAAATATATATGGCTTCTTAAATTATGTACTATGACGTTTCCCCAAGCTCATTCTGAAGCGCGCTCCACATTCTCGGCGAGACTACACGAGACCTGCCGATTACGAGAATGTGGAGGCAGATTTTGCTTATATTTGTCATGTATGTCTCTGTTACCGAGATACCCGAGATCGAAGATTGTCGTGTAGTCTCGTGTTGACCCTCCACATTTTGCTTATATTCGTCATGTATGTCTCTGTTACCGAGATACCCGAGATCTAAGATTGTCGTGTAGTCTCGTGTTGACCCTCCACATTTTGCTTATATTCGTTATGTATGTCTCTGTTACCGAGATACCCGAGATCTAAGATTGTCGTGTAGTCTCGTGTTGACCCTCCACATTTTGCTTATATTCGTTATGTATGTCTCTGTTACCGAGATACCCGAGATCGAAGATTGTCGTGTAGTCTCGTGTTGACCCTCCACATTTTGATTATATTCGTCATGTATGTCTCTGTTACCGAGATACCCGAGATCGAAGATTGTCGTGTAGTCTCGTGTTGACCCTCCACATTTTGCTTATGTTCGTCATGTATGTCTCTGTTACCGAGATACCCGAGATCGAAGATTGTCGTGTAGTCTCGTGTTGACCCTCCACATTTTGATTATATTCGTCATGTAAATAAATAAAGAATAAAAGATAATTTATTTGTCTTACAAATGTGCTAATACATATACACACAACAATAAATACAAAAGTGAAAAGACAAAAAGGTCTAAGCTCGGCATACAGCTAGCTACACATGCAGACAGCCGCCGATTTTCAGCTCAGCCTTGTAATACTACATGATGAAACACATATTAGATTAAATTAAAGTAACTACAATAAATATTAACTACAAAATAAATTGAAAAAAGAAAAAAAAAAGCCTACAAAGTTTTTTGAAACCAAAGAACAAAATAAAAATAATAATTAAAAGAATAAAGAAAATAATAATGTTTAGTTTTAGTATGTCTCTGTTACCGAGATACCCGAGATCGAAGATTGTCGTGTAGTCTCGTGTTGACCCCCCACATTTTGCTTATATTCGTAATGTATGTCTCTGTTACCGAGATACCCGAGATTGAAGATTGTCGTGTAGTCTCGTGTTGACCCTCCACATTTTGCTTATATTCGTCATGTATGTCTCTGTTACCGAGATACCCGAGATCGAAGATTGTCGTGTAGTCTCGTGTTGACCCTCCACATTTTGCTTATATTCGTCATGTATGTCTCTGTTACCGAGATACCCGAGATCGAAGATTGTCGTGTAGTCTCGTGTTGACCCTCCACATTTTCGTTTTGTCAGTGTACCGACAGTGACCGCAGAAGATGCACTTCTTTCAAGTTTAAACTTCCATTTGCCTTCGTGTGGCGCCACTTGAGAAATAATTATTTAAAAATGTGTCTTTTGCTATCAAGATAAATTTATAATAATTTGCTTTCAACTGATTTGACAGATGGATGACAGATGAGAAGACAAGACAGAGACAGACGACTTTTTTTATAAGTAAACAGTTAATCGCACATCATAATCAGTATAATATCTGAAATTCTTGTGAAAATGAAATTATCTGAAAGTGACGTCATATCGGACAATTCCTTATAAATCATAAAAAGATAATGGTTAATTTATATACCAAAATAATAAAGACTAGGTCCTAAAATAACGTATAGGTATATTCTCTGAAAAAAATTTACTAAAAAATCTTTTAGAAATTAAGTTATGGGAATTGTAAGTTTGTATGTTGGTTATTTTACATTAATGGTTGGTTACTCAGAACATTTAAATAAATGTTCTGTGGTTGGTTACCAATAATACATTTTAAATTGTAAGTTTGTATGTTGGTTACCAATAATGGGCAATTCTTCCAGGATGACCGCCGGGAGTGGCAAAGTCCTGGAAAGGCTTATGTCCAGCAGTGGACGACCTAGGCTGATGGATGGATGGATCATATTGGTATACCAATAAATCATTTTAAATTGTTTTTTCTTTTGTCAATAAATATACTATATTGAGCTTTTTAAACTTTGTTTTTTTTCTGTTTTTTATTTTTTAACAGTAAAACAATAAAAATAGGTACTCGATATATTTCAGCCCATACCGTGGGCCGAAATATGTTGCGTACCTATTTTTATTGTTTTACTATTCATTAATAAAGTTTGTATGTTGGTATGCAAATGAGTGTATATTTTGAACGGCCTTTTTTTTCAACTTTGTGTTTTCTTTTGGCACTTGAAGTACCTTTGACCAGGGAAACACGTGGTGACTATATTGTATTTTTTTAGAACACTGTTTGAATGTCGGTTTCGAAAAAACCTTTACAAAATCAATGGCCTTTTTGTTTCTGGCATTTTCAAATGATACGTTTACCCACTTGTTGTCAGTGCGTTTATCTATTCAAGTTGATGTTGCTCCTTTTAAAAGACATTATTTATAATTATGACCCGAAGACTTCCTCCTTTGAATCTAATTTCCTGTCTGAGCTACAGATCCATTATGGCTTTTAGTTGTAAAAGCAGCGCTTGGAAACTGGTTCTTTACCCAAAACTTTTAACTTATAAAGCCATTGTTAAGACTGAAATATGAAGAGCATTATGTGTTAAACCGGATTTTTACTACATAATAATTCAACAAATACCCTTTAAAATGTAAGATGACTCCGTTTTCACCAAACGTTTTATACTTTACAAGTATAAACATTTAAAAAAATTACCACTGGTGGTCTAGTGGAAATGAAATGAAATAATATGTTAATTTTTTATGTATACATTACATAAATAAATATGTTATTTTATACAGATAGGTATAACAGATACACTTTTTACATGTCAGTTTTAATCTAATATAAGTACCTATAATTAAATAATCTATGTGTATAGGTAATAGTTTTATGTAATAAAAATAATATGGGGAAATACACAGGGAAATAATAAACGTTGGGTTTAGTTAGGGGTATGCAACTTATTGGGATACCAACATTTTTTTTTGCTGCCAGGAACCTTTCGTACATATATCGATTGACAATCAAAAATAAAACATAATATACATAGGTTTGATTAAAGAAAGCTTTGCGGCAATGGGACTTTTTCCATGTTGAAATATGAGTAGTAACGCAGGATTTGAGTTCAAGCGAACTGCAGTTGTCGGTAGTAGGCAACAAGTCTAGGTCATACCATTGTGATGTGAATTGTAATACATCCTACACGAAGCAACAAGTGCATCAATTTTAAGTTTATTTCCGAATGCTCTTGTCGGTACATACAGCATCTTCGACAAAATTAATTTCTTGACTTCTCGGTAACGTGTGACTCCTGCCTTTGCCTTAAAATGGTCACCGAACTTGGTCCTTGGTTTGCTTCCTTCATTTTCCCTTCCATTTTACCCTCGAATATGACGTTTATGATAGGATCATCATGGCTAAGTAGGTGCCCTATGATTTTTATAAAATTAATAATTGGTCATTATGGTTCATGTATTATTGGAAAAAGAACGCTAGAATGCAGATAAGCATTGTTAATCTTGATTTGGGTAAATATAGTTTATTTTTGTTACGAGTGTTAATATTATGCGTGTCTTTTATTTGTATAAATATTTCACGGTTTGTAAATACAAACATACATATGTTGTGAATATAATATTGCGGGTAGGGTCAAAAGGTTATATTTTATGAAAAATGATTTACAGCTGGTTATGTTATTAATACGTACAATTATTCTGATACATTTCTTTTGAGTTATATACTCGTAGATCATTAGCATCCACGCTGTTATCAGCAATATCACTCCATATTTAAGCCACGAGTGTGCGTAAGCGCAGTAAGCTGATAAAGCTGTTTCTGTGTTGGTGTAGTATCTGTTCGACAGCATGTTTCGTTAGACATGAATTTTTCAAATATTTATTCATCAAAGTCATCGTCATCAAAGTCATCGTCATCAAAGTCATCGTCATCAAAGTCATCGTCATCAAAGTCATCGTTTCACGTACCAAGCTCCAGCCCCATCATTTCGTGCTAAAACAGACGTACGTACAGACAGATACATGAGCTTCTTTGTTAGAGTTTCCGGAAATGGACGGAACGCCTTAAATCTGGGATTATCCTTATTAGTATTGGAAAGTGACATCGTGTCTGAAGTGGGACGTGACCGGCTGCCAAGACCTCTGTAAGAGATGACGTCACAACCCAACTATTCTAACTTTATGAGCTGCTACTTAAAACTTGGCACTTTACGGTCCGACATAAAAATAACACATTTCTAACTTAAATGAGGGTAATCAAGGAGACTTTACGATAAACAACTTGGTGACATATGTATGTGATAAGATAAACATGATATCATAATGACATGTTTCTCTGAGGAGATGTCAGAGGCATTTCTAAAAGTGGACTCGCGCCCTGAGGGTTCCGTACCAGTTAATGTATAATAATAAAATAATAAGTTAATGTACTTAAATCGGCTTTTCAGTATTTGCTGTTATAATACAGCGTATGGTACATAATATACAGAAATTACAAATTTCTAACTATTTTGGTCTTTGAGTAAATGTAATTATAATGGTCTTTAAATGACAATTTTGATAGCCGGGGCGTTTCTTTGTTTTTGAAGATTAAAAGAAATATAGTAACTTTACTTAATAAGTTCCAAAACAACGACACCCCACATTTAGTTTTATAAACTAAAATAATGTAATTGCATTTTAGTTCAATATTCAGTTTTGAGTCAACACTTTACACAGCATATAAAAATGTCAGGTCTCTATCTCATTCAGTCTACTTGTAACATGCGTACGGACAGACAGACGGACAGTGGAGTTACATTAATAGGGCTCCATTTTGCACTTTGGGTACGGAACCCTAAAACGTAAAAGGGAATGAGTTTTACCAACGTATTTTGGGCACAACACATTTTATAGAGCATATATATCTATACTCTATATATTCACAGTATATTCGTTCACTGCTCAGCAAGTGGCGTACATACAAACACTGCACGCACGTGGCACGTGTGGGATTCTAACCCGAGTCTCAAGACTGAAAGTCCTACCGAGTGAGATCCGCTGCTTGTATACAAAATAAGTGAATGGATAGAGTGATGCGCTCTTCCCGTGCTTCCTGGAACTTTTGTCTAATGACGTAAAAACCCAACTTTTGTAGGATAATAATAGAGTATTACAAAAAGGCGGGTTATAGAGAATCTGCCTGCTAAATGGATTTTAAAAGATAAGTATGTGTTTTTTTGAAGTGTTCGAGATTACAACGAAAAAAGTGAAACATATTCAGTGGAAACAAGTTTCAGTTTCTTCTACAAAAAAACCCTTTCTATTTCTGTTGCCAAAATCAATACACAAAACTATGTTGCAAAAACATAGCAATCGTAAACAGAATTGTGGATAAATAAAATAGTTGTGTGAAAAAATCTCTACGTTAAAATGTATCCTATACAATCATGGCATCGAGCCAACACTTCCATGCTGACCACGCTGTTACATGCTTGCAAACTTATTCATTGCTTCCTGCCAAACTATTCTAGTTCTTCATCCTTTATGACACATGCAATCGGGCTTCCCAATATATCGTGGCCAATCCCACACGACTTCATTGCTCGTTTACTGAATTTTAATTCGTATAACTAAAGGACAGAAATGGTTTCAGCTTGCCACGTCTGGAGACTCTTGAAGCGTTCGTTACTAAGAGCACAGAGAGACCTTCAGTGGTTAATTCTGTTACTTGAAACTGAAGACTCCTTGAAGGTAACTATTGGGAGACTGACACATGGAACTGGAGGCTCCTAGGGGGCAACTATTGGGAGACTGACACTTGGAACTGGAGGCTCTTAGGGGGCAACTATTGGGAGACTGACACTTGGAACTGGAGGCTCTTAGGGGGCAACTATTGGGAGACTGACACTTGGAACTGGAGGCTCTTAGGGGGCAACTATTGGGAGACTGACACTTGGAACTGGAGGCTCTTAGGGGGCAACTATTGGGAGACTGACACTTGGAACTGGAGGCTCTTAGGGGGCAACTATTGGGAGACTGACACTTGGAACTGGAGGCTCTTAGGGGGCAACTATTGGGAGACTGACATTTGGAACTGGAGGCTCTTAGGGGGCAACTATTGGGAGACTGACACTTGGAACTGGAGGCTCTTAGGGGGCAACTATTGGGAGACTGACACTTGGAACTGGAGGCTCCTGGAGGGCAACTATTGGGAGACTGACACTTGGAACAGGAGGCTCTTAGGGGGCAACTATTGGGAGACTAACACTTGGAACTGGAGGCTCCTGGAGGGCAACTATTGGGAGACTGACACTTGGAACAGGAGGCTCTTAGGGGGCAACTATTGGGAGACTGACACTTGGAACTGGAGGCTCCTGGAGGGCAACTATTGGGAGACTGACACTTGGAACAGGAGGCTCTTAGGGGGCAACTATTGGGAGACTAACACTTGGAACTGGAGGCTCCTGGAGGGCAACTATTGGGAGACTAACACTTGGAACTGGAGGCTCTTAGGGGGCAACTATTGGGAGACTGACACTTGGAACTGGAGGCTCCTGGAGGGCAACTATTGGGAGACTGACACTTGGAACAGGAGGCTCTTAGGGGGCAACTATTGGGAGACTAACATTTGGAACTGGAGGCTCCTGGAGGGCAACTATTGGGAGACTGACACTTGGAACTGGAGGCTCTTAGGGGGCAACTATTGGGAGACTAACACTTGGAACTGGAGGCTCCTGGAGGGCAACTATTGGGAGACTGACACTTGGAACTGGAGGCTCTTAGGGGGCAACTATTGGGAGACTAACACTTGGAACTGGAGGCTCCTGGAGGGCAACTATTGGGAGACTGACACTTGGAACTGGAGGCTCCTCCAGGAAAACCATTGGGAGAATAACACTCGCAACTATAAAAATTAATTGCCATTTCTTGTTCAGAATATAAAGATGTTTGCTATATTTTTTAATTGCGATAATAATGACGAAACTAGGATAAAATAAATAATGCCACAGTGCAAACTCAAAATTAATTTACGGGAACCACCTTACAAATTCATCAGCATCAAGATGACGGCACATTATACTGCGTTTTGCGGCCGGCTATAGCTATATTTTTTTTGATTTATATAAAAACGGCTCACCTCAATACGTGTTATGATCGGGAAAGCCGACCAGTTTCAGCAGATTTAGACTGCCTTCATCTGGGCGAGTAAAGACGTTTACGCGACGAGGTTATGCCTCACACTGCGGGCTGCGGCTCGCAGGGCTCGGGATGACATCGATGCAGATGGTATTGGTGGTCGGACCGGCAGGGCGTCCGCACAATTAGTTACTTACGGGCTTGCGTTATTAATTACCGGAGTGTCACCAAACAACGATAAACACGCGGAACTTATAGTATCTACGTCACTTTCCGTAAAGTCTGTGAGTGATCCGGTAACTGTTTTTAGCACAGGTTTCCACACCGATATAAATCATGAATTATCCTCAAGTCTCATTTAATTCTATATTTTTTTTTGGATAAAATAAATTATATATTGGTCAGTGAGCTACTTTTTCGAAATTTTTTTGTATGGGGACTTCCCCTGGATTTGAGTTTTTATGTCTTGCCGTGATATATGATTAGTAACACGCGTATTGTGTGAAAATTTGAACTGGCTACCTAAAACGGCTGAAGTTGTAGACACATTTGACGGACGGACGGACAGACAGATAGCGGAGGCTTATTATAAGGGTCCTGTTTGGCACCCTCCGGGGGTACGGAGACCTAAAAATGATATTTTTAAGAGCATATACTTTATATAGTATATATGTAGGTAAAAATAAAAATGCTTCGATGCATGTTTTAGAACATTAAAACTAAGTTTTATTTATACGAATAGACTTAAAACTTAGCTTTGTATATGTTACCGGCCAAACCCGATTATAGGACAAATTAGTTTTTCGTAAGAAAGAGAGAAGAGAGCCGGTAGGTATGGAAAGCCATACAAAGGCAACTTTCGTGGTTATTTTTTATAACAAACCAAAACTACTTTGGCCTAGGCCAGACTAGTTTGTCCTAAAATCGGGTTTGGCCAGTAACATAAACAAATTTGGGGCTGAGCCTTTTCATGCCTTCTTACTTAAAATAGGATAAACAGCTTTCTTCCAAAATAAAGTGCATCTTTTAAAAATATATTCACTATATTTTCTATTATGAATTATAGTTAATCTAGTAACATATTTGGATGATCCACATAGGATAGTGTTTTTTCCTTCTTCGCAAAATGCATCTGCGCCTGTAGGTACTTGAACTATATATTTGGCTGGTATACTATTTTCTTTTCTATTATATTTCTTCATTGATTTTCTAGTCAGTGGGCACTTTATCTCAATACAATAGTCAGTACTGTAATCTACAAAGAGTGCTCTCATAACTGGATAAGCTTTGTTTAGTATACAACTTCTTTCAGGTTTCCACCTCTTTGCATGGCATCAGCATCCTTCAGTTTTGGCGAGCCAATGATCTGCTCAACTAATGTTCCATCATATTTCTTGCAGTGGGCAGCATCATAAACCTTTGATGCTGTTATTCGAGCATAATAGTTGTTGTTGTTCTTTGGTTGCGAGCCAAGCTTTTCCACTTCATGATGTTTTTACAGCATTATAAAATTTTCAGCATCTGTTAAATTGGTATCATCGGTAGAAATTAGCAAAAAATGGATTGGAAGTTGTTCAGTTGGATTATAATGTTTGTAATATTTTGTAAGCTGGGTAATCCAAGCATTTTAGCATTTTATTTCTTACTTATTAGTTATGTTATGAAGCTTCTAAAAGGTTATTTGTTTAAGGTCTAAATAGTCTGATGTTTATGCCTACATCATTATCCTTTACTTTAAGAACTTGAGACTGGAACCAATTAATTGACATAATTTCCAGTAACAATTAATTCAAGTTGTTTGTGGATCCTCGCTTCCAGCCAAGATAAAAATACTGTTGCATGTTTACAAACTAATGAAACCAGTTATTTAAATGTTAATATATCTGCTGCAGTATTCATGTTCACACAACAATATAAAGACAAAATATCCACCGTAATGTGATGCAATCTTCATACTTAACATACAGAGTTAATTAATTTAACATTAATCTTTTCTTGAGCTACATAACATCACATACAGCATTAACCGAGTATGATTTACACCCGTACCTTGTGCTCTGGGGTTATACTTGCCTTCACAATGCAAATATCGCCTTCCTCCTATAACTGCACATATCCAATGGTATTTTTGTAAATAATTTGTAATGCTTCGCTTGGCTTCGCGCCTCTGGTCGTCGCACCTATTTTTGGTGAATGATTTTCGTTTTTATACTTAAGAGTATGACATAGCCAAAACAAAAACCAGTTCCGGGCGTGGCTTATTCTATTTTACGATAGCGCGCGGGGGGAAATTCGTCCCGGTCTCTAAGCTCGCGTCACCATAGCAAAAATACGAATAGAGTGGACGAGGCAGGGTCAAAAGTAATACGTATTTTATTTAATCTTATTTATTAGTGTATTTCGATCATCGTCACACGGCATTGATCCTACTTGCTATCACGTCGGGACGTAAATTTATTATGGTCGGCTAAAAGTGGTTTTTTGAGTGTTTGATTTATCAGTTGACCCTCGGAACATTTCAGACACTCCTTTAGAGATACATAATAATATCGTGACGGTTAATTGTCACCATTACCCATTCTTTAAATATTTTTCGCCCGTTGAGCTGGTTTTACACTTGCGGGAAAATAAATTGGACCAAAAATTTCTTTACAAAAAATTTTTACTAAAGTTGTTATTACAAAAAGTGGAAACTAACAAATATTCTCAGAACGAATGCACCACGTCACTATCTATCTCACTGTAGCTTATATCAATTATGCTTCTCTCATTCAACCACGTTTAACTGCGTTACTATCTCATTCCAACTCATTTTAAATAGCGTCACTATTTATCTCACTCTAACGCGTGTTAAATGGCATTTCTAATGAACGTCAAATATTTTTACTGCCCGCCACTCTTTCATTCTAAATTCTACTTATTTTAAAAAAATCTCCTTTGGTAGTAAAATAGCAATAACTTTTTTTTCAAAAGTAATACACAGAAATAACTAACATAGGACATTTTTTTTCAGGGTGTGGTATCGAACTAACGTAATTACAAAACATTGCTCATAAATTGGGTTTTTATTTTTCTTCCTGATGTAACAGCATTTCAAGGTTTATTTTTGACTTTATCAATAGCATGACTATTCAGAGTTGCGCAACAAAAATTGTATTCTTAGAATTTAGAACTGGTTAGCTTTGACTCTCAAAAATCTATTCGAATTTATAAAAGTACCATCAACTCGAAGACTATCTACTTTTTGCTGAGGTCATAATTTGATATTCTGGTCAGTCATGAGCTGGCCTACCAGCCTTCCAAGGGAAAGCACTTTGGGACACCTGTTTACCCTTGGAATAAATCGCCAAGTGTTTAAAATATAGAAATTTATTTGTATCGTAGTTTGAAATGTTCAGGTCCCTTTACGTAAAATGAAAAAACAAAACTCTTTTAGGATTAATTTGTTGTCCCTATGTTTGTCTGTTTGTCCGTTTGTCTAGGCAATTTTTCTGGGTAAAATCAATAGATGCTAATATTTACAGCCCTGTAAAATATTCATATTATAACGTTTTTATGGCCTTTTGTTTAACTTTTTCATACAAATTTTCTCCTTATGAAAATATAGAGATCAATACTTGACATTATATTTTGCATTTGAAAGAAAGCACAGAAAGGAACTGTAGAACAAATAATGTAAAAAATATAAAATCATATCTTTCTATTCTAAAGGGATTAATAATTTACTGTTTGTTCAATGTGGCGATAGCTTTGTTTATTTTTTTTTTTCTTTGTTACAAAGATAACAAATATTTTCATACAAGATTTTCCTTAAGGGCTATTTCTCCGAATTTGTAACAAAATATTAAGAAGTAATTATAACGGTAAAGTACAACTTTTAGCTAAGACAATTTATTGTCAAAAGTTTGCTTTATGCATAAACATATTTTAATGATATTATGGTATCTTCAAAATAATTGGGTTTTCCATAAGCGTGATATCAGATTATTTAAGAAATTTACGGCTGGTATCACGACGACGGATAAGCCAATTATTTTATTACTATTGTAATATAAATAAAAATATGTTAATGCATACAGCAGACTTTTAACTATAAGTTTTCTTAACTAAAAGTTGTATTTTTACTTATTGAAATTGTATTTCTCATCAAGAAGTGCAAGATGACAAGATATTCAAAATAAGTTAATTGAATTTGTGAAATGGTTTCAGGTCAAAACAGTTTTCCATGAAACGGTAATTGTTTATACTTAGCAAAGTGTGTAAACTTAGTCATCTTAACATGAACGACGCCTGTATTTCTCTCTTTTTTATTTCCAGTATAGATAAAAATATACAAACTTGTTAAACTTTGCGTAAAAACGAGGCAATATTGACGATATCCTGACAGCTATTATGATGGTGTTTTATCAAACTTTGCTTTTTGGGCTGTATAGAGACGTAGTTAGATGTCACTAGAATATACTCATGAAAAAAGATATGAAGAAAATAAGCTGTAGACTTCACATTCGGTTTATACCTATTGTATGAATTTTAAGAAATATACAGGGGTAAAGGGACCTCTTAAGGAAAACCTTGTATTAAACTATTTGTTATCTTAGTAAAAAATAATTCAAGGAAAAAAATAAACAAAGCTATCGCCACATTGAACAATAGATAATTAATTCCTTTAGAATAGAACAACATGGTTTTCATATTTTTTACATTATTTGTTCAACAATTCCTTTCTGTGTTGACTTTTAAATGCAAAATATTATCTCAAGTGTTCATCCCTACATTTTCATAGTGAGAAAATTTGTATGAAAAACGTAAAAAAAAAACGTAAAAACCTAAAACGTTATATAAATAAAAACGTCAAAAGTATGTTTTTACAGCTCTATAGAGGGCCGTTTTTATTGGTATTTATTACTTTTACCCAGAAAAAATTGTCTAGATAAACGGACAGACAGACAAACAAAGGGATAACAAATTAATCCTAAAAGAGTTTCATTGTTTTCATTTTGCGTAACAGAACCTGAACATGTACCGACAGGATTATCTACGATCTAATAATTTTGCCATGCACTGTAAATATTTCAAAATAAATTTCTATATTTTAAATGCTTGGCGATTTATCCCAAGTGTACTTATATAATTTGCAAAAAACTTCTAGCCAATACTAGAGGGTAATTTCACGAAAAGGTCATTGACCTTTGTTACAGATCTCAGTAAGTATAAGTAAATTAATTTGGGTTTCAATAACGATCACAAAATTATTCTTTTAGAGTAACATATATTATTTTCCCGCATAAAAGTATGAATTCATTCCAAATTCATTCAGTTTTGTTGTTATGACTATGGCACGATGTAGCTAAATCACTCATACGCATATTTTGTTGAGTTTTTAACGGCAGGAATATGATGCTCTTCGAAATATTACTTTATAAAATTAATTTCAATGTGTTTTGAAGTAGTTTTGGGAGATATTTATAGCTTGCAAAAAAGGGCACAGGTTCCACGTCTTACGGGCGCCAACGCTAGGCGTAGACTGACAATATCTTGCTGCCGCTGACTGCATCAGTGGATTTACGTATTTTTGGAAAAAGGGGGTGCTTTTTTTGACCCGAATAACGTGGTATTTGGAAAATGAATAGATATCATTCACACTAATTTTATTAAAAAAGAACCAACAAAATCGCGAAAGCGATACCTGAAACAAAATCGATAAGAAGTGTGCAATAGAGGGTTACAAAAAAATTCATTGACAGTACAAATATGAATCGATTAACGTGGTTTGTGGAAAATGAATACTTTAAAGTTCAACCAAAAACATGTATTTTTTTTATGGCTATGCGTAACCTAATTATTGCAACAAAATCATCCGAAAGCTGACATTTTATTTCTGTTTGTATTTTCGTTCCCCTTAACGAACTGCTCAATTCTAGCATACAATTAGATAAAATCTTGTACGAGCTAACCCACACTTATGCATTTTACTCATACATGTACATTTATCTAATTAAAACAATTTGTCAACTTGCACTTTGTATGTAGCAATTTGGTGAAAATAATGTTCAAATAAAGCAGTGTACGATCATCACTCGTTAGGTTTGGTTCTTAGCTCTCTTCGGAGTCACCATTCCTTAGTATTTAGCAACTCAGCTTTACTAGTGTATGGATTCATCACACAGCTAATAGGTCCATACACATCTGATTGTCGTTAAAAATCTTAGAGAAACAAGTCATAGTGAAAGCGGCTTAGATGCGAAGTTGTGGCAGATTGGACAAAAAGCGTATGTTTACTAAAAATCAACCCCAATTATAAGCCTCAATGAGGAACTATAACATTGGGCTGAACACAGTGAGTACACTGGGTAAATAATTAGTGTAGATAGATAGGTCCAGGAGATAGCTGCGGCGGAAGGCTCCTTGTTCTTACTGGAGGACGTCCCGAGGACACTTGAGAGCGGAACCGTTCGGGATCGATTAACAGACGTGCTGTCAGACAGGGACGGTCAAGTTACTGTCAGATAGGGACGGTCAAGTTACTGTCAGATAGGGACGGTCAAGTTACTGTCAGATAGGGACGGTCAAGTTACTGTCAGATAGGGACGGTCAAGTTACTGTCAGATAGGGACGGTCAAGTTACTGTCAGATAGGGACGGTCAAGTTACTGTCAGATAGGGACGGTCAAGTTACTGTCAGATAGGGACGGTCAAGTTACTGTCAGATAGGGACGGTCAAGTTACTGTCAGATAGGGACGGTCAAGTTACTGTCAGATAGGGACGGTCAAGTTACTGTCAGATAGGGACGGTCAAGTTACTGTCAGATAGGGACGGTCAAGTTACTGTCAGATAGGGACGGTCAAGTTACTGTCAGATAGGGACGGTCAAGTTACTGTCAGATAGGGACGGTCAAGTTACTGTCAGATAGGGACGGTCAAGTTACTGTCAGATAGGGACGGTCAAGTTACTGTCAGATAGGGACGGTCAAGTTACTGTCAGATAGGGACGGTCAAGTTACTGTCAGATAGGGACGGTCAAGTTACTGTCAGATAGGGACGGTCAAGTTACTGTCAGATAGGGACGGTCAAGTTACTGTCAGATAGGGACGGTCAAGTTACTGTCAGATAGGGACGGTCAAGTTACTGTCAGATAGGGACGGTCAAGTTACTGTCAGATAGGGACGGTCAAGTTACTGTCAGATAGGGACGGTCAAGTTACTGTCAGATAGGGACGGTCAAGTTACTGTCAGATAGGGACGGTCAAGTTACTGTCAGATAGGGACGGTCAAGTTACTGTCAGATAGGGACGGTCAAGTTACTGTCAGATAGGGACGGTCAAGTTACTGTCAGATAGGGACGGTCAAGTTACTGTCAGATAGGGACGGTCAAGTTACTGTCAGATAGGAACGGTCAAGTTACTATTTAGATGTATTTGCAAAACTAATTTAGAGTATGTAATGCAACTTTTTCTTAAAGGTAGTAGAAATAAAAGTGTCAAGTAAAGTCGGTCATGTATAACTGCAAGTTGAATTATTTACCATTACCGACGCGTGTGTTAGAATATCCATAATAGTTGAATAATGTAAATACAAATAATTGGACATAGGTTCTATTCCTACTTTATTCTAAAATAATAAATATACCTAACGTGATCATTTATTTGTTCCGTCAGAGCGGGACGCCTGCGGGATAATTTAGAAAAAAGTTGTGTTTCACAAGATTTTATTTTAAAATATCAGGTTTACTTTTTATATTAACCTAATGCAACGAAATAAGACCTAATTACAATAATTTATTTGTGTTCTTTTTAATTTTAGCTAGTATTAGGGTTTTAGTTTTAGTAATTTTATTCAAATACAATTTATATTAAGATTATGTTTATTTTGCGAAATCCATCGCTATGAATACTCTAAATATTATTGATATTTTCTAGTTTGTAATGCACTCTTATAATTTTTTACAATTTATATTGTTTGTGAATTAATAAATGATGATGATGATGACGATGATGACTCTTTAGAATTTTGTAACTACTTGATACACCATCCCATAATTCACATATTGAATGCTCGAGGGGGCATTTTTTTTTTAGTCAATTATACGTAATGGGCAGGTCGCAGGCCGCGAGTTTGCCGCCGCTGCTTGAGAAGGCGAAGCGGATTCCTGCGGACGTGAATCTGGGGAGCGATGCGGTGGAAGATACGATGGACGGCACCACGTAGATCTGCTTCCTTTCAATCTGACACCTTACTTTGAGACCATAAGGTTGATTATTCGTTGTCGCGCTACGTATCTGATTGAAGACAAGGTAGTTTTGCCTGGGTCCTTATCTAACGTAGAATGTGTGTGCTGTACGTGCTGGATTCACAAAGGTGGCTATCATTACAATGGCACTGCGTTTTTAACCGTCTCAGTAGTCTAGTGGTTCGACTACTAGACCACTAATCAGGAGGTCGTAGGTTCAAATCTTACACGTTACGGAATAGGTACACGTAAAGTTGCGGGTTCATATTTGTGCACGAAGTATGGCGATAGGGCGGCTCACCAACAATTACACCAGGACGTAATAATCGTCGGTGAAACGTGGGTGTACGAGTATGTACTCTAACTTGCATCTCAAAGTCCATACTCGGAAATATCTTTGAAACCCAATCGGGGATTCATGTCATGAGGATTCTTTATTTTTTAATTTACACAGACTTTAATGTACACAGACTTTAATGTACACGGACTTCGTATGCGCTGACGACATTTGACGCTCTTCACTCCGCGTAAATCCTTACCCCTCTCGTTGCTTTCGTCGCGCACCTTTTCACGCGGCACGCTCTATATTTTATAGATAACTTGTCTAAAGAAGATGATTGCGGACGAGTTGCAATATACGTAGCTATTATTAAATATATAGGTCTACGAGTATTGTTAATACTTGCTATGTATATCCGGGGAAAAAAATTATTGTAGTTGGCAAAATTCGAATAAAGTAAATTATCCATAATGGCTAGACAATGTCCATAATAAATAATATTTGCTATGTGATATTTCCGGTGATAACATGCTTGTTGTAGGCAATGCAAAGTCGGAATAGAGTTATTATTCATAATGGCAATGTGCAAAATAACTGACAGGTGGCCTGCCCATTGCCACTTCAGTTTGCTAAGTGTGGTGATGATGTCCATAACTCTTGTTCGTTTTCTTATATCTTCATTGCGTATTCTATCCAATTTCCTAATATTTAACATGCTACGTTCCAATGCTCGTTGTAGTCCTATGTTTCTCTGTAGTAGCCCACGTTTGAGCGCCGTACGTAAATTTAAAGGCAAAGGCTGCTATAATTTGCCAACCTGGTCCTCTAAAATGGCCGTTTTGCATGAATCACATTATGATTCTGTCCTAATGCTGTCTCTTTTGCACGCGTAAAAAACTCTGACTCTTTCCTACTTTCAAATAATTTTATGATTCACCCAAGTTGGCCTTTTTAGACCCCCAGTTCTCTAGAAGTTAGCGCCCTCATATTCGTTTTTATATAGTCGTTGGGAAATACGCCGACTTCTATGTTTCAGTAAGAAATAACTTGGTACCATCGGTCAGTATTTAATTATTTTTAACTTTTTAGCGAATGACTGCAGTCACATTTGAAGTAGGTTACTATGTTTTTTTCAAGTTTGTTTTATTTTACCAAATATTCACCATCATTAAGCAGGCCACTCTGGGAATATTATCAGATTGGGTATTTTTAAAACCCGTTTCAGTCATATTTGTAAATGTTGACTAAAAGTAATTATTGGTTATAATTTCTCAGTGAGTCCTCTTTACTTAAACTTGAATTAAAAATTGATAAAATATTTGAAATGGGTTTATTCGAATCCATTTACTCCACTATAACGTCGTCTAAGTATTTCATTTTTGGGTAAATGTTTATTGAGTATTTGATTAAGATTTTCAGTAAATAAAAACGCGATTGGATGAAATTTTTTCGATAGAATTCAATTCTGTAAGGACACTAAATTGTTTTATTTTTTCCTGTAACTCAGAAATCCCAACTAATTTCATTGTGAAGTTGCATTAAAAATGTGGATATTATGTATTTGTAAAGTCTCCTTGAAAATATTTTTACAAAATAGCTTAGTACATTTTATATTAATAAAAACCGATTTTTGCTACTTTTCCACGAACCCGTCCAACTCGCGCTGAGGATTTTTTCGCATATGGAGTAACAGGGACGCTAAAACGTTTACATATCGCCTTAAAACCCTAAAAACAAGAAATACAGCGTAAAATCTGCAGAGCGTCCGCACACGGTTGAGAACTGTGACGTCAAATCGGTCCAGTGGGCAACGCGCTCATTTCAGCGGGCGTTTAGCAGTACATTAATTTTACTCTAAACTTTGATTGTTAATATCTCTAAGTACTTGTTATTCATGTAAAGATACTACCAACGCTATCTGTTTACCCATGAATATAAATATATTAGAGTGAATAAATCTATTGCCTAACGTAGCTAGACAGAGCTGTCCACCGCTCGCGCTCAACTCAACATAAGGTATTTACGGACAGCAACTGCCCAGGCCCAGTCTAAGTTGAGCTCCAGGTGGCTACCAGCGTCGCGCGGGGGGCCGCGGCCGGTGCAAAAGTGTAATACGCGCACAACGATCTTAATCCTTTTGACGTGTTTTTTTCGTTTTGTTATTATGAATAAGAATAAGATGCTATTTATTCGCTGCAAACAAATAAAACAATAAGCAAACACATACAACATGAAAAAGAAAATAAAAAATAAAAGAAATATATTAATACACATTATTAGACATACAAATGTCCTATAAATATTAGACTTTTGCAATATAGTTTCGTTTATTGACGCAGCGAAAAGGTCTGACTCAGCATAGGCATTGCGATGAAAACCACAACGCGCTGTTTGTCTGTTAGGCCTGAGATTATCACAGACCATTTGAAATGAAAAAGAGAAGTTAATATAATATAATTAATTTAATATAATTGGATAAAAACGTAAAATAATATAAATATAAATTAGAATTAAAATATCATCACTAATAATTTGTCTGTGATGTATAAGGCTGTGTTCATAAATAAACTGCTTATATTTTTGACCAAATAGACGAGCAGTTAAGGAACCTAATATATACACAATAAGCGCAATTAAGCAACACTACGACAACGATGTTTGGAGAGAGAAAAGATATCGAAATAGATTGTTTTTAACCCCCTGTTTGGTTTCACTATGCCTCACAGGAGGTGGTAAATTGTTCCAACATTTCTTGCTGCATATTTAAAACTGCCACAGAAGGCCTCACTTTTAAATAGTTATAGGGTAAGCTTGCAACACTCCATTCTAGTGTTGTGTTCGTTAGGCCAATTTAGCTTATTGTGCAAATACTTCGGTTTTTTTGTTTATATAATGTCAAAAAGTATTGTTGCGAGATGAAGATGTTTTCTTCCGCCCATATTTAATAAATTTGCATGGTTGATATACGGTGTTACATGAGTATGAGGTGGAACAACAAAACAAAAACAAGCATTATGTACTCGTTGGACTAGCAATTTCTTAATTCTTTGCTGAGAAACCCACGGATACTGTATATAACCTTCAAGCGATAGAAACAAGTTTTTTCAACAACCTCGGCTATCTGTGATTCAGAGGTAAGTCTACAGTCCATCTTAACTTCAAGATTTCTGGCTTCATATACACACTCAACAATAACACCACCTATACTAACCACTGGATTTAAAGCTTCTATCTGAGAAATTCTGGTTTTAGTTCCACAAATGAGATATTTTGATTTAGACGGATTGAGCTACAGCGAGTCTCTGATTGACCATGCTGACTGCTGTTAACGCATCGGACGGTTTAAAAGAGATATATATATATATATATGTTGCTTCACTAGCATCCTGCCATATCTAATAAAGTTATTGCCATACTAACTCGAAATTTAATTCTATATTATCATTGATTGTTTAGTTGCATTTGGTAGTAAAATAAGTAAAATATTTAAATTTTAACTAAAATAAAACTTAAAATTGTTACTACCAACACCTTTGTTTTTTTAAATTGGTAAAGAATAAATATGAAATTAAATATATTTATGAATGTAATATGGTACGTTATATAGTTACACTTATTACAGGTCAGGTTTAATGTAAGATAATCTTTAATTTTCTTTCTTTCTTTCTTTATTTCTTTCTTTAAGATAATAGAAAAATAGAAAAGTTTTGAGTAACTACAATAAGGCCAAATACAATGAAAAATATATTAGTTTGACTAACATAGATTTAATAATATTATACAATTAACAAAATGAAAATATGGGAATAAATAATAAATGTGAATCAATTATATACAACAAAATAAGAAGTTGTCAAAATAAGGATTTTATAAAAATAAATTAATATAAATACGTTAAATTACTAAATATTATACCTAACTCCACCCATTCTATTAGTCTTGCTAAGAATAAGGGCAAGAAACTTAGTGAGAATATGTCTTTTCACAAGTATACAACGTGTAACAGAAAGGTGTTACCATATTTGAAGAGCTTATTCAGTCAATGGTATAGAACAACTTTTACTATGGAGCCAACCCTGAAATCTCAAAAAAATAATCTGCCCTTCCATCCATTTCGGCCGAGCCTCATTGCATTTTTCTATGAAACTGTAAAAAAAACTTTTCGAGATACAGGTTTTGTTCCATAGTAAAAGTTGTTCTATACTATTGACTGAATAAGCTATTCAAATATGGTTACACCTTTCTGTTACACGTTGTTTAACTTATACTTCAATTTATTATGTAAAGTGATAAAAAATACAAGGCAGTGTCTATAGAACGGTGTATGTTCCAACTACTGCCGACCAGATTATCGTTAGCAAAGAAAAAGGCGCGGGAATTTTTTTTCGGTAACGTCCTCCAAATTCAAATTAAAATTCAAATAGTTTATTTTGCAAAGTAGGTATGTATATAAAATACACGTTTCACAAGTCAAAATTTAATCTTATAAAAAAAATATATGTAATAAAATAATAAATGTACATGAACTAGATTAAACGCTTATTTAATTTATGTAGCAATATATATACGATTAAAACTATAGGTAAAATATAAATTATACAGTGAAATCCAATCAACCGCCCGAACCCACACCGGAGACCCGGCCAGGGACCAGGAACAAGGTTCAATGCTCACCAACCGAGCCCCCAGCACGAATCCAGGCGGCCGACCAAATCCCATCCTATATACTACATACTAATAGGTTACATATATAAATACATGCCTACCTCTGCCCATTCGATTAGTCTTGCTAAGAAGAACGGGCAAGAAACGTAGCAAGATCATGTCTTTTTTTTTCAACATAAAACTTATACTATACAACAAATGACTTATAACTTTAATCAAGGGATAAGAAAATACAAGACAGCAGGAATTCAGGTTAATGAAAAAAAAGAAAAACATATATATCTTTGTCATTAAAATATATTTCCTTTTCCAGTCTGTAATTAATTAATGTTAACTCTTTAGAGGAGTTAGGTTATTATATTAATAATATTATACTATATAAGTTAGGTAATTGTACTTATTAATTAAATTATAACCTACCAGCATGACAAATATCATTATCACTGTAATACCATGCTTCACCATCATCCAAATATTCATTTATTTTATAATATGCCTTTTTCGGTAGGCTCTGCTTAATATACAGTTTAAACTTATTCTCTGACAAATCTTATACCATATCCTACGAAAGAGGTACTCACTTTGGCGAGTTTGATTTTTGGAAAAGCCAGTTTATGCTTGTTTCTGGTTTCCTTACAATGTTGCTTACCAAGCCTTGGGAAAGACTCAAAATTTTTTCTGACATATCAAAGGACTTGGTAATTATATTCACAAGGAACCGTTAACATATTAATTTCTTTGAACTTTTCTCTTAATGAATCCCGGTGCTTCCTAATATAAATAGCCCGAATTGCTCTCTTCTGCAAAACAAAGACTGCGTCTGTATTCGCGGCTCTACCCTATAACAGCATGCCATAGGACATAATGCTGTGAAAGTAACTAAAAAGGACTAGTCTAGCAGTATCTACACCAGTAATTTACCTTATGCGTCTAACAGCTTATGCGGCCGAACTAAGACTACCACATAGGGCTTCTATGTGGGTACCCCACTGAAGACGAGAGTCTACCGTTACGCCCAAAAACTTAGTTTCGTTAACTAACTCCAGCTTGGACCCCTGCAAAAGCAAATTAATGGTAATTGAAATAAATTACACCACTTGAATTACATTTGGTAACGTAAATTTTATACATTTTGTCTTTTTTGTGTTTAAAACTAAATTATTTACAGTAAACCAATCAAGCATCAGTGATGAAGTTGTATTCGCGGCGTCAAGGATATCTTTACGTCTTTTAACTTTAAAAATAAGTGACCTTTCGTCTGCGGATAGTACTATCTTAGTTAAGTCTTTAACTAAACAGGGAAGGTCATTTATGTAAATTAAAAACAGCTAGGACCCCAATATGGAACCCTGCGGGACACCCATTTTAACTAATGCTCCACATGATTTTACCCCATTAATGTCTACAAGAAGCGCAGAATGCATCTGACTGTCTGAAGTCGCTTGTAGCCGCGCAATAAATATCAATTTTCTAGTGAAGTTTTAGATTTTTTAAGGATTTTGCTACGATATGTAAAAAATATTTCAAGAGACGAAATCTAGTAGTTCAATACATCAGTCAGTCAGTTGCTTATTATTACGTTTAAATTGGGTTATTCTTGGGCAGTGCTTAGCGATGATCGCATTAAATACAAGAATTTGTCAATAGTTTTTCAATGGAATCATATTATCAAACGGTAATTTATAGAGACATTTTCAAAAACAGAGCCATAAAATTATGCGTCAGAGCGAAAATTGAAGAAATTCATTACCTGGATATTTCTGTAATTCCCTTTAGTTAAATCAAAATTCTAGTAGTTTCATATTGAAAATAATGTAACTTATGGTGGTTAAAAGATTTTCATACAAAAATTTTAGCGATTCTGAGTATTAGGCCATTAAAAATGCTTACTTTGCAAAAAGTTTGCTGTAGAGCTCTTAACCATTTATAGAATTAGGTTCAAAACTCTTACTTATTAGACTAAGAGTTGAGTAGAAGTTATAAATGTTATTAAAGTTCTACAAAACACAATTAAATCAATCGCATTCGATAATTTTCTGTAAGTAGCATCTCAACAAACAAATGGTATTGATGGTGTTGTGTCTTACTTACTTATACCTACTGCATACAGAGCGGGAGAGCACCTAGCAAAGCGGCAACATAAACTTTTGGGCCATTATTTGCAAAAAAACACCAAAAGTTAACTGGTAGAGAATGCTAATTAGCATTAAGTTTGCTTTTGTGCATTGTATATTTTTGTGCAATACAGAATTTACATATATACGTTGCAATAAAATTTCCCATAGGTAGCCTGTAATGCTGACGTCTGTACAGTCAGACGTATTTACTATACTGCATAAAAAAAATATTAATTCTCATTTATTCATTCTGTTGATGTCTACGTTAAAGTGTATTTGTTCATACGTATACAATTACTGAGCAGGAAACGTTAGATTTTGAAATACTTAAGTAAAAGGTATCAAACCACATTAACGAGTCCACTGTGATGCAATTACACTGTGGAGCAAACACTCGGAAACGGAGACATCATTACGGGAACCTTTGAGGTAAAGCTTTTGGCATTATAACGAACACGACGTTCCAAAATATTTAGGTTTGTGTAATTAAAAGTAAGTACACTGAAGGAACTTGACTTTTGTCACTTTGGCTCCTCTCTATCAAAAATAAGTTGTCGCCGTAGCCGGGAGACCATCAGCATCAAAAACAAAATATTATACTAAGTATACAACATTGTATTGCTTCTGGGATTTTTTAGGGAGTATTTAACGTAAAAATACATCGTCAAGGCATGACAAATTATACACAAATAAATAAATTGATTGATTGATGAATCCCCGAGGGAGTATCAGGGTGTCACAGTACGGACTGTGAAATACAAGTCACAGACCACAATGGAACACCAACGTTTTACCAACGATTTGAGCCTGTCGCCGCACTTCAGGCGCAGGGTAGCAAGGTATGTTCCTTGGTGAGACCTATCGCCGCACTTCAGGCGCAGGGTAGCAAGGTATGTTCCTTGGTGAGCCCTATCGCCGTACTTCAGGAACAGGGTAGTAAGGTATATTCCTTGGTGAGCCCTATCGCCGTACTTCAGGCGCAGGGTAGCTAGGTATATTCCTTGGTGAGACCTATCGCCGCACTTCAGGCACAGGGTAGCAAGGTATATTCCTTGGTGAGACCTATCGCCGCACTTCAGGCGCAGGGTAGCAAGGTATGTTCCTTGGTGAGACCTATCGCCGTACTTCAGGAACAGGGCAGTAAGGTATATTCCTTGGTGAGCCCTATCGCCATACTTCAGGAACAGGGTAGTAAGGTATATTCCTTGGTGAGCCCTATCGCCGTACTTCAGGCGCAGGGTAGCAAGGTATATTCCTTGGTGAGACCTATCGCCGCACTTCAGGCACAGGGTAGCAAGGTATGTTCCTTGGTGAGCCCTATCGCCGTACTTCAGGCGCAGGGTAGCAAGGTATGTTCCTTGGTGAGCCCTATCGCCGTACTTCAGGCGCAGGGTAGCAAGGTATATTCCTTGGTGAGACCTATCGCCGCACTTCAGGCACAGGGTAGCAAGGTATATTCCTTGGTGAGACCTATCGCCGCACTTCAGGCGCAGGGTAGCAAGGTATGTTCCTTGGTGAGACCTATCGCCGTACTTCAGGAACAGGGCAGTAAGGTATATTCCTTGGTGAGCCCTATCGCCGTACTTCAGGAACAGGGTAGTAAGGTATATTCCTTGGTGAGCCCTATCGCCGTACTTCAGGCGCAGGGTAGCAAGGTATATTCCTTGGTGAGACCTATCGTCGCACTTCAGGCACAGGGTAGCAAGGTATGTTCCTTGGTGAGCCCTATCGCCGTACTTCAGGCGCAGAGTAGCAAGGTATGTTCCTTGGTGAGACCTATCGCCGTACTTCAGGTGCAGGGTAGCAAGGTATGTTCCTTGGTGAGCCCTATCGCCGTACTTCAGGCGCAGGGTAGCAAGGTATGTTCCTTGGTGAGCCCTATCGCCGTACTTCAGGCGCAGGGTAGCAAGGTATGTTCCTTGGTGAGCCCTATCGCCGTAATTCAGGCGCAGGGTAGCAAGGTATGTTCCTTGGTGAGCCCTATCGCCGTACTTCAGGCGCAGGGTAGCAAGGTATGTTCCTTGGTGAGCCCTATCACCGTACTTCAGGCGCAGGGTAGCAAGGTATGTTCCTTGGTGAGACCTATCGCCGTACTTCAGGTGCAGGGTAGCAAGGTATGTTCCTTGGTGAGCCCTATCGCCGTACTTCAGGCGCAGGGTAGCAAGGTATGTTCCGTGGTGAGCCCTATCGCCGTACTTCAGGCGCAGGGTAGCAAGGTATGTTCCTTGGTAAGCCCTATCGCCGTACTTCAGGCGCAGGGTAGCAAGGTATGTTCCTTGGTGAGCCCTATCGCCGTACTTTAGGCGCAGGGTAGCAAGGTATGTTCCTTGGTGAGCCCTATCGCCGTACTTCAGGCGCAGGGTAGCAAGGTATGTTCCTTGGTGAGCCCTATCGCCGTACTTCAGGCGCAGGGTAGCAAGGTATGTTCCTTGTGAAAGTTGTCTAGTGTAATCCGTAGAGTATGTGGTTTCATATAAAAATATCTGTCCATTTTCACGCGATATGTTGTAACGTTGTGATTTACCACCGTTCCATTTCTTTAAAAACTATAAGGTAATTAAATATTTCCCCATAAATTCACTGTGTAAATACCTTCATTTCTCAATAAATTATTCATTCCGGCATCCCTGAGAAGAGTTTAAGAATGAAGTATTGGAACGATATGAATGATTTTGATTTTCAATCACTCACCGTTCGACATTCATTTTCCGGCGAGCGTCCTCCTGTACGGTAGTGCTGGTGACTGCAAGCTGCGCCGGCTATTTGATTAAAAATCTATTTTTATCTTCTAAACACTTATATAGTGCTTATTTAAATTAAGTGCAATATCAATATATAATTAATTGTTCCTGCTTATCGCTGGGTATATTTTTGCCGTAGGATAAGTTTTTAAACACGCGTCACATTCCTTTGTCTATGAGATCCTAGTGGCTTGTATTTCATTTTATTTTGTGATCATCTTTCTTACATTTCAGCTTAATCCACGTATCTATAAATCTTTTGATTTTACGTGCTATAGATTAGTTTTCTTGTATGATTTTAGACATCACATATTTCATGTGTTTTATGGTCGCTATTTAATTTTAGTGCTTACGTGCATCATAGCAAACATTAGTTGTCTCTGCTCACCCGCGTCTTCCACGCGAGGCGAGTTTGTCTACAGTCTAGTGACCGGTCGCATGATTCATTCTATAAATAGATAATGAACATGATCATAACCATTGCAATTAGTTTTAAAATTCATTTTGTTATTCTTGTGTTTGTGCAGCTCTCGGGCTGTAGTAATTTTAGTGGGATTTCTAGGCACTACACTTGATGGAGAACAAAGTCTTTCTTAATTTAAAAGATATTTTAATTAGCACCAGTACTAGATGTCACCAACACACAAATCAGAAGAACAGGAAGTACAGTTTTTGTTGCCACAATAATAAAATTATAAATGTTTGTTGGGGTTGCCAACATGCTGCGGCCCCAGAAGGAAAACATTGAAAACAATAATTTGAAGACAACAAATGTTTTTGACTTTTAACAAACTAAGCCAAGACTTAACTATATTATTGACATATGACATGATGTGTGAAACTAATATTAGTAAATATACAATTTGTTAAGTAATAACCAAAATTTTATTACGCTCAGTAATTGAAAACTTAATTAAATTGAGCTAAATACAAAATAGAAGCAACATTGGCTGCTTACAATTTTTATGAGTAAGTTTATTACAGGAAAACTTAATTAAATTAAGCTTAATACAAACAAAAGCACATTGGCGGCTTAGTTAACTAATAGTAGTAAGAACTTAATTCTCAATAGGTAGCAAACATATGCCTGAAAGCGACCTAGTATATACTTTGCCATTAGGGGCAGTTACTTCAAAGGCTCTCACTTTGCCATCACCACCTGGAAATATTTTTGAAATACGCGCCACAGGCCAATAAAGAGGAGGAGAATTCGGTTCCTTAAGCAGTACTAGCCCTCCAATACAAATATTAGGCAAATCATCGCGCCATTTTGGCCTATTCTGTAATGTATTCAAGTATTGTTTGTGCCAGACCTTCCAAAAGCTTTGCTTCATACTTTCAACTAACTGCCAAAATTTAAGCCTATTAATTGGAACTTCAGAAATGTCTGTGTCAGGGTAAGTGGTGAGAGGAGTACCTACTAAAAAGTGCCCAGGTGTCAGATAGCTATAGTCCGAAATATCTGAGGACAAACCTATCAAAGGTCTTGAATTTAATATCGCTTCTATTTGAGTTACCACAGTAATTAACTGTTCATAAGTCAGTATACTCTTTTGAAGTGTTCTTTTTAAATGAAACTTCATGCTCTTTACAGCAGATTCAGCCAATCCTGCAAAGACTGGTGAGTACGAAGGCGTGAAGTGAAATTTGATTCCTTGTTGAGATGAAAAGCTTTGAACTAGAGTTTGATGGTCTTTAGAACTGTTAAGCCTGTACAAATCAGCTAAATGGTTAGCGGCGCCCTTAAAGGCACCTCCATTGTCACAAAAAACTTCACTGGGCATAGCACGTCGCGAGATGAATCTTTTAAAGCAAGCAAGGAAACATTCCGTCGTTAAATCTGAGGCTAACTCCAAATGAATCGCCTTTGTATTGAAACATACGAACACGCAAATATAACCCTTGGTAACTATTGCTCGTCTAACCCTCGAATTTTTTATTTGTACTGGCCCACAAAAATCCAGTCCTAAAGCTTGAAAAGCTCTCGAGGCTGTTACTCGTTGCTTTGGTAGTGACCCCATCAGCTGTTTTGCACAGGATGCCTTCATTCTAAAACAAGGTAAGCATTTTTGAGTTACTTTTTTAACTTGACGTAATCCGTTAACAAGCCAATATTTTTGATTTAACTGAGATAATAATAATTTTGGACCAGCATGAAGTAATCTAAGGTGCTCGTGTGAGATAAGAAGCTCTGTTAATTTAGAACCTTTCGGTAAAATTATTGGGTGTTTTTGATTATAAGAAAGTGCTGAGTTTTGCAGCCTTCCCCCTACACGTACCAAGCCCTTATCGTCTATAAATGGATGCAAAGGTTTCAGGGGACCCTTGACATTCTCACCTTTTCGCAATGAGTTCAGTTCCTCACTGAATTGCTGTTCTTGTTCATGTTTTATTAATAAACATAAAGCTTGTTGTAGCTCCTTGCAAGTTAAATAATTTAACTATATTTTATTATTACTTGGTTTGCTATTGTGACAGAATCGTAAAATGTATGCTAAGATTCGTGTCATTTTATTAATATCGGAATACTTTTCTAATATTTTTAGGATTTCTTTTTGTTTCAGGATAATGAGTACCACATCAGCAGAGGATGCAGCACCGGCAGTCAACTCAGGTAAGTTTTCCAACCTTTTTATAGGCAAATTTGTATTAATTTTATACTCCCTTTGTTGCAGGAATTCTGGCCCGTTCCACCACATTTCGCACGTTGAGAGCTCTCGCGGATCCAGACCTCTGCTTATGTAGTCTGCGGGATTTTCATGGGTGCTGACGTAACCCCAGCGCCATCTATCGGCCAGCTGTTGGATAACTCTTACTCTGTTCGATACATATGCTTGTAACTTTGTTACCTCAGTGCTAATCCAAGCCAAAGCAATTTGTGAGTCCGAGAATAGAAACACGTCATCAATATTGACTTTTATTTTAAGCGTGTCATATACTTTATTTGTTAACTTTGTCAATAATAGGATAGCATTAAGCTCAAGACGTGGGGTCGTTAATGGCTTTGTGCACGGGTTGATTCTAGATTTCGAACAGAGTAAATTGAGTTTTGCTTTACCTGTTTTATCCACCACACGCAAGTATAAGCAAGCCCCGTAGCCCGTAGTGCTCGATGCGTCGGCAAAGCCCACAAGCTGGACAGCTTCTGCAGTATCGGGGACCTGAATATTTCTGTTAATGCAAATAGGCTCCATGGCTGCTAAACTATCAGCAAACTCTGACCATTCAGTTCCTACCTGTTGTGATGGACGGGTATCCCAGTCTAATTTTTCGCACCACAACTTCTGCATGATAAATTTTGCTTTCACTATTATGGGACTAACAAAGCCAAGCGGGTCATAAAACTTTGCTATCTGACTCAATATTTGCCTTTTTGTTGTCGAATTAGAAATAAAACTATCTGGACATTTCACAACGAAACAGTCCTTTTTCGAGTCAATTGTTAACCCTAGCGCTTTAATACTGCAGTTTTCTTTTTGAAGTTCAATGTCATCTAACTGCCTCTCATTTATAGGTATATCTGATAAGACACTTTCGCAGTTAGACGACCATTTGTGCATATCAAAGCCTCCCAGGTCAAGCAAGGCTTTAAGCTGTCTCTTTGCTTCAAGCAACACATTAAAATCTGAGTTTGAATATAAGATGTCATCGACATACACACAATTTTTAATTATAAATGAACCTAGTGGAAGGTGAGATTCATTCTGCATTGCAAGCTGAAGAAGGCATCGAGTCGCAAGATAGCTAGAACTTTTTAAGCCATACGTAAGGGTATCAAGGCGTATGCATTTTATTTTTTCATCAGGCATATCGCGCCACAGAATATTCTGAAGCGAAGTGTGTGCAGGATTGACAAGAACATTTCTAAACATTTTTTTAATATCGCTGTTAAATGTAAAATCTCCTATCCTGTATAGCAAAACAATATCAAACAGATCTCGTTGTACTATGGGTCCGTTGAGAAGTATATTGTTAACCGAGACCTTATTTTTTCCTTTCATCGATCCATCGAACACGACTCTAGTACGAGTTGTTTTGCTTCCCTCATTAACCACTGCATGGTGAGGTAAAAAATATATTGGATCTTTGTCAAAATTAAATGACTGAAAATCAACAAAATGAGCATGGCCCATCTCTACATATTGATGAATAAAGTTTTGGTATTCTGTCAATAAATTAATATTTTTATGCAATTTTTTCTCGAGGTTAAGAAACCTATACAATGCCAGGTCAAAAGAATCACCTTATGTCGAATTTATGTCATGTAAGGGCACTTTCAATGGAAGATCAACTTGAAACTTGTTGTTTGACAATTGAAATGTAGATTTAAAATTATTTTCTACTAACTCATGCTCTGACAGTTGTTCAGTAAAGATTTCTGGAACCTTTTCAGCTTCCCAAAATTTAGACATAGTATTATCCACATCACACTTTGTGCAAACAAGCGAAACAATTTTATCTACCTCATTTTGTGGTGGCAAGCCGCCAGCAACGATGTGACCAAATTTAGTATTAATTATACAGACTCCTGTCCCCTTATTGGCTGAGTGCGGCTTTTTCTGCTCAAGCGCCTGTTGCTGGGCAGGCAAGACGTTTGACGACTGCGCTGTGAGCGTACACACAGGCTGGTTGCTCTGCAATGTAGCCTCGGCCGGTTGCAGCACCTGGAAGAACACATCAGCACCAATTAGCATATTAATCTCCGATGGTTTGTAGTACTCATCGTCAGCTAACTGGATATTAGGAGGGACAACTATTGTGCTTGGGTCAAGCATTGTTTGAGGTAGCTTACAAGTGATTGCATCCACTACATGACAATTGACATTAATTTTGAATGGAGATTTTAGCGAGTGAATCTCTAATGGGACAGAGTATTTTATTTTATTTTTAGTATTAGTAACACCTATGATACTAGTGTTGTCTCGCATGGGTGTTAAGCCTAATACTTTTATAGTCTTACTGGTAACTAGCGTTGCCTGTGAGGCACTGTCCAAAATTGCCTTTACATGCACCTCTCTTCCATCCTTTGCAAACAGCTTAATACGGGCTGTGGGAATTAATACATTATTAGCGTTATTGCCTGACAACATGATAACGGGTTCTGCCATTTCCTCCTCGCGATGCAACAATGAGTGATGTGGTTTCTTGCATTGACTGCATCGAAAATGGAATTTACATTTTCCAAGATGGAGATTTAAGCATATGTTGCACAGTCCGGTCTTATTTGCAAAGTTTACTCTTTCAGCTGAAGACAACAATTTAAAAGTTTTACAAGTATAAGTTTTATGATCATCACACTTACAGTAATAGCATCCTCGCTTGTTTCTCGTGGTCATCGCGTTGACTGCTTTCGCTGAAGATGAATGTTTCTCTCGGGCGGGCTCTGCGTTCTCCATTGCTAACGCTTGTTTCTCCAGAAATGCCAAAAATTGATCCACCGTGGGTTCTATCTTGGCATCTCGCTCCAGCTGGTATGAATGCCCAGTCTGGTGGTCTATTTTTCGAATTAAAATACAAATTAGTATGGGGTCCCACTCTGAAACCTTTACTTCTAGATTTTTAAGGGCAGACAACGTTTGTTTGACCGAAGATATGTATTGCCTGAGGTTGGATGGGAATGGCTTACTGATCACAGGCAGATCTAGCAAGTTTGTGATGTGTTCGCTAATGATTTTATACTTGTTGTAATACCTGTCATCAAGTAACCTAATAGCCTCATGATAACTAGGTTCAATTAAGGGCAGATTCTTTATAATATCATAAGACTCGCCTTTGAGGAAGGATCGTAAATAATGTAACTTTTGAACTTTGTCCAATGTAGGATCATTTTCGATGACAGATTTGAAAAGCTCTTTGAAGGTCATATATTCGGAATATTTTCCTATAAATGGTTTTATTTCAATAGTGGGCAGCTTTGCCTGACGCAGACTAGGAGTTTTAACTAATTCACATTGAGAAGAACGCTTACTCAGTTCACTTTGTAACACTGAAACAATCACAAAGTATTTACCTTCATACTCTGCGACGTCCTCTTTGTCGTCTGGTTTAAGGCAAAGAATTTGCTCATTGTACTCTTCGTAACTATTGAAAGCCGCGATACACCTTTGCTTTTTAACACAAAGCATTTCAGTTGAGTTATCGGCCAAATTCTCCTCCTCAATTTGAGAATGAAGACGTGTCAACGTAGTTTTTACATAGCCCCGTTTAGCAATAAGGCTATCGAGATTAGACATTATTAACACTTTTACCTATATAACACGATCTTTAAAACAACCACAATTAATTACGACTAATATATAGGTATGTACTGTCTCTAAAACAAAAATTTTCGATAACACCGTATTGATCGTCTATGCAGAAATCCAAAATGGCAGACTTGTTTGTTTGGGCGATGCGTATCGGCGATTATCGGTGACTATCGGAGGTGATCGCTGTGTTAACGCTTCCGCTTCCTTCGGCTCGCTGATTGGCTGTCGCGTAGCGCCCTCCGCTCGCGTCCTGTTGTAGCCGCCGCTATTGGCCAATTCCCTTGGCGTAATTTCAAAAGGACGAATAAAATGAAGGCACCACGATTTCTTCGCCACGTTGATGCACAATGCACCGTGATATAATTTTCTTTGCAGGTTGTTGCCGAAGTCGTAAATAATGGTTGATGATGATAGCACTCTAGTTTTTTCGCCACTGTGCGACGTGAAGATTGATCGCACGCCGCGACTCCCGTCTTGTATAAAAAATGGCGGTCGCTGGACGCAGTCTTTGTCTCCTATACAGTTACTTTCCACAGAACGCCAGTATCTCGAAGGACCATGTGCAGCTCTCGGGCTGTAGTAATTTTAGTGGGATTTCTAGGCACTACACTTGATGAAGAACAAAGTCTTTCTTAATTTAAAAGATATTTTAATTAGCACCAGTACTAGATGTCACCAACACACAAATCAGAAGAACAGGAAGTACAGTTTTTGTTGCCACAATAATAAAATTATAAATGTTTGTTGGGGTTGCCAACAGTGTTAAGTGACGTGTCGTCCATCTGAATGTTGTATGACCGTTTTTCGAATAATATTTTAGGTAATGCTTAAAAGAAAATAAATTATTTAATTTTAAAAGACCACTGTTTCGCTCTAATTAATGATGGGACAGCTGAAATGATTTTTTGGAAAATTATACAATACTGATCATACTGAACTTGGTAAAGTCGTTACTTTATTGTAAACTCCGCTTTGAATTAGAAGGCGCACACAACTTTATCAACGGGATCTCCTGATTTTCAGTTACGTGCTCATTCTAAGCAGTCGCTATGGGCCGACATTAATGCCACCCTTCGTTTGGCATAATTTCTGGGTTCAATATACGGACTTAAACCCTGCGGCCTTCCATTACGTCCTCCACTTCCGGACCTTGATGACGTTGAAGTCCACTATCACACACGGACGTCGCACTTCCATCTGCGATTGAACATCAGCTTCGGGTCCGCATCGTCTCCGCACCGGACATCTCCTTCGAGCATCGGCCCATACACTTCGACTCCGCTCCTGCTGGATAATCAGGACAGTACCGGACCTCGAACTGAAACAATATCGGCCCGAACTTACCAATTTATCCCTGGTCAAATAATACATTTAGAATTTAACTTCATATCTTGATGAACAATATTTTTTTTTATTTAATATGTTCTTATTTCAATAATAATAATTACGGTCTTCAACCAAAACTAGCTTAACTTTATTCTTTATTTAGTCTAATAACATCATTTCTGTTATAGGATGCTTGGAAATTCAACTTATTCCTTGAAAGGGGTTATACTATAGATCATTTCCAACAAATTAAGTCCTATCAACTAGGTGTCGAAAATGTAATTTTTCAAACTTTCCGATTAATTATCAAAAATAAATAATTTAAAAATAACTATTCCTCTCTCAGCACTTATTTATCATATTTCTGATAGGTGAGTGATCATTTATAAAAAAATAAATGCCCTGAATTAATAATCTCAGAAATAAAAGGTCTTAAGTGGAAAGAAAACCTTTTTTATGTTGTAAATTTTGAAATATCGATGTGTTTTACTTAAAAAAAAAAAACATTTTTGACTCTAGTTGATAGGCATTATTTGTTGGATTAATTTTCTTTTATTGCTGATTCGTTGACTAGAATCTATCTGTTCTTTTTAAGTCACCTTCAAGCGTATCAATGTATATACGTAAATGTAGGAGCAAGCACTCCATTGATAAAGTAGTCGTCGGAAAATCCAAAAGCCTCTCCCGTTTCGGCAAAAATGTCGGGTGCAATTTCACATTTGGACGCTTCAGCGTGTAATAGGGAGTGAGTTTGGCGCTGAATGGTTCGTCAGGGAGCGAGCGATCCGGCACATTCGTCAACTGTCACACGGTCGATGGAGTTTTACGGTCAAGGCATTTCAAATTAACGCGTTAGTGAAATTTCCAGTTATAATGTAATTATATTATAAGGTTTACTATTAATACATTTGGCCAAGTGAGAGTTACGTACAAAGGGTTCCATACCACCAAACAATACACCCGTACTGTGTAACCCGGAACCCTTAAAACATTATGATAAACAATAACAATAAAAATGCAATAGCAACATTAAGGCGACAAATGACAAACGTCTTAAATGTAGCGCCTTACAAACAATTCGGTACCATCTTAGTACGGACCCTAAATTTTATTATTTTTTTTATTATTTTAAAGTACAATCTGACAAAATTTGAGACTTGACTGTATTACCGTGTTTAAGATAGAGCTGAAACAATTACGTAAAAAATGCTTAATTTTCCAGAATTTTTGTATTATACATATATAAGGTCTTTCAATTTAAATGGCAAGTAATTTAGGAGGTAATTCAGTATCGTGAAAACGTCACATTCCAATGTAAAGCAGTTTTTTTTGCGCGAACGTTTTTTTCACTTTTCAGTACAAAGTGGTCCGATCAGCTGACTCAGTTTGTATGGACAAGTGAAGAAAAAGTTCGCGCAAAAAAAAGTACTTTGCAGTGGAATGTGATGTATTAACGATACGGAATCACCTCCTAAATTACTTTCCATTTAAATTGAAAGACCTGATATACGTATTAGGTTTTGCTATTATTTTCAGTTTGATTACAAAAATTACCTTCAAAGATAGTTAGTTCGTCTTAAATGTCATCCATCCAAGATGATTCGTAATATATTTTTACATCTGACACTTTTAAAAAATTAAATTAAAGTCGCTGTTTGCCTAATGTTGTCTCATATCCGTACACGATTTGTCATTCCTAAAAAAAATTGAAAAAAGTTAGTGCTGAAAATTTAATTTTCGTCAAATTATACATAAAAAACCACAAATTGATAGCTAATGACCTAATATGTGTATTAAATTTAAAATGGTGAATTCATTTCGTTTTTCTTTCATTTCCGAGTTACCCACATTCAGGTTTTTTTTCTTGAGAGAGTGCAACTGATTAAACGACAAGCAACCAATCCAACTTCCTTTCAAAGCATACAGAACAGGTTTTTGTACGAGTGATCTCACACGAGAGCAAGTGTGGTAGGTAATGAGTGCGCGAGAGGCCGGCAAGCAGGTGGTACTGCTCAGATGCGATCTGTCACGAGCATATAGATCTAATAGCGATAGCATAGCCGCGATGAACTTGTCGCCGCACAGGTGACTCCCATGTCACCAGCGCTTTGCCGGCGTGTGAGTCGTGATTAGTATCACTCGAAATTTGAAATTGTGAGCATGTGCGGTGCGTGTTGAGTGAATGCTATGTGTTAAGTATTAGGTTCATAATTGATTGTACTGAACGTACGTCTTTTCGTAGTGATTTTCCAATGTGTGCGAGACTAAATATATTTTCTTTCAGTCATCAGGAAGAAATTGTGATGGATAGCATTAGTACCTCTTATTGTTCAGATTTCTTTAGTCAAGTGCCTTTGATTCTTGAGATGTACAACTTTAATCATTCGATATAATAATAAACGTTTCATTTTATAACAGTTTGATCAATTTTAGTCCTTCGATAAATAGCTGTCAATCAGTTGACATTCATTGGTAACTAACATTTACTGCATGCTCTCATGGCTAACTTACATATACAAATTAAAATTACAAATTTATAATAGTATTGAAATGTATATACTTGTATACTTATCTATATTCACATAGATCACATAATAAATAAGGCGTTTAAGCGACTTGGTTTCGTTCTACGACAATGTCAACCTTTTAAACGTTCTTTTACTTACAAAATCCTATATTATAGCTTTGTACGAAGTATTCTCGATTTTGGTAGTGTTGTCTGGAGCCCTCACTACTCAATTCACACAAACCGTATCGAGAAAATACAACATAAGTTTTTAAAGGCATTGGACTACAGAATGAGAACTCTTTTTATTGACTATGAATCCTCTGAAAAACGTTACAATATTACATCCTTATCTGACCGCCGTACTATCACCGATGCAATGTTTCTCTATAAACTCGTAAATAATAAAGTTGATTGCCAAGCATTGCTCCAAAATCTATCATTTATGATTCCCAGGCCCTCGTCTCGTAAAGATTCATTTAACTTCTATACCTATACCTGCTGTACTCAAAAAATCGCTATATGAATCGTACTCCTAATTCTTATAATAAACTTTTCAGTGACATCGACATTTTCTCCGAAAGTATATATACTCATATAAAAATAAGATTTTGCAAAATTTATCAAATGTATAATTCACTCACATAATTCACGTTAAAAGTTCTTTCCTTTTTAATTATTCATTTAGTACATTCTAATCTGCTTATGTAATGTGTTAGTAATGAGCTTTCAAAAATAATCGTTTTCTGTATATGGTTCTTTAGGTTTGTTTGTGTTATTTGTAAGTGTTCATAATTTGTGTTGTAACTGTTTGTAACCTGAATAAAAAAAAAGAAAAAATAAAAAAAAATATATGAAATTAAAATGTGACGATATTGTCATCAATAAATAAATTTATATTTCCATTATATATTTTATAATGAATTACATGTGCTGGACGCAGCGGAGGATTTTTAAAAATCAACTTAGTTTTAAGGTATCTTTAGTGATGCAAAAAGGTGAAAAATAACGTCGATTCAGTGTAACACATCTTTACTTATTTGACAGGACTAAACTTAATTTAAGCGTTCTGTCTGTTTCTTTCTTTAAGTATTGAAAAGACAAAGACGGGACGCTTAAAATAAGGTTAGTCGTGTTACACCGAATCAACACTAATATATAATTATATCTAAGTTAAAACTAGATCACTAAAACTAAATATTTAGATAAACTAAATCACTGATCACGCACGACCTTACAGTGTGATATGTTTTCCCTGTATCAGCACTAAAGTAATGTTAACTGAATTTAGGTTTCGTAAGACATGGAGAAAAAATGCGGTAGGAAGATTCGCTCGTTACAACTGTTTGTTTCCTTAAAATAAATAAAATAAAATAAGTCTACATCTATGGACGTCACAAACATTATAGACTTTCAATTTTGGTCGTAACTTGTAATTGGCTCAAGAGATAAAGGTGAACTTGTTATCAACTTTTCGGTCCCATCCCTTACTAACTAAAAGCTTTTGAACAAAATTATTAACCTATGAAAATGTTGATAATCCGGACCGCGCCATGACCTGTTCACTTTAAACCGAAAAGGGTCAATTTCTCTGGTCCTTTGCAAACAAACAAGTTTAGAGTTTTAACTTAAAGGATGAAATATTTAACTTAAAAGGTGAAATATTTAACTAGTTGCGACAAGTTTGCTTTGAATAGCTCTTTAAAAATTATGGAATCGACCCTTTTAACGGCTTAAGTTAATATTTGTTGTAAAGTGAACTTCAATGTACCTAGTGCTCGTTTACATTTGTTAGTTCTTAATATTGTTATGATTATTTTAAAAGATATTTCGCTTTTGTACTGCGTTCCGAGTCTTTATCTTTATCTTTAATCTTTAATATATTTAATCTTCAACAACTTACTTATATTTAACAACTTATTAACTTTACTTATTTCTACATATAATCTAAGCTGTACCAAGGGAGTAGCCCTGTTCCCTAATCTAAGTAAACTTGAAACTTAGGGTAACAGTGTCAAAAATCCCATGCAAAACAAAAAGGTACCAAAAAAATATATATATGTATATATAGGAAATCAAATAAATTAAACTAAATAAAAACAAAACAAAAAGCCTATACTAAAAGTTAAAATAAATGAAAGCGTGTGTTTTAGGGTGTGTGTATCGTGAGTAAATGAGTGAGAGAGATCAGTATGTTAAGGTGTGTGTAGAAGTTATGTAAGTCCTACTCATTCCATAGAGAGCAATAGCAAAAAGACTTAAAACCAATTAAGTTTCAACTTAGACTTAAAACCAATTAAGTTTCAACTTTCAACAGGTTCTCTGTTTGATCAAAATTCAAATGAAGTAGATGTTTATAAACCATTTGTGAGCATTTTTTTCGGGTTAAGTGTATAATCGTGAGGTCCTTGCTCAAATTATTATATATAAACGGAGCCAAAAAAGTGGCACGGTTTCGAGCGAAATTGGTTCGAGTCAAAGGGGTGTCAAAGATACGATCTTGTCTGCGTTTTGATTCTAACTTAATTTTAATTTTGTCATAGTCAGCGGTGTTGTGTAGGTGACATAAGATTGCTTTTATATATAATTGTCTAACAGTTAATACTGTATTCTCGCGATAGAGTTCTTCCGTGGGATATCGCCTTGGTTTAAACTTCATCACCTTGAGTAGCGCGCGTTGTGCACGCTCAAGGGGAAGAAAGTGTGTTTGAGCTGCTGCACCCCAGACAGTTATACAGTAGCACAGTATTGACTGGGCCAGAGTGTGGTATACCATCATCAAGGTTTTTTGATTGGCAATATGCCGGAGGCGCTTAAAAATGTGTATGAGCTTACGTGTTCGTGAGGAGAGTTTCTTAATGTGGTCGGACCATGAAAGATTTTGGTCAAGGATGACACCAAGATACTTTATTGAACTCTGACGTTCCAGAGCTATACAGGTACAACTATGCAACATGTGATAAGTATGCAATTTAATATAAAGATTATCAGAAGGCTGGGTCTTAGAGTTGATTGAAAAGGTTATGTACTTGGTTTTAGTTACATTGACTGTAAGTAGGTTATTTTGTAGCCATGTGCTAACATCAAGCAGACCCCGGTTTCCATATCTTTCCACATCAGCCCAGGTCTTGCCGTGAAAAAGTAATACAGTATCGTCTGCAAAGGTTATTACTTGTCCGTTTAGTAGAGTTTTGGAACACGACATAATCGCGTCTATCGCCATTCCGAGCCACAGTGAGCCCGATAACGATAGCCCTACAATGGTCGCATGACGTCATAGATGACATCATTAACAACGCCATGTTGTGCTATTATTGCCCATGCTTCAGAGCTTTTGCACTGAGAGCGATCTATCAAATATTAGTTGATGATAATTTTAGATAAATTAAGAGTAGAGAATGTAAGAGGAGTTATATTTTAGAAGTACTGATGTATAAAATTAGAAGTTAATAGAATGAACATTTGGATGCCATATATTAATATTTTAGAAGTTAACTGCTTGTAACAAATTTAGATGCTCAAAAATAACCATCATGCTGAGCTATATTTAGAGTGGCTTACATAGAAGATAATTAGTGGCTAAAATAGTATTATTCAGACGCACGTTGATTGTGGCTGACTTAGTAATTTAGAAGGAAATTTAGATTTTTAGAGACAAATAATGCTATTAAAAAGAAGCCTGTTTAATTAGTAGCCTTTATTTTATAACTAAAATGAATATTAACAATCCTTAGTTACCTCATTATTAATTTCTATCTCTCAGACGCGCACGAACATCCTCATACACACACTCACAGGTTCTCAACACGCATACTAATGCATCATTTCATTTTTTTTTTGTTTCTCTTGTACAATTCAAAAATTATATGTAGACCCACTTGTAACTCTTGCTATGCATAGCAACTTAAGAGCCGGGAGATTATTGAAAAACAGCGCTGTGAACCGTTTAACGGCCCAGCAAATCTGAATAATCTCCATTTGCCTTTATTATTATTATAAGTAACGCATGCGTATAGTACCTACTGTTTAATTAGGTTGTGTCTCACAGTGGCGTGCACAGAACTTTTTTCCGGAAAAGCAATCAGAAGGTCAAGTACAACAATGAAAAAAATATGATTTATTTTTTAATAATACTTTGAAAACAAAAATTTGTATGACGCCAGGGTAGGCACTGCCTTTCCTAGAGTGAACATTTTCATACAATCTTTTTTTTTTCAAAGTGTTATTTAAATTTTTTCATATTTTTTTTATTGTCGTACCTGACCTTCTGATTGTTTTTCCGGAAAAAAGTTCTGTGCACGCCACTGGTGTCTCATGTATGTACCTACTATAATTAGGTTGTGTCTCATGTATGTACCTACTATACTTTTCTTCTTTGTTTTTTTTTTAACGTAAACTAATGACAATAGGCAAACTTGTATGGGAGTTGATCCAAGCGCCACCAAGATTAAGATTGATGTTAAATAAAAGGACATGATATAGTCCGCAAGCAAGCAGAATCCCTTTCGAATAAAAAAAATAAAAATAAAATAAAATCTATTCAATAAGATTTTTACACTTGCAAGAACTTTCGTCACAGCCCGGTGTTAATTACAAGAACTGAAGTACGGAAGGTTGTTAAACATAATTAAGTCATATCTCGAAATCTCTCGGATAAATTTTATTTATTTGTTGGTCTACAACAGATGATACACTTTACAACATACATTTAACAGAGTGTAATTAGCGTATAGGAGGAACAGAGTGTAATTAGCGTATAGGAGGAACAGAGTGTAATTAGCGTATAGGAGGAACAGAGTGTAATTAGCGTATAGGAGGAACAGAGTGTAATTAGCGTATAGGAGGAACAGAGTGTAATTAGCGTATAGGAGGAACAGAGTGTAATTAGCGTATAGGAGGAACAGAGTGTAATTAGCGTATAGGAGGAACAGAGTGTAATTAGCGTATAGGAGGAACAGAGTGTAATTAGCGTATAGGAGGAACAGAGTGTAATTAGCGTATAGGAGGAACAGAGTGTAATTAGCGTATAGGAGGAACAGAGTGTAATTAGCGTATAGGAGGAACAGAGTGTAATTAGCGTATAGGAGGAACAGAGTGTAATTAGCGTATAGGAGGAACAGAGTGTAATTAGCGTATATGAGGAACAGAGTGTAATTAGCGTATAGGAGGAACAGAGTGTAATTAGCGTATAGGAGGAACAGATTGTAATTAGCGTATAGGAGGAACAGAGTGTAATTAGCGTATAGGAGGAACAGAGTGTAATTAGCGTATAGGAGGAACAGAGTGTAATTAGCGTATAGGAGGAACAGAGTGTAATTAGCGTATATGAGGAACAGAGTGTAATTAGCGTATAGGAGGAACAGAGTGTAATTAGCGTATATGAGGAACAGAGTGTAATTAGCGTATAGGAGGAACAGAGTGTAATTAGCGTATAGGAGGAACAGAGTGTAATTAGCGTATAGGAGGAACAGAGTGTAATTAGCGTATAGGAGGAACAGAGTGTAATTAGTGTATAGGAGGAACAGAGTGTAATTAGCGTATAGGAGGAACAGAGTGTAATTAGTGTATAGGAGGAACAGAGTGTAATTAGCGTATAGGAGGAACAGAGTGTAATTAGCGTATAGGAGGAACAGAGTGTAATTAGCGTATAGGAGGAACAGAGTGTAATTAGTGTATAGGAGGAACAGAGTGTAATTAGCGTATAGGAGGAACAGAGTGTAATTAGCGTATAGGAGGAACAGAGTGTAATTAGCGTATAGGAGGAACAGAGTGTAATTAACGTATATGAGGAACAGAGTGTAATTAGCGTATAGGAGGAACAGATTGTAATTCCAATAGATTGTAACTCCACTAAAGTATAACTCCGATTACAAGTAAACACTACATGCAACAGAAATAAGGAGGAGTGACGTGTGACGCTGACACCGCGCCGGTGGTCGTGTTAATGCCTCACGTTAGTGTAACGGTAATAGTTTTATAAATATGTACCTTTAAAAATAATCAATATTATTGTGATAGTTTTCAGCGACCAAACATGTATTTCAGTTGAAGTAGTTAATTACAAAACAAAGACGTTGTGTGGAAGTTAAATAGCTTTTTTCAATACATATTAAATAAAACCATTATCTTACCATTGCTGATCTTACGCCATAAATTATGATATAAATTGTTATGTGTAAATAAAATAAAGAAGTGTCATGACACTGGACGTGGTGGTTAAAAAGTTGTTCTTTGCTGGTGGAGTGTGGCGTGATGGCGGAACAAAACCGAGTTAATCTCTAGTCTTGGTTAGAGAATGGATAGTGATCAAAGAGTAAAGCAATATTACTGGTGATTAAAATATAATTCAATGTTCGAAGTGATACTCACTTGCTTTTGAAACAATTTTATTATCAAACGGAATAGATAGGTATCTAACAGTGGCGTGCACAGAACTTTTTGCTGGAAAAGCAAGCAATTGGTCAAGAATAACAATAAAAAAAATATGAAAAAATTTAAATATCACTTTGAAAAAAAAAAGTTTGTATAGGAAATTTTCACTCTAGGGTAGACATTGTCTACCCTGGCGTCATACAAAATTTTTTTTTTCAAAGTGGTATTTAAATTTTTTCATATTTTTTTTATTGTTGTTCTTGACCAATTGTTTGCTTTTCCAGCAAAAAGTTCTGTGCACGCCACTGGTATCTAAGATGTTTCATGGTCGTATTATTAATATGCAAAAAGTTAAAGTGCGGTATAAAGAAAAAAACTGCCAGAATAATAAAAGATGAGTACATATATTTTTCGGTAATTTACTTGTTTTATTGTGCCTTTGACATACCACTGATTTTATAATGTAATTTTCCACTATTTTAAGTAGATGTAAATACAAATAATTGAATATAGGTTCGAATCCTATTTTATTGTGGCATAGCTCATAGAATAAACATCCCACATAATGATTAATGGTCTTGTTTCATGGATTTATTTTACAAAAGCCGTGAAAAAAGTGTAGTAAAAACAGATTCTATATGGAAGATTCGACTTGACATAATACCAAATAATAAATAGTTTCTTAAATAAGAAATATAACACAGATTCCTAAATATTGTAGTAGGTACTACGCCACAGACGCTGCACGTGTTGCTACATTCTGTATATCTGTAGTAGGTACTACGCCACAGACGCTGCACGTGTTGCTACATTCTGTATATTGTAGTAGGTACTACGCCACAGACGCTGCACGTGTTGCTACATTCTGTATATCTGTAGTAGGTACTACGCCACAGACGCTGCACGTGTTGCTACATTCTGTATATTGTAGTAGGTACTACGCCACAGACGCTGCACGTGTTGCTACATTCTGTATATTGTAGTAGGTACTACGCCACAGACGCTGCACGTGTTGCTACATTCTGTATATTGTAGTAGGTACTACGCCACAGACGCTGCACGTGTTGCTACATTCTGTATATCTGTCGTAAGCAGATCGTAGAATTGGGCAGATCGTAAAGTATGAAATTGACAATCTTTCAGATATTGAAATGCCCACTTCTGCGCCATGCGTCTCACTCGCGTACTTAGGGTTCCGTATTGTGGATGACAAATTTAATTTTGAGATAAGGGGGGAGGACATACACATTTTTGGGGTTGTTTAAAGATTTCTTGAAACCAGTGCCAGTAAATATAGTATAAGTACATATTTTTACACTAAGCTTTTGAATACCTACAATTTGATACCCATACTGTACTTTAAAAAAAAAATTTTTTTTAATTGTTTTTCTGTTTTATATTTCTCATATGTGCTCATTTTTTTAATCGCTATAGCTTTCCTGTAATTGGCCAGTTTACGATCTATAACTAATTTTTATCATGGGATTTCATTAATTTTTTAAGCAAATTTTATTTAAATATTTTATTTACAGTGAAAATTAGAGATTTTTTTTGTCGTTGTGTTTAAATTCTATCTTGCATGCCAAATTTCAGTTTTCTAGGACTTTCGGAAGTTTTTCGGAAATAGTTTTAAAATAAAATCGGACCACATTTCTTTTTTGTTGTCTGTAACCTAGGTGCCAAAAGTTTGGAATAGAAATAGTTAAATATACAGAACCAGACCCTGTAAAAGTTACAGATTTTTTGTTTTTTTGTGTGCTTACCTAACCTGCATGCATACCTTTCAGCTTTCTAGGTCTTCAGGAAGTACCAAAGAGGTTGATCATGAGTGAGTCAGTGAGTGAGTAACGAAATCGACGTATTTAAGGTATTTAGGCTAGACAAACTAAACTTAGTGTGTTTCATAAATGTGCTGACTACATTTTATCTTGAGAATTTCGGTTCTCTAGCATTTTTCAGTAAGAAGCTAGGAGGGTTTGAAGAGAAATGATAAATATGTATGCATTTGCGACGTCATCGAGAAGGAAAATGGTCAGTAAAAAGTGAGTGAACAAATAACTTTATTTTTCAGTAGCCTGACATATAATTTATTTCGTTTTCTTTTATCCAATAAGGACTAAAATGTTTGCCAATAAACTGGCTGACTCCTTAGCAGGTAAACTCTGTTACCTCGTCGATAACAAAATTGAAGGAATTACCTACCCTGAGTTTGGAAACACGCAGTAACTGAGTTAGCAACAGCCGAAGATTACGCTCGTTACATCCGGTCGGACATCAAGCCTGCCAACGGACCAACGCAAAATGAATTACAAAACTTTAAAAATAAGGTTTATTTTCGTTTAGCGGTAGAGACAGGCAGTCTGTGTCCTAGTAGTGGCGGCAGCGGCGGCGGTGGCAGGCAAAGTTAAAACACGAGGCTCAATTTGAGCTGTTATCTCTCAGTTTATTAGTACCTATTACGATACGGCGACGATCCCGTCGAGACAGACAGGTTGAACCGCAGTTGGAAATTATGTGTTGGTTCCGTCGTTGTCATCCCCTCTCATCTTTAACGTCACCCTCTTATCAGAAGAACGACTGAACGTGATAAACCATGTTCTACCAAAATGTGTTTCGTGTAAACCCCACTCCGGGATGTTATCCCTACATCACAATAGACCCATCTGTCACGAACTTTCCACCTTACAAACCAAATCGTGCAAGATGCTGGGCTCGTTTAGTTCTCTTGAATGAATTGGGTTTGCAAGCGGTATATTCTTATAGTTAATTTTAAGGACAGGATTTCCTACCAGTTAGTCCAGTTATTCCAGCTGACCACCGTCAGGTTCCCCTCATATGGACCCACGATGAGAGTCCACGTGGACTGGCAGCTATAGTGCGTTGCTCGCCATCACAGAGAATTCTAAATACAAACCACCTATCCCGAAATGCATCCACATACCCCAGAAAATGATTAGCACGACGATTTCTTGGCACTTTCACAGCACCGTGTGTTTGGAGGTTATGACACATCTCCAAACCAGTTCAAATGTTCAAGATTTTGTCCCAAATTTGCCTCACTGGCAAAAATAGAATCCGACTCTTCCCCACAAACACGTTTCACGAGGTATCCAAAACTGGTTTTCTCAATTTATAAATATTCTATCTTCAATTCAATGCAATGCCATTTTATCTGGCTTCCGATAATGTGGACTCCGCACATTAATTCCGCCAATGTCAAGTATTTTTTTTTTAAGTAAAAAGACGCACACTGATTAAATAACAATTAGGTACCTACAACTAAACGAAAATTATAATCTCATCGATCTTCCGCGAGTACAATAAAATAAAGATAAAAAATTAAGTAAATTAAATTGCAAATAGAAAAAAAAAACAGTTAAGAACTAGAATTAGGTACCTACAGTAAATATTGCTAATAGGACTATCCCTATTATAATTTAATATTATTTAATTTAAAAAATCTACATAATAAATATACAAATGGACTATAAACAAGGGACAATAAAAAGCTGAAGTTGACGGGGCGGGGGATTTCAGAAGGGAGAACATCATACAGAGAGAAACGAAGTTTTTGGCAATCGAAAAATATGTGGTCAACTGTAACCTCGTCTAAGCCACACTCACATAGGGAATGATCCCTTACCCTGATTTTTGCCAAGAACACATCAGGGGTACAAGCGTGTCCAAGTCGGAGGCGACAAACTACAGATGTATACAATTTATCAATGTCACGATATTTAAAGAACCACGGCCGATTCGGGATAACAAATTGTATAGAGGCGTAATTTTTGGCCTTAGATCTCTGAATATTCTCTCTTTTGGCACGGTCCAACGTAAAAATTTGACAGGAAGAGAACTATTTTTTAAATTCAGTTTGGCCAACACACAAAAAACTGGACAGCCGCTAGACTATTGTCAAATGCCTTCTAAACATAATGCTAATCGTGAGTGGACATACTGACTGTTGCTCTATCAGTGTTTCCAAATTTGTGCCCAACGTACAGCAATAGGCACACATCTTCCTGAGACGTAAAATTGTCTATGAAACGTGTACGAGTGTGGACTGTTGCTTACATTTTACAGTCCACCCTCAGCAACAACCCTGACTACCTCTCAGGGACGATGTATGTACTCGTATGTAAATTAAACCATGCAAGCAGACGGCGACAAAAATCAGCCAACCTGTCACACATAATGGGCCCAGGCTATTTTAAGGCCCTACGGAAAAAAAATCGACACTTTTAGAACTTGCCTTCAGTAAATAATGTATTATTTTGATAAAATAGTATATTATTTTTGGAATCTTTGTAATTTATCATTATTGGATCTGTTAAACAGAAATGCGATTGGAGAAATTCGGCTCGATAGAAATATTTATTTAAATGAGGTCTTTTTAGACACCGATTCTCCTGTTTTGACAATTTGGAATGACATATGGATTGCAATTAAATTTTATTAGATGGGTTTTAACAGTATCTAAAACCTGGTTAAACGAAATTTTGGTAGCACCTTTAGTACATTTTACTTTAACTACTTTTTTACGAATCCGTCCCTCTCGCACTGAGAGTTTTTTTCGCATATGGAGCAACAGGGACGCTCAAACTTTAACATATCGCCAAGTTTAAATAGCTTTAAATCCAAGCTGAAATTCTATCTTATCGAGCAATGAAGGTTTTGCATCATCATCTATTTGAAAATGAAAGTACAAGTACATGGTGTATTAGTAATTTTATTTTAATTTTTGTTATTATTATTGAGAAGAGATCAGTGTGTTATTGAGTAGAGATCAGTGTGTTATTGAGTAGAGATCAGTGTGTTATTGAGTGGAGATCAGTGTGTTATTGAGTAGAGATCAGTGTATTGTTGAATAGAGATTTGTGTATTATTGAGTAAAGATATTAGATATAAGATTATTCTCTAACAAACTAAGAACCTATTATTATGGTTATTTTTGATTTCATGCAAATAAATTTTTGATTTGTTTTATTTTTATTTCTATAAAATTTTAGTTATGTGCAAAAATGTACAAAAATACAAATACAAAAAAATACAAAAATATTTATTTCGGTAAAAAAACACATTTTAACAAAAACATTGTTGAGGCCTTCTTGTAAGTATAAAATACTTGTAACAGAAGACCCCACTCTTCCATAGCCATAAATTATTAAAATCTATACCAAAACAAATAATTGTAATAAACTTTATAACAAAAATTAAAATATTTATACATGACAATTAAAGTTAAATGCACGGTCTTATTCGTGAGTGTGTGTAAATGTGTGCATATGTGTGAAATCTGAGAATATAAGGGTGTGTGTGAGTGTGTAGTGTGTGAGGGTGCGTGTGTAAGTAAGTAAGTAAAGGGTAGGTGAGTGAAAGTGAATAGTTATTTTGGGCGTATTGTAGGTATCTATATATCTATATATATATATATATATATTTTTTTTTTATTGTTTTGGTAAAAATATGATATTACCATGGTATACATATAATACTTAACACTATTAACATCTTTTGTTAAATTTATAATATAGGATGAAGAAGTTTCTCTGTTTCTTCGTACCTTAGAGTCTTGAGCCAAGCAGTCAGTGTTACTTTACATTCATAATATGTTTTAGAGTAGATGGATAACAATTTGTTTAGCGTATTATAAAGATATTTAGTCTGTGCGAAATATTGATGACTTGCAAAGGATGTTTTGACAACATCTGTAGGTAGAACATGCTTCCTCCTTTTAAATTGTTTGCTAGGGTCAAAAACCAAAGTTTTATGCATTTTTAAAATAGAATTTAAAATATACAGCTTTCTGACTGTTAATAAGTCACATTGTTTGTATAGCTCATGTGTGGAGAATTTATATTTTTTAAAGTACATAGTCTTCAACAGGGCGCGTTGAGACCTTTCCACTTCTAAAAACTTTATTTTAGAGGCACCACCCCAAATAGGAATGCAATAGACTACAATAGATTGAACCAAAGCAATATAAATCTGTTTCAGCAAGATATCCGAAGCTACATGTCTCAAACGTTTAAAAATCCAGATTAGTTTTCTGATGCGGTTACTTACTAGTTCAATATGATCATGCCAAGAGAGTCGCTGGTCAAGTATAATACCTAAATATTTTGTCTTGTTTACTTTTCCAATATTCGGACAACTACAGTAACAGTTCTCAATATTTCCGCACTGGTGAATTTTTACAGTAAAATTAGCATCAGGTTGAGTTCGTTTAGTTAAAGAGAAGCATATGTAATTTGTTTTCATTGTATTAAGCGTAAGTAAGTTAGAACTGAGCCAATGAGCAATTTTAGACATAACTGATTCAGTGTTCTTACGCACAGAATCCCAGTTATCACCGGAAATCACTATTGCAGTGTCATCGGCATATGAAAAGACCTGGGCACCACTTGTTTTCAGTTCACACAAATCATTTATGTAAACCAGAAACAAGGTGGGCCCAAGGACACTGCCTTGCGGTACGCCATATGTTATTTTCGTATCACTGCTTACTTGCTGACCAATTTTAACCCTTTGTGTACGATCTAAAAGATAGTTTTGTAATATATCTAGAGGTGTACCTCTTATTCCTATGTGTTCCAATTTGCGTACAAGAATGGGGATGGATACTGTATCAAATGCTTTTTTTAGATCGAGAAAGACTGTGAGGCATTTATTACCGCAATCAAGTTGTTCAGTAATGAGAGAAGTTAAAGCTGTTACGGCGTCTTCGGTTGATTTGCCTTGTCTAAATCCATATTGAGAATTTGATAAAATTTTGTATTTATTTAAGTAGTTTACTAGCCGTTTATTTAGGAGTTTTTCTAATATTTTTGATAAGGAGGGTAATACCGAAATTGGTCTATAATTACAAACATCGTCTTTAGTCCCACTCTTGTATACTGGTGTAATTATTGATTTCTTTAAGAGCGAAGGAAATATGCCTTTACTAAAGCATAAGTTGGCCATATGAACAATGATTGGAATAACAAGATTTTTAGCTAGTTTAATAAAAGTTGTTGTAATATTATCCCAGCCTGGAGCACTAGAAGACTTGAGTTTCATGATTATATCATGTACTTCTTCAGAGTCTGTATCCAAGAGTACAAATGATGTTAGTTGGGCAACGGTTGTTTTAACGGACGTCTTATTATCTGAATTATTTTGCAACAAAATTTCTTCTGCAAGCTGTTTATCAATATTTGCAAAATAACTATTTACGCAATGGACTGCTTCGATCGGTGAAGCCTTAACTTCTAAGAGTTTAGTGTTATCTGTTTTCGTTTGTTTTATATTGGTTATATTTTTAATATTATGCCAAAGGGTTTTACTATTTTTAGTTGAATTTGCCAGCTGTTCTGCTTCATATTTATTCTTTAGTTTTTTAATTAATTTATTACAGTAATTTCTGTATCTTTTATAACTAATTCTTAGAATATAATTATAGGGATCATTTCTTAACTTTTTCTGCATTTTATTTCTATGTCTGATGCATCTTAGTATGCCAGCAGTTATCCAGGGTTTTATAATTCGATTTTTTTTAGGAATTTGACATGTTTTTGTGTTTTCTTGTAATGCTTCCGTTATTTTATTAATCAAGAGTTCTACCACAGTATTAGGGTCATTAGAGAGTAGTAATTCCTGCAGTTTTTTTTCCAATAAGGACTCGAGTGCCTTATCAAAATCTGTGATTGTTTTGGTTTTTTGACATTTATTTGTGATTTTAATTTTAGATAGATTAAGAAATATTAAAGAGTGGTCGGTAGTAGATGTATTTAAAACGGCAACATTAGCAGAAAGTTTTTCTTTATCAAGTTTTATCATGAAGTGATCCAGGCAGTTATTTAGTCTATGTTAGCAATATTAAAATGATTATCTGAATGAATGTAGAACACGACCAGGAATTTAAAAAAAAAGTGTCAAGCACTGAAAAATGAATCAGCGGTTGAAGGTAAAATGGTTTTTTGGAGAAAAATACTGAAATACAAGTTTGAGTGGTAAAATTGGTGTATTTATTTAACAAATCTCGGAAGTGGATACTCTGCCCATTCAAGGGATGGAGGAAAGCGCTGACGATTTGGTGACGGAATGCCCAGTGTCTCCTATTCTGGGTACACGGGGTATTCCCAAGGTACGTCATAAAGAGCCTAAAGAACCAGTGCACGGCAGCTGCACAGAGCGTCGTAGGCGCAGCGAGCGCCGCAACAGCTATATCGAGCGTCGTAGCCGCAGCAAGCTTCGCAACAGCCGTACTGAACGCCGCAGCCGCACCCATTGTCGCAGCCGCAGTCACATTGAGCGTCGCAGCCGCAGCGAGCGCCGCAACAGCCACACTGAACACCGCAGCCGCACAAAGAACCAGAGCCGCAGCGAGCGCCGCAACAGCTATACCGAGCGTCGTAGCCGCAGCAAGCTTCGCAACAGCCGTACTGAGTGCCACAGCCGCACCCATCGTCGCAGTCGCAGCCATATTGAGCGTCGCAGCCGCAGTGAGTGCCGCAATAGCCACACTGAACACCGAAGCCGCACCAAGTATCGCAGCCGCAGTGAGCACCGCAGCAGCTATACCGAGCGTCGTAGCCGCAGCAAGCTTCGCAACAGTCGTACTGAGCGCCGCAGCCGCACCCAGCGTCGCAGCCACACACACTTCGAGCACCGCAGCTGCAGTGAGCGACGCAATAGCCACACCGAGTGTCGCAATGAGCGCCGCAGCCGTACCAAGCACCGCAGTCACAGCAAGTGCCGCGACAGCCGTACCGAGCATCGCAGCCGCGGTGAGTACGGCAACAGTGCGCGATGCTGTCGCGTTGATAGACGAAGTAGTCGCGTGGAAATGCATTATAAATGCAGTAGCAGTAGTTTAGATCAAGACAAGCGTCGACGTCGAGCTGCAGACAATCGCACCTTACGCACTCCGGATAAAAAAGACTTTAATGGTGAGGTTTTGCAAAAGTTCTCAAATATTTTAGATAAGTTATCCAATACTACTAATGAAAAGATAAATGTTGTAAGCGTTGTACCAGAATTCGATCCATCGGCAAAGACTCAGAGCATAAGTACGTGGCTCAGTAAAGTTGATCAAATTGCGCGTATGTATAAATGGTCTGATCGACAAACGGTTGTGTGTGCTATCCCTAAATTAGTAGGCAACGCTAAGCGATGGTATGAGGGTTTAACGTCTGTCGATTATTCGTGGCCTGAGTGGCAAGATAAACTTAGATCAGCATTTCCTGTTGGTGAAAATTATGGGAAGATGTTGTTTGATATGTTAAAAAAAACAGCAAAATTTGGGGATTCGCTCGAAAATTACTACTATGAAAAAACCGCTCTTCTAAATAGATGTGAAATAACGGGAAAAAAGGCTGTAGAATGCATTATTTTTGGAATAGAAGATAGAGTAATAAGGTATGGGGCAGAAGCTGCTCAGTTTGAAAATCCAGATAAACTTTTAGCATATCTTAGAAATATTAAAGGCAAACAAAATGACGTTAACTTCAAGCCAGCTCAGCGAAAATATAATTCTAATAATAACAATAACAATAACAATATTCAGAGTAGACCGCCTGTAAGTAATGGAAATGCACGTAAGGTGCTTAGGTGTTTTAATTGTAAAGAAGAAGGGCACGTGGTTTCAAATTGTCCTACACCTGTAAAAAAGTGCTCTTATTGCTCCATTGTAGGACACGATGCTAGTTCTTGCTACCGGAAAAAGGATAGCAACAGTGTTTTAGAAATATCAGATGGCATAAATAAAGTTAAGGAAAAATATATTCAAAAAATAACTGTTAATGGGCATGAACGCGTAGGGTTTATTGATTTTGGAAGCGATTGCACACTTGTAAGACAGACAGACGCACAGGATATTTTAGGGACTTTGCAAAAAGATTCTCTAAGCATGACAGGTTTTGGGGGAGCAAAAGTTCAAGCGCTTGGTTATTGTATTGCTGAAATAGGAATTCAAGGCGTAAAGGCCGAAATCGTTGTACACGTAGTTCCTGACAAATTCTTACAGTACCCAATATTAATAGGACAAACCTTTACAGAACTACCAAATATTAGTTTTATAAAAACGGGAGAGGACTTAATAATTTCCCAAACTACTACTCCACAGCAAAGTATGAAGTTTTATGTCCTTAATGATGTACCGATTAAACAGGGTATTAACTGTGTAGATTTTTATGGGTCACAAGAATTTTCTGGATCTGTGTTTATACAAGGCGGATATAGGGACAAGCCAAACAATGAGTATTTTCTGGAGGAAGGACTGTATTCAATGGAGGGTGGTAAGGGAACCTTGATTATACAGAGTTTAGGTAGAAGTAACTTTCTCCTAAAAAGGGATGAAATGCTAGGAAGGGGTCGAATAATAAAAGTAATAACTATTAAAAATCCTACTGTTAACAAAATAGATATTTCACGTAATACGTTAGAACCATTTCAATTAACGGATCTAAATGTTGGGGAAATTTCAAAACAACAGAAAGAAAAGCTTCTCTACGTAATCAATCAAAACAGGTCATGTTTTGCTACTTCATTAAAAGAACTAGGCTGTACCGATCTTGATAAAAATGAACATTAACCTAATGGATAATAGTGAGCCAGTTGTTTATAGGCCCTACAGACTATCGCATGCAGAAAGAGCGGAAGTAAGAAAAATGACGGATGAATTATTAGAATATGGAATAATTAGAGAATCTTGCTCACCTTTTGCTAGTCCGATAATTTTAGTACAGAAGAAGACTGGCGACAAAAGGTTATGCGTTGATTATAGGGCCCTTAATAGAAAAACAGTGCGGCAACATTATCCTTTACCCATAATAGAAGATCAGATGGATAGATTGTCAGGATACAAGTTCTATACATCCTTAGATCTGGCGTCAGGATACTACCAAATAGAGCTAACAGATGACGCTAAACCGAAAACAGCATTTGTTACCCCTGACGGCCAGTTCGAATTTAACCGAATGCCTTTTGGGTTGACTAACGCACCTGCTGTTTTTCAACGGGTCATAAACAAAGTGTTAGACAAGTTACGTTTTAACTCCGTAATCGTTTATATGGATGACATCCTTGTGCCCTCTAAAACTGTGGAAGAAGGTCTTGAAAAATTAACTGAAGTATTTTCTAGAATAGGAAATGCTGGATTAACGTTGAAACTTTCTAAATGTAGTTTCTTTCAAACTAAGATCGATTTTCTCGGGTTTGAAGTCACTGCTGAAGGAATAAGGCCAGGTAAACAAAAGATTATAGCAGTAGAAAACTTTCCCACCCCTAGAAATGTCCATAACATAAGACAATTCTTGGGGCTAGCTAGTTTTTTTAGACGTTTTATTAAAAATTTCGCTGTCATTGCGCGTCCTTTATCGAAACTGCTCAAAAACAATACTATTTGGGTCTGGGGAACAGAACAAGAACAGGCTTTCGAGGAGTTAAAGTCCAAGCTGACATCAAGACCTATCCTGTCCTTATATGATCCGCAAGCTGAAACCCAATTACATACGGACGCGTGTAAACACGGGGTTGGGGGAATTTTATTTCAAAAGGGACATGACAATATTATGAAACCGGTGGCATATTATAGCAGACAAACTTCTCCAGAAGAGCAATACTTTTCATCGTATGAGCTTGAGACCTTAGCTGTAATTAGTTCGCTTTGTAAATTTCGACCATACTTGCTAGGTCTCAAATTTCTTATAATCAGTGATTGTAATGCACTAAGATCCACATTCGTAAAACGAGATATGATTCCACGCGTTGCTCGCTGGTGGAGTTTGATTCAAGAATTTGATTGTGACGTCATGTACAGACCAGGGTCAGCAATGTGTCACGTAGATGCACTCAGCCGAAATCCTGTCTCTGGCGATGATATTACAGGAAATATTGAAATTAACGATAGATCGAACATATTCCAAATTACATCAGAGTGGCTTGTGACTGTTCAGATGAACGATAGCGAAATTCAAAGAATAAAAAGAATCTTAGAAGACAAGAGTTCGGATGAAATATCTCATATTAAAAAGAATTTTTGTTTAAAACGCGGTTTAGTATATAAAAATACAGATGATGGTCCTAAATGGTTAGTGCCTAAAGGTGTAAAATGGCAAATATTACAAGCTTGCCATGATCGAATTGGTCATTTTTCCTACGAAAAAACTCTTGATAAGATTAAGGCTGATTATTGGTTTCCCAAAATGGCTAAATTTGTAAAAAAATATGTTCAGGCATGTTTGCAGTGTGTTCATGGAAAAAAACCCAGCGGTAAAAGAGCAGGCTATTTGCATCCTATCCCAAAAGTTCCAACGCCATTCCACACCTTACACGCTGACCATTTGGGGCCATTTAACGAAAGTAGGAAAAAGAACAAATATATATTGCTGATAATCGATGCGTTCACAAAATTTATCATATTAAAAGCCGTGAAAAATACGAAGAGTTCCACCACCATAAATGTTTTTAAAGAATATTTTGCGTTGTTTGGCGCACCTAATAGAATTATAACAGATAGGGGATCTTCATTTACTAGTTCGAAATTTAAGGAGTTTGTTTCCGAAAAAGGAGTTCAACACATTTTAAATGCTGTAGCTACACTGCGTGCCAACGGCCAAGTTGAGCGCTACAACAGGACAGTTTTAGATTCACTCACAACTATGGCAATAGGAAATGATGAACGTTTATGGGATGAAAATTTATTACAGGTCCAATGGGGGCTTAATAACACAATAAATAAGACGACTGGTAAGACAGCGTCACAATTGCTGTTTGGACTAAGAACTGTGGGTGAAAATGATAGTTGTCTTAAATTATCTCTTGCTGATTGCGATGACATTGGTGGTGATGTGGACGTGACTAGTCTCAGAACCGAGGCTCTTAAAAAAATTACAAATTCCCAAGAAAAACAAAAAAAGCGTTTTGACAGTACCCGAAGTGCACCTCGCAAATTTGAATTAGGTCAGTTAGTAAGAGTAGAACGAGAGGTTGCTGAAAGAGGTAAAAGCAAGAAACTAATACCAAAGTGTTTAGGACCATATCGTATATCCAAAATCTTATCTAATGATAGATACGAAGTTGAAGATACTCCAGTTACTCGCAAAAAGGGTAAGCCTATTTACAAAGGTGTATATTCTGTGGACAAAATACATCCTTGGTTGATGTTTAAAACATCTGATGTTAATGAAAGCCCAGAAAGTTCCGAATCTGAGAACTAGTTTGCTAAAAAAAATACTCATTTGTGTGATGGATCAAAGATTGGTACTTTAGAATTTTCAAAAATTAATATTCAAGGAAAAATGTACAAAGAATATGCTGATTCTATTATTAACTGTTTAATACACTGTCTTTATCTATTTTTTGTAATAAAAGAAAACTATTGACGAATATTACGCTTTTAAGTTGGGAAAATAAATGTTGTGTTAGTTTTAATAGATACGATACTGGTTTAAAAAGTAGTGTATTATGGTTCCAATTATTGTAAGTTTTTGCAGTTTTATCATTTTATATTCTAAAAAATATATAAGATGGGTAAACATTATCATATGTAAACTCTTCTTGTAAATACCAATATTGTGGCACTGTGCAATTGAAATAATGTTAATCAAACTGTTTGAAGGAAAACTATAAAAAAAAAAAAAAAAGTTTATTGTTGTTAGTATGGATAGTATTGCTGGTATTGTTAGTAGTGTTAATAAAATTTGTATGGTTTGTAAAGTTAATATGGTTAGTAAGGGTAGTAAAGTTAGTAAGGTTAGTAAAGTTAGTAAGGTTAGTAAAGTTAGTAAGGTTAGTAAAGTTAGTAAGGTTAGTAAGGTTAATAAAGTTAGTAAGGTTAATCAGGTTAGTAAGGTTAGTAAGGTTAGTAAAGTTAGTAAGGTTAGTAAAGTTAGTAAGGTTTGTAAAGTTAGTAAGGTTATTAAAGTTAGTAAGGTTAGTAAAGTTAGTAAGGTTAGTAAAGTTAGTAAGGTTCGTAAAAAAAAAATACTCATTTGTATGATGGATCAAAGATTGGTACTTTAGAATTTTCAAAAAATTAATATTCAAGGAAAAATGTACAAAGAATATGCTGATTCTGTTACTAACTGTTTAATACATTGTCTTTATCTATTTTTTTGTAATAAAAGAAAATTATTGACGAATATTACGCTTTTAAGTTGGGATAATAAATGTTGTGTTAAGTTTTAATAGATACGATACTGGTTTAAAAAGTAGTTTATTATGGTTCCAACTATTGTGAGTTTTTGCAGTTTTATCATTTTTCTATTCTAAAGTATATATAATGGGTAAACAATTTCATGTGTAAACTCTTCTTGTAAATACCAATATTGTGGCACTGTGCAATTGAAATAATGTTAATCAAATTGTTTGAAAGAAAACTATAAAAAAAAAAAATGTTTATTGTTGTTAGTATGGATAGTATTGCTGGTATTGTTAGTAGTGTTAGTAAAATTTGTATGGTTTGTAAAGTTAATATGGTTAGTAAGGGTAGTAAAGTTAGTAAGGTTAGTAAAGTTAGTAAGGTTAGTAAAGTTAGTAAGGTTAGTAAAGTTAGTAAGGTTAGTAAGGTTAATAAAGTTAGTAAGGTTAATCAGGTTAGTAAGGTTAGTAAGGTTAGTAAAGTTAGTAAGGTTAGTAAAGTTAGTAAGGTTAGTAAAGTGAGTAAGGTTAGTAAAGTTAGTAAAGTTAGTAAGGTTAGTATGGTCGTGGATATAATTCATTGCAGACTAGCTTTCAATTTAGCTTAGCTTAGTATTGTAGTCGCGGGACGCGACATGTTTATCAGGATGGACGAATGTTAGCAATATTAAAATGATTATCTGAATGAATGTAGAACACGACCAGGAATTTAAAAAAAAAAGTGTCAAGCACTGAAAAATGAATCAGCGGTTGAAGGTAAAATGGTTTTTTGGAGAAAAATACTGAAATACAAGTTTGAGTGGTAAAATTGGTGTATTTATTTAACATCTAGTAGGAAATGTGTGTCCTGGCATGAGGCCATGCAGAATCAACATTGAAATGTAGTTTTGTCTGTTGTTACACTCATAAGTCTGCTCAGCCTGTGATTGTATTATATTAATATTTATATCGCCGGTCAAAATTATACAATTATGTGATTTTATGGATTCCAAGTATGTATTAAGAGAGTTAATAAACATGTCTGCATTAGTATTTGAAGGCGATCGGTAAATTCCTAAAATTATGCTGTTATTAGCCCTAATTTCTAAGCAAGAGGCATGATCCAATCTGATTTCTCTAACGTGAGCTATAATATTATTAGTGACATAAGCTACTACTCCATCGTTTTTGTTAATATGATTTGTAGTTTGATACGCTGAGTAATTCGGGATAGTAGGTATATGTTTATTGTGATTAAGTTGACTCTCAGTCAGGATAATTATATCTGGATCGAAGTTCAACGAAGACAATGTTATTTGAAAGTCATCAAGATTTCTATAAACGCTTCTTATATTTTGACAGAAGATTTTTAGATCATTCTTTTTGACATGAATATGCTTACTTAGGTCCTCAATATCACAATGGAAAGCCTGAGCAATTTGAACATCGTCTATCTCATTCAATATAGTAAGTGGACTACTCATTTAATAATAAAATAGCAGGACCGTATTTTGAGTCTGGAACGTATTTATATGCATAAAATATATTCAAGTGGCAAAAGATATTATATACGTAATATATATTTTTTGTGTTCTTTAACAAAACATAAAATATAGTGAGAGTGTATTTATGAATGTGTGTTGTGGTATTTTTGTGATAAGTGAAAATGTGTGTGTGATTAGAGGTGTACCTATCAGGGTGTGTAGGTGTGTTTACAAAGTTATTTTGTGAATAAGTACTAACAGAACTAAGCAATAAAAATAAAAGTTCTTTAAAAATTAAAATTAATGTTTTACATGAGGGAGGCATAATAGTACAAGAATAGTAGTGACATGTAGGTTTAATCTGGTCTAGTCAGACTTCTTGCGTTAACTGATGTATCTGTGCTTCAGACTTGATTGTTATAATCGGTGAAGTTTCATACTTTCTCAAGTAGACCTTTCCATAAGCCGTCCAACAATATTTGAACTTTCCAGATTTGACTAGATCACGCGCTAAAAAGTGAAGGCGAGATCCTTTAGCGGTCAGCTGCTCCGACAAAAAGATGGGGGTGTCCTCATTTGTGCGAAATCCTAAATGTTTGGCACAGAGCTTCGTTTTATGTTTTATGTTAAATGCCTTACACATTTTTATAAGTTCAGTCTTCAATAGTGTTGAGGCTGTTTCTACTATGATGGGGGTATTGTTCTCCCCTTCTTTCTTACTCCTTGCTCTGTATATATCCTTAATGTCATTTCTCTCCATATTGGAGCCAACGGTTTTTGTTAGACATAGCACCATATCTACTAAATCTTCTTTCATTTCCCCGCTCTTTTTGGGTACATTTTTTATTTCAAAATTGGATTTACGATGAGTCATCTGTAGGTCTTCAATTTTGTTTTCTAGTACAGATATATATTCTTTGTCTTTTTTAGATTCATTTTCTAAGTGCTCGATTTTTTTCTTGAAATCTTCATTTTGTGCCGAAAGAAAAGCAATTGAATTCTCAATTTTTGTATTAGTATGTTGTAATTCTGATAACACAGGGCAAATCTTTTTTATTTCCTGCTGTTGTTCTGTCATAAGGGAAGATATCAAGCTTTTGATTTCTAACTTAAATTCATCCTTAAACTTGCTCAAATCAGTGATTTCATCTTCTTCCCTCCTCCTTTTGGTACGTGCAAAAACGTAGTTGCTTGGCGGAGTTTTTTCTTTTAGAGTCAAGTCGGTATCTGAGAACGATTTGTTCATTTGATTGTCTGCCATGTTACTAGTAATTATTTTATACGTCTGTTTACGCTTCCGTTTATAATATAAAAATGGGGGATACGTCGAAAGAAGCGTGTTCGTAGCTGATGATAAAAATAGATATCGTAGACACAGAACAACGAACGGCGCCGGCGGCGTAGCTCTGTAGCACTGAGTAAGAGCTACGCGAAGAGAAAAGGATATAAAATCACAACCATCTCTTTCTCCCGAGGTGAGGTGACGGGGACGTGCACACGCTGCAGATAGCCGCCACAAGAGAGAGAGGCAAATTATGAGGTGCCTCTCTTTTACTCGAGGGTCGCGGGGGGCCAGCGGAGCCGGTCACGTCCGATCGCCTTTAAATTTTATATAAAAGTACACCACACTGCACTACACGAATACAGGCTATATGCTGTTGTATTTTGGTCTAATTTTGATTGGTGATTTTCAAAATATAATTGTTTACACTGGTAACACGTCTACTTCGGAGCAGATCACGAGAGGAAGAGGAATGTAATTAATATCTAGTTATAAAAATAAATGACTAATGTCTAAACTGGTAAAAGGTATTGTTTAAACTTTTAAAGGGTCAAAGCAGGTATTCGCGTTGGCACAAGATATCCAAATGCGATTAAGTTCTATTCAGAAGTCGTAATTACTTTATTACTGGATGAAACGATCGAAATGTCTTTAGTATTTCTGTTAATCGACGGGAGGTAATGACACTCATTTTCACGGCTTGCTTCTGAATAGACGTTTAGATCTAATGATTATTAAATTTTTAGGGCCATTTAACTCGAGAATGAGGTCAAAGATATAAAGGTTACACCCAGTTTATAAAGGGACTTGTCGCATTGATTATGTCTCATATAAAATACACCTATATTATAAACATATACGTATATTGGTTCAGCACGGAATTCAGAGATGTGATCATACTTACGCAGCCCGGATATATAGCGGATACATAAGTTGCTATATTTTATATTGCTACATACAATAAATAAACCTTTAATTTATATAAATATTTTTATAAGATTAAATTTAACTCCTAAAAAGTGTATTATGTATACCTACTTTACAAAATTAGCTATTTGAATTTGAATTTGACAAATCTTACAAATACATATAATTACTTTGTGTATGTGTGTGGTGACTGATGATGTATGAAAAATAATAAAAATATGTTTTTTTGTTGAAATGGAGTTCTGACAAATACAAAAAAAAAACAAGAAAAAGGAACAAATTTGTTTTGCTAATAAATTTGATTTTTTAATTTTTTTAAGTGCTTGTAAAGCTGAAATCTTTTTATAAAAATATATTAAGCAGAATATTTATTAGTTTTTATTTTTCAAAAGCTCTCTTTATCAATTTTTTGGCCAAAATACCTGAAAATACAAAAAAGAAACAAAAGAAAAATAAACGAATGAATTTTAAATTAAAAAAAATTTGAGTTGTTGCCAAACGTGTTTTTAGCTCATAATTATGTATAAAGAAATAATTATAATTTTTCACAAAATATATGTGAATACAAGGTTTTGTAAATAATATTTATTATTTACAAACCCTTGTATCATTTTGGATACGCTATGCTTTTTAGAGTTAAAAGTGAAGAAATGACAACTTTTTCCATAAATATACTGGTTTATGAGTGTTAATTACTTTATAAATTTGACAAGCAAACGCCAACTATCTTCTGAGATTCATGTTGAGTATCATATTTTAGTTAAGACATGGAGTTATTAAAGCTCTTTTAGTTTTACACGATAGCAGAAGCGGGTGCATGTATACCGAACTGTTTGAATTTTTTTGCTGTCCTTCTGAGTGATTATTGATCATATTAAAAGCATATTAAAGCATCAGATACTCTCTGCTTGACTTCTGTCGTGAGACAATCACGTAGTTTTTAAACGAATAAATGCTGCCTTAATCCTTTTGTAAATGTGCGTTTTAAAGCTAAGGTTACTATCGAAGGTGACTCCTAAATATTTTCCTTCATTAGCATACTGTATCTTTTTTCCATCTAACAACAAAGGGTTAGTTGTTACAACAATGAGATTTACTTTCTCCATCTATTGTGTACTACCAATTACCATAAAAATAGATGTATTCTGGGTCTAACGACCATTTACTTAAAGTCTCCAAACTGTTATTGAATTGATTAACTGTTGTCGTTATATTTGCATGTTTACATGACATGTAGATATGTTTATAATCTGCAAACATATCTACGGTGGAAAGGTAAACTGTATTATAAGCCACCTTTTTGTAAAATGAGTTATTAATATGATTGTTATCGGCAAAAAATCACCTTTGACACATATTATACATGAGACATATTTCAAAAAAGTCTAAGCACTTTTTTTTGCGGATATAACATTCTTCCTTAACTGCTGCCTAAATAAATTACATTTTTAAATTGTCTTATGCCACGCATTTTTAAGAAAAAAAGTTCGCATAAGTTTATTTACATACACAAAAAATGTCATCAAGTTTCCATAAGCTTAAAAGTCCCTTTAATGGCTGAACATTTAAACATCGCTAGCTTATTCGACAATCAATTAACTCGCGTAACTCAGGTGAGACACCTGGGCATCATTCTTGACAACAAGCCCTTATTCAAAGTGCATATTCATAAAATAACGACCAAGGCCTAACAAATACTAATACAAATACAAATTATTTATTATCCTCATAAAAAATGCAGTATCAATAATGAAGTATTAAATTTACCCTGAACTGAGAAAAAAACCTGCCTCTCAGGGTAAAGGTACACATAAAATAAATATAATTGAAACTTTGATACATCGGCAATCATAAACCTAATCATAACATTACATTTAAGTTGAGAAATTTACATTTACATGCACAACATTATATATTAACAACTAAAACTAAAACTAAACATGCATTATTTAAATTTGTATGCATCTGATAACACAAAGTAGATTCATTTCAAGTAGTTTAATTTCTCCTTATTTTTTACTTGGGTTTCATTCAAATCCTCACACTATCGTTTCTCTTTTTCTTTCTCTAATACTACCGATACTGGAATATGGTTCGACCATGTGGAACTCGCAATATAAAATTTATCACGATCAACTACAATCTATCCACCAAAGATTTTTGAAACACTTCAAATTTAGGTTCCCAAATTATCGCAACAGTACCATTTGTCAACCACTCAGCATTCGTCGCAGTATCAAGAATCAGATATTTTTATTCAAGGTAATCAATAATCTTATTGAATCTCCATCGCTCCTTGCAAACATTCAAGTTTATTGTACCGCTCTCAGACGCAAACCAAAAAGAGTATTCAGTGCACCATTTTGCCGTCACAACTACAGAAAACATAGTTTCATAACTAGAGCTTTATCTGAACACTACAATAAATACAGCAGTGCAGACATTTTTCACCTCAATCTTACAAAATTTAAAATTTATATTTCTTCCATCAAGAAAAGCGAGCAAAATCAAAAATTAAATTTATGATTTTATTTAACAACTTTTGGGTATTGTTATTCAATTGTTAACTGTATATATTTTGATTATTTATATGTTAATTTTAAGCTGCTATCTTTTTTGCATTCTTTTACTGGTCTCTGCGTTTCTGTATTTAAATTCCCATTATATATTTTGTACTGTGTGTTTCCTTAAAATAAATAAAATAAAATTATGTCATGACGATCTCAGCACCGAGCATCTGCAGCACGCTGCTCTCCATTTGGCAAGAGTACTCTCTTTGTTCTTTGGTTTATGTATAGGTCACTCTTACTTGTATAGGTCACTCTTACTTGTATAGGTCACTCTTACTTGTATAGGTCACTCTTACTTGTATAGGTCACTCTTACTTGTATAGGTCACTCTTACTCGTATAGGTCACTCTTACTTGCCCGAGAACCTTATGTACACACTGATCATCCCTATAGTTATAAACAAAACTGGTGATTCTTCTGACATAAATAACTATAGGCCAATTTTCACTTGCCACTATTTATTGCAAAGGTGCTGGCAGACACATAACACTGCATGACGGTCAGTTCGGGTTCCGGCCTTGTCTCTCAACGGAGAGTGCCGTTTTCAGCCTCAAGCAAACTGTTCAGTACTACAGCGCCAGACGTACGCCAATTTATGCCTGCTTCCTGGATCTGTCTAGTATATATGAATTGTTATTCGAAATAAAAATATTTTATTTATAAAGGTTCCTTTTGTACCTTTTAGGTACCACGGAACCCTAAAAATATTACATGTACTGTTTTAACTCCGTTACGACTTTATTATATGTATAGAATAAGCTGTTCAAATACTACAATATCCTGCTGCTGACGGTCGTGATCACGTAGTACTGACCGCAACTAATAGTAAGAATTTGAACTAATGACCGCCCGCAACTGCGACTGATTGCACGAGCGACTCGCGCGTGTAATTAGATAAATCTGTTTACTGTTCTCTTTGTTTGTAGGTTGGTCCCTAGTCAACACAGGCTGGACACCAAGCAAGGATCTGTAAATTAAAAAAGTTCATGTCTATATACTACCCTTTGCCCGCGACTTTGTCCGCATTAATCTTTTGATAATATATAGGTATTTGACTTATCTTATAGCGTGTTCTAGTCATTAACTGTACGACCTTATTAACATATCTGTTAGAGGCACCGTAATGTTACTTTATATAGTGACATTTATTGGAAAAACAATGGTGTATATTGTAAATGTGTAATTTTTTTTTCTTCCCTGGACATAGAGCTACTTAACTGTGAAAATCCCATCCAAAATCTATGAGACACAACAAATATTATTTTTAAATAATCTAGATTTAACCGATAGCGAGACAAACTAAATTAATGATTGATTGATATAAACATATATATGGAAATGTACACACATTTATTTTCCCTTGTACGAACACATCCCTAGTTATAGTTACCATTGTTAAAAGTATATATATTTGTTCAGTTATGATAAGTAGAATATTATGTTGTTTCAATAATGTAAATCTCCCTTTCTACTTGTAATTTTCACATATATAGAGAGCCATTACGTAGATAGTATATTATGTTTTAAACAATTTCAAGATTTTCCGTAGTATTTGTCAGTTTATCTTTATTTTTAACTGCAACATTCGTAAACACACTCGCGTTCACTTTTTGCTACGGCGTAGCAAATGCTACGATCCCAGTTCTACCGCTTTGTAGACCTGCTACGGCGTAGCAAGTGCTACGATCCCAGTTCTACCACTTTGTAGACCTGATACGGCGTAGCAAGTGCTACGATCCCAGTTCTACCACTTTGTAGACCTGCTACGGCGTAGCAAGTGCTACGATCCCAGTTCTACCACTTTGTAGACCTGCTACGGCGTAGCAAGTGCTACGATCCCAGTTCTACCACTTTGGAGACCTGCTATGCCTTAGTCTGAACATTACGGTATAATGTGGTTCAAGGGCAATGAATAAAGGTGCTATTTATAAACAATTCATTGCTACTTTTGGGCAGTTAATTGAGCAGACTTTCAATAATAATTATTTTGGTAAGTAAGAAATATTTCTTTAGCTAATACGAACAGCAGTATTGCTCTGTGGTCTGGTAGACCCAGGTCAGGTACAGATTAGGTGTTGATCACGTCTCTATCTGCCACAGCCCTCGTCGCGACCGGCAGGCGCGGGCGGTGGAGTGGGCGAGCGGCGACGCGGGCGGAAGGGTAAACTAATTAGTAGCGATGACAGCGACGACACACGGTCTGTGTGTGGCATCTACGTGATGACGTCACTTCACTAGCTATCTCGTTTGTTGTTTCTTTGGTGTCAATATATTGCAAGCGATAATGTTCTAAATGTCGATATATTTATGACGTGTATTGTCGAAAATACAAATACAAATTATTTATTTGGTTTAAAAAATACATTTGAATTTAATATGAAAATATAACAATAGTAGTAAGTGTTCTATAGAAATAAAATAACTAACTAATATGAGCTTAATAATACCTACTATCCTATTAACACTAATAAATTATTGTTGTGATCACTATCACCTGCGCTGGCCTGCAAGACCGTCCTGCAGAGTGATAGTTAATTAGAAGCGATCCATATGGAAATTGGGATAGATGAAGTTAAGGTAAGATAGTTTAAATGAAGAGGTTACTTTTTTTTTTTTTTTCAAATTAACAATTAAAATTAAAATTTAATATTTAAAAAGCATGCATTAATAACTAGTACAATAGTAACATAAAAATACAATTCTGTTTGAGAGTGTGTTTCTGAATGTGAGAGAGAATGTGTGAGGGTGTCTGAGGTGAGGTGTGTGAAGAAGTGTAAAATGTATATATTCATATAAATAGCATAATTAGTATTGAAAGTGAGACAATTCTAAGATAGTACTTTTAAAAGGTTTTCGACCTGTTCATAGTCCTTATCCTGAAGCCAATTTTTGACAATCTCTTTGCGTCTCCTATCGTTTGAGTAGGAAAATGATTCTCTAATTAGTTTCGATAGCAAAAATGGTGCAAGAAAAGAACGAAATCCCTGTGCAAAGGCTGTTGTTACCTTAGGGGCTCTTTCCAAGTTTCCAAAGCGTGTCCTGGAAGGTTCTGCGTGCTTTTTAGGTACAAAACTTGATAAAATATTAAATATGTAAATTTTTCGTACAGATAAAACGCCAATCTCACTATATAATTGCGATGTTGGGAATAAATAATCCTTCCCAAACAGAACTTTTAGAACTGCCCTTTGAGCGCGTTCTACTTCCAGAATATGGGTCTTCGCAGCTCCGCCCCACGATGAGATGCAATAAGATACCAAAGATTCGGCTAGCGCAAAATAGATATTACGTTTAATGTACTTATCGTTTATACATCTGAGTCTCCTAAAGATGCATATTAGCCTCCGAAGCCGACCCGAAATATAGTGACAGTGGTTAGTCCATTTCAATTTATCGTCCACAAGAACACCTAAATATCTGATAACATCTACCTTGTCCAATTCAGGACAGCTACATGATCTGATGTTATTACACTTGTGGAGTTTTAGACTCAATTCAGGGCATTTAGTGTGTTCAGTGATACGAAAGCACATGTATTTTGTCTTGCTTACATTAAGGGTCAGTAAATTTCTTTCTAACCAGCCTTTAACAACATCAAGGCCTCTATTAGCAGCTTCATATGTTTCTTCCCAGGTTTTGCCTGAGAACAGTAAAACGGTGTCATCTGCATAAGAAATAGTTAAGTTGTTTTTAATACTTAAACTACAAAGGCCATCAATATATATTAAAAATAGCAACGGACCAAGTACGCTACCTTGTGGAACACCATAATTAACGTTAGTTTTTTCACTGATACCCGCAGTTTGCACTTTTACTTGTTGTTCTCTGTTATAAAGATAGCTTTGGAACCAAGAGTTTGCTATTCCTCTAACGCCTATTCCCTCCAATTTTCGCAGAAGCAGGGGTATGGAGACGGTATCAAATGCCTTGGCTAGATCTAAAAATACTCCTACGCAGTGAATGCCACTATCTAGTTTGTGTACAACATGTTCTACCAACCGAATAACAGCGTCAGACGTTGACTTACCCTCTCTAAAACCGAATTGATTTCTGGAAAGTAAGTTATTGTTTTCCAAATATTTTGTAAGACGTTTTTTAGCCAGCTTTTCGACGATTTTAGATAGTGAAGGCAATAAAGAGATTGGCCTATAATTTGACACCGCCTCCACATCACCAGCTTTGTGTATTGGTATAATTATCGCTTTCTTGAACGAGTCTGGAAAGATACCGGTTGCGAAGGACAGATTAATTATGTGGGTGAGAGGATACTGTAAGACAGAACCTACTGTTTTTAGAAATTGGGCACTAATGCCATCAATACCACATGCAGCACCATTTTTAAGCGAATCTATAGTTTGCTTGATTTCATGTTCATCTGTGGGGTAGAACATAAAACTGTTACAGTTTGCGCTGCATGTCGGTGTGCTATGTCTCACTAGGTCAGATTCGGTCTGATTTTGAGCGGTTAGATGTTTTTCGGCCAGGATTTTACCAATATTCGAGAAAAAGCCATTAATTTTGTTTAAGGAGTCTTTAGGGTAATTTTTATTTATAAGCATGTCAGCTGAACTAGTTTTTTTTGTAGATGGAAGCGCAGCTGTTTCCTTGATAATTTCCCAGACTCTTCGTGGATTCCTGCGATTTTCAGTAAGTTCAGCGTTCACAAAAAGGTTTTTAGCTGTACGAGTAGCACGGGTACAAACATTTCTATATCGTTTATATTGTTCTTGAGCATCGACATCTAGAGGCAATTTACGGGCTTTTTTGTGTAAGGCATCTCTCACTTTAAAACATTTAATCAGTGAAGGTGTAATCCAACTTTTTTTGGCACGATTCTTAGCTCTCATGAATGTTGTATATCTATGGATACAATCAGTAAGAGTTTTCAGAAAAATATCAGTTGCTGCATTGATATCCAAGTTGCTAAATAAAGTGTCCCAGTCTACTTGGCTTAACTCCTGTGTAACTGCTGCATAGTCAATAATAGATTTTTTAATGTGTTTCGTTTTTTTATTATTTTTATCGCGTTCTAAGGAAATTATTATTGGTGAGTGGTCCGTAATTTTAGTGTGGCAAACTACTGAAGTAACTTTTTTTACAGTTTTGACCATACCATGGTCAAGTAAGGATTTTTCTCTGGTGCGTTCACTGATTACAGGTAACAAATTATGTGATGCTAGACAGCATAAGTAGTCTGTTTGTCTGTCGTCCACCGAAGTCTTATGAATATCTATGTTGATGTCGCCACATAAAATAATATTTTTGATTTGTTTAATAGTACTCAAATAGCTATTCAGAGAATTGACAAAAACAGTTGTATCTTGAATGGTTCGAGTTAGCAAAAAATGGTTCGAGTTAGCAAAGAGTTGTACTAAAATCACGGCACGTTAAACGTCATGTGTGGTGTAAGTATAAAACTTCAAAATATCTTGGGCAAACGTGTTAATTTGGTGTTTAAAATTGTGATAAAATGGTGATATGTGTCTGAACTGTGATAAATGTTTCGAATTTACAGAGTGATTAAAACTTCAAAGCTAAGCTAAGCTTACATCTCAAATAAAATAAACATAAATCGCGTTTCAAAAACAAAACGATCATAATCTTATAAAGAGTGCTTACCTATGAAATTGGCAAAATTTTCTAACAGGTTCATGAGTTCATAATTCCTGTTATTAAATAGCAATTTCCATTATTTGTATTTTGTTTGAGATTTGACTTCATGGATTTACATCTACATATTTGATTTTGTTTTTATTGTCAGTTTGATAACTAAAAATAAATCTTCAAAAACAATTTGTCCTAAATGCTATTCATTTCCAAAATAAATATTATGCTATCTACAGATACTCATGAAAATATAATGTAGTATTCTTTCACTCTGTTAAAAATAGCGAATGTAGAACAGTCTCCGATGTTATGGGGAAGCGATTTCCATAATCTGATGGCCACGACAGTTAAGGACTGGCCGAATGCACACAATTTGTGCACAGGAGTTTTAAGAAGAGAGACAGTACGTGCACGAGCTGGCTTGTCCCTAGAAGACAACAAAAGTTCAAATCGTTCACGGAGATAAGAAGGGAGTGAAGATTACTGAGAATGCTGTAAAGCTGGGTAAGGATATGATAATGACGACGCTGACGGATAGGGAGCCATTTAAGCTCTTTGCGAAAACAGGATATATGGTCGAATTTACGTAAGCCATAGATGAAACGAATAGCCAGATTTTGAAGGCGCTCAAGCTTATTTAGCAACTCTTCATTGGCATCAAGAAAACAGACATCGGCATAATCGATCAAGGGAAGAAGAAGAGATTGTGCAAGGGAGATTTTAGTTTTAAAGGGAAGGAAGTTTTGGGAAAAATATGAGCTTCATATCATGAAATGATCCAAACACTCTTTTACTGATGCCATTTATGTCAGGAGCCCAAGATAAGCTGCTGTCGAATATAAAACCGAAGTTTTTAGCAGTTTTAAGCAAACACAATAGGAACCCCATTCATTGTCACAGCTGGTATAGTTGAGTTACTCTTGCATCTTTTTTCATCGCGTTTCATGGTACAAACAAATCGAAACAATTAGAAGTTGGTTTGTTATTAGTTGTTGCAAAAAAAAAATTGATCTACCCAACTGAAATATAGTATTTTTGCGTACTATATATTTCTTCAACAGTATGAAGTACGCAGACCTGAAATACAGAACACTATACAGAATACTATATATTATGGTACGGTTATCAACCATAACGTTCCACGAATGTAGTACAACCCATCTATTTTAATTATGAGTACCAAAAACCATACCGGAGATGAGCGAAGCCAAAAGCTACCGAAATAGAAGAAATATTATTTTGAGCTCGTGTAAATACAAGAGCAGAGACTAAATAATTATCCAAAATCTCCAAAAACCAATAAATAAGGCACAGTGTACCGCCATGTTTGGAACAAATAAAATTAGCATCCTGAGTAACGCGCGGCGCCATATTTCAGTGGACGCCGTGTATCATGCTGATAATGCTCGCGGGAGGGGCGCGGGGCGCGGGGTCACTGGAGCTTTAGGGTCCCATGAAAGAATGTCTGGCACCTCCAGTACAAATGTACTTAATACTTAGGAACACCGAAGCTCATTATCGTAGAAAAGAAATTAAATACAGTATCTAGTGCCAAATAAATAATGCACGTCAGTAATATTCGGTTTTCAAGTATTTCAAGCTACCTGAAAAGATAATATTGGTTTCATTAAGTATTAACGTCAGACTTTGTTGCCGTTCGTTATGTTTAGATATAATATCATTTCAGTGTGCACTGATGTCAGACCTTGTTGGCATTCGTTATGGTTACATATAAGTATTATTTCAGTGTGCACTGATGTCAGACCTTGTTGCCATTCGTTATGTTTACATATAAATATTATTTCAGTGTGCACTGATGTCAGACCTTGTTGCCATTCGTTATGTTTACATATAAATATTATTTCAGTGTGCACTGATGTCAGACCTTGTTGCCATTCGTTATGTTTACATATAAATATTATTTCAGTGTGCACTGATGTCAGACCTTGTTGCCATTTGTTATGGTTACATATAAATATTATTTCAGTGTGCACTGATGTCAGACCTTGTTGCCATTCGTTATGGTTACATATAAGTATTATTTCAGTGTGCACTGATGTCAGACCTTGTTTCCATTCGTTATGTTTACATATAAATATTATTTTAGTGTGCACTGATGTCAGACTTTGTTGCCATTCGTTATGTTTACATATAAATATTATTTCAGTGTGCACTGATGTCAGACCTTGTTGCCATTTGTTATGGTTACATATAAATATTATTTCAGTGTGCACTGATGTCAGACCTTGTTGCCATTTGTTATGGTTACATATAAATATTATTTCAGTGTGCACTGATGTCAGACCTTGTTGCCATTTGTTATGTATACATATAAATATTATTTCAGTGTGCACTGATGTCAGACCTTGTTGCCATTCGTTCTGTATACATATAAATATTATTTCAGTGTGCACTGATGTCAGACCTTGTTGCCATTCGTTATGTTTACATATAAATATTATTTCAGTGTGCACTGATGTCAGACCTTGTTGCCATTCGTTATGTATACATATAAATATTATTTCAGTGTGCACTGATGTTAGATCTTGTTGCCATTCGTTCTGTATACATATAAATATTATTTCAGTGTGCACTGATGTCAGACCTTGTTGCCATTCGTTATGTTTACATATAAATATTATTTCAGTGTGCACTGATGTCAGACCTTGTTGCCATTCGTTCTGTATACATATAAATATTATTTCAGCGTGCACTGATGTCAGACCTTGTTGCCATTCGTTATGTTTACATATAAATATTATTTCAGTGTGCACTGATGTCAGACCTTGTTGCCATTCGTTATGTTTACATATAAATATTATTTCCAGCCATATGAAAACATAACCGACGTGCAATATTTATTTCGTACCGCTGTACAAACGTACTAAGAACAGGCGCGGCAAATTTAAAATAAAAAAATGCAAAGACCAATTTATTTTTCTTAAGATAACAACATCCATTGGAAAGGCTGATGTCGTTACGTAAGTAATATTGATTATTTTGTTTTGATCAAAAATAAAACGTATCTGTATTTTCAAAGGTTCAAAGACCGACGGAACCTTATTGTAAAGTAAAATACTTCCATCCACTATCTAAATAAGCATTTGCTGAATATTGCTGCGTTTGTATAAAAAATCTGCGAAGCTAATGGCTCGTGAAATAATGGGAGCTGTTTATATTTTCGTTTTGTTTTTTTTTACTGCTAAGCCAACCTGAGTAAAAAATAAACAATGACCACAGAATAAAAAAATTGGACGCAATTAAATAAAACTTCATCACAGAAAACGAACATTAGTATTTCAAGTCTTTATTAAAATATGCAGAGTGTTTGTATTTCTTTTATGTTGAAATATGTTTTTGCTGACTTTCAATGAATTTTTGAGGAGGGTTAAGTGGGAGAACGGGTAAAAGCAATACCAAACATATTTTTTGATGAAAGTAAATATTTGTATTTCATAGTTGAATGACAATATTGCTTGAACATACGAGGTTTGTGTATTCTTGTGTGCTATTTATTTGGTAAACCCTTTTAATGTTGACTAAAAGCTGTTCAGCACAGGTGCGGGCACGAGCGGTGCGGCTCGGACTGATGTGCGCTAAATGTCGCTTCTTATTATTATGTAATCTTGGCCTGTGTCATCCTCATCTAGCCGCTACCAATAACGTCCTTAAGGTCGTCGGTCCAGCGGGCACGAGGTCAGCCTACGGTCTCCATTCCGACGCCTTTCGACCCCAACCGCCGTCGTGTTGGTGACAAATATGGCCAGCCCACTGCCACTTCAACTTACTAATTACCAAAAATATTAAGCTATGTAGGTTGTAAGTGGGACGTTATTGGGAGGATTTTCCGGAGTTCAGATTGAGCTATTGGGGGTAGTGGGTTGATCGGGTTAAAGGGTGAAAAGATTTAAGTACAATTTGGGGCTGTGACCAGAGATAATTAGTACACTGTCAGTCAGATATTCAAGATGCTTGGTGTTGAATTCCCCCATAACAACTATAAAATGTGTCTTGGCAGTGTTAGTTCTGGCCTTAGTAATGTCATTATAGATGGCCTCGACATCATCATCGGAGTCTCTCAACGTAGAGGCATAAACTTTGATGACTTTTAGAGAATATCTCTTGTTAAGTCTGAGAACAAGATATGCCACCAGAGTAGAAACACTGCTGATTTCTAACACGTTGTTAGTGAAGACTTTTTTAACCAGCAAGCCAACTTCACCGACAAAGGATTGATCGCCCTCTCGATAGTAGAACCGGGCTATCATGTCCTCGCCCACTCGTTGGACTTTCAACAGCCCCAGAATATGCCAGTTGATTCTACCTAACTCTGACTCGAGCTCAACGAGGTGTCCGTCTTCCCATAGTGTCCGTGTATTATACGTCGCCAAAAAGAGTCACCGGTGGGGCTTCCGGTAACTAGGGGTCGTTTATAAGGAGCGTAATTCATATTGGAGGGGGTTGCCCATACTCATACATGCTGGGCAGGTGGATTGGTGAGCGCGGTGCCGGAACCCTCGCATCAGTGACGCCGCTGTCCGTCCCCAGTCTGTTTATTTTATACAGGGTCTGACAATTAGGGATGGATATATACGGTCGACAATTGGTCCCAGAGATGGTGGGCAACCTGGTTTTGTGCCTGTCTGAGAGCTGTTCTCTTACTCTCCCCGGAATAACTTCGGGGGGGTTTGCGAGTAACATGCTGGTACCTCCACAGTCGAGTCCGGCATCAGCTCTACCTCCTAAATTATATAAAACTTTACTACGGTATCAGGTTACCATGAAATTATTTAGTTCAGAATTGCGGCTTGGCGTTACTTTTACTTTACTGAGGTTTCAAATCAGTAATTAAAAATTTGTTTCTTTTTGAAATGCAGCTTGTCACTAAAACCCCTACAATAAAAATTGAAACCACGACTGCAAAAGAGACCCTATTCAAAGCACAGAAAAGGTGCATTAGGGCCATATGTGGGCTCAAAACCTTTGAAAGTTGCAAGCCACACTTTAAGTCACTAAAACTTCTAACATTGCCTGGTCTTTATATATTCGAGACATGTATTTTTGTTAAATTAAATATTCATCTTTTTACAAAGGTATCTGATATAAAAAAGAGAAACCGAAGAAATCAGGACAGATTATGCATCAATAAATACAAAACAGAACTTTTACACAGAAGTATATGTGTCATGGGCCCTGTTATGTTAGTGAAACACACGAATGGTGGACGACAACAACTTTATTAAATATATTCAGTTACCCTACATAGATACTCAATCTACCCTACACAACATCTACACAACATCTCCCCTTTAAAGTATGCAATACATAATCCCCTTAAAAAAAAAAAACTAAACTAAACTAAAACAAAACTAAACTAAACTAAATAAAAAAAAAACCAAAGATACATTGAGAAAAAATAAATCTATGAAGTATACACACACCAAAACAATCTTAACTAAGTAATCCTATTAGTTTTCATGTACATAATGTGCATTCGTGTGCTACATGTTTAATGGTGCATACTTTAGGCAGTACGTAATTTCTTAGCTCTAGAGCGGGTCAATGGAGGCAAAATTTGTGGAGTCGTAGAGTGTTGGTCAACATCAGCTCGATCGCCTTCACTGACGAGCTCCTCACTACCAATGTCTACCTTTTCCTCTGCATCGCACAAGTTAGCATCGTCATTGCATTGACAAAAGATGCGCTTCGCTGGTGCGCAGGGTGCGGGGTAGCACCAATAGCATTCTGAATATGATCGCAAGCAGACTGGACTGTACATACCTGAGTCATTGCTGCGAAACATCAGGGGGAGTGGTGAGGAAATAACAAACACACCACTTTCCCTAAATTTGTCCTTTTTGTATTTTTTTATTGTAATCTTTACTAACAATTTTTATTTTATTTTATTTTTTAAGTTTTACTAACAAAGTTTGAGCCTGTGATGCTTTAATAAATAATTATTCTATTCTATTCTATTGATCAGGCTGTGTAGTTGGTTCGCATTTAATGAGGTAGCGTCTATTTCGTCGATATCGAACTCCTTGTGGACTACATAAGAACGCGGAGTATCCGCGTTTCCCACTACCGATACCGTTCCGCGACTTCTTGTTTTACATTGAACCAACGCAGCGTCATCACCAACTTTAAGTGCGGGCAATTCTTTACATTTTATGTCAAAATACATTTATTTTTTTATCATTGGTTTTAATAATGCCGGATGTATAGGTACTTTAACAAATAACTTAACATATTCTAACAAATAATTGATCTCTATATGACCAGTAATTCTGTAAATTGTTACATAAATATTTTTTTTTTACTTAGGCCATCCATTTTTTATATATTTTAATAAAGACACCAAAATTTCATCCATTTTGTTTTCCTAATTTACAATTTGTAATTTGTTTGTTGAGATACCTGAACTTTTAACTATCATATTTTGTACATGCAACAAAACATTTTTGTTAATCTTGCTATCATACAATACTGAAAGAGACGCTCAAAATAATGTGTCAGAGGCAAAAATCATTGTCCAAAGGTACATAAAACTCACTTTCCGTATTACTCCTAAATCTAACATTTTATACAACTCGACCCACAATTGTTAATTTAGAGAAAATGGAACTTGAATGTGGCGCATACAACCGGTTTTACACATGGGTCGACGACAATAACTAGCCACTCACGCACGGTAAATACCAGGTAAACAACCGAGCCCCTGAAACAAGTCATTATACCTAGTCAACCAAATTGCCGGTGTTTACTCTTTTTATCAATCCTAATTCTTGACATGATTTCCGTCCCAGTACGTTTTGATATTTAATTTTAGCAATCGCAAATTTAAGTATATATAATTGGTTTTTATAATACCACTTAAGCAGGCAAATCCCTTTAATTGGTATAAAATTACCGCTGTATGATTTTAGTTTTATATTATCTCTTTTAATTAACTTATCATCAAAACCCAAACGCAAAAATGATTCGTAAGACAGGACGTTTATATCGGCCCCGGTGTCCAACTTGAACTTTTCCTTGCCGCCGTCGCAATATAAAGTTTCGAACCATTCATCAGACTCCTGTTTGCGCGTCGAGACCATAGAAATATAAAATGACTCACAACTGCTGCTATCATTGTCCGGGTCCTCCTCACGACATTCCAGTTCATGTATTTTTTGTACGAACTGTAATTCTTGCACATTCTAGCAAAATGACCGTAACTCTGACACTTAAAACACTTTTTTGAATTGGCTGCGCAAGCCCCAGGCTCACATTGCGTAGAACCACATCCACTAGTAGTAAATTATTGGGCGTTCTACCCCGCCTCTCTTATCCATGCCTCGCTTCGCTCCGCTCCGCTCGGGGCTTCGCCCTCCGCCTGGATGAGAGAGGCGGGGTTGAACTCCCAATAATTTAGCTTCGCTTGGGGCTCACTCCGTTCGCCCTCTGCCTGGGTGATTTCGATAGCGTAGATTTTCCAATAAATTGGAGTGGGTCCCGAACTTGCTTCAAGACACCAAATTGCAACCATTACATCTTATTTGAATTTCATAATATTGAAGAGCCACAAGTAACAGAGTCACCGTGCTTTATATAACATGAGCACAGTGAAATTACTGCATTTCTAAAATCATTATCTCCACGTTTACACTTATTAATTACTCCTTATTAAGAATGAGGTTTGTAAAACAACAACAGTCGCTGCACTTGGAAAAACTCTGTCAGGAGTCAGGAAAAATATTACTCCGTCATGGAAACCTTTTACCTAATACAATTAGATGTATTGTTTGTGGTCCTTCCAACTGTGGAAAAACGAATATGATGATAGGTCTTCTTTTACATGAAAATGGATTGCGTTTTCATAATGTTTACGTTTATTCGAAAACTTTATATCAACCGAAATATATTTTTTTAGAAAAAGTCTTGAAAATGGTCCCAGGAATTTCTTACTCTAAATTTCATGATAATGAAGAAGTTATCGGCCCAAAAGATGCTGCATCAAATTCAGTTATAATTTTTGATGATGTTGCCTGTGAGAATCAAAATAATATACGTGATTACTTTGCGATGGGAAGACATAAAAATATTGACAGTTTCTACCTCAACCAAACATATAGCAAGATACCAAAGCAACTTATTCGAGATAATGCAAATTTGATTGTGCTATTCAAACAGGACGATATCAATTTACGTCATGTCTATGATGAGCATGTGAACACTGATATGAGTTGGAACCAATTTAGGGAAATGTGTTCACATGCTTGGAAAGATTCTTATAGCTATTTAGTTATAAACAAGGATTGTCAAAAAAACAATGGTTGTTATAGGATGAAGTTTGACACATTTATTCTTTTAGACTAATGAAATATATTTATAAATATTTTTGACAATTTCTCATTATTAACTGTGCTATCAACAAGCACGCTTGTTAGTTTGCAAAAATGAATACAGAGAAATCAATTAAACAACAGATAATCAGATCTGTTGAAGCTGTCAAGAAAAAGATAAAAACCATGAAAAACATCAAAATGGATAGTGAAATAGCTTTAGAATCCGTTTTTAAACCAATAACAGATCCATTAAATCTTATAGCTAGTAAAAGAAATAAAACGAATGATAAAAATGAAGAATCATTGGACGAAAAGTTTAAAGAAGAGAAAGATAACCCTTCAGATTATTTAGCAAATACACAAGGTTCTGTAAAGAAAAGAAAAATATCTGAAACAAGTTCTTTGTCTAGCGATAAAATTTCTGAAAAAAATAAATTAAGTTCAAGTGAATCTTATACTGATGAAAGTACAGAAAATAGTAATAGTGAACAATTTTTTGAATCTAATAATTCAACTGTGAGCCCTAACGAAACCGAAATTAGCTCTTGGTCCTTGTCTTCACAAGTATTCAAAGATGTTCCATTCGGAGTACGCATAGTAAAAGGAAAATACATGATTGGTTCAATGCCACTTTCTTTAACAGATGATAAATTAACAGTTGATGGTCAAATTTATATTATTACCCCAGGACTAGCAGAGTTGTTGTTTAAGAGAGATCTTGATTTAAGTCTTGTAACTCAGGACGATAAAGAAAATTACAAAACAATATTATTAAATACCAACGCTCATCGCCGAGGATATGACCCAGATCAACCTATCAAAAGCAATAGAGGTGTTAAGTATACACAAATTATAAAACCGATGTTTAAGTCATGTTGTAAGGAAAATGTATCTAAAGGAAAAGGACTACCAAAGTTAAAAAAGTTTGTAAGAAATGTTGATTATTTATACTGGGATGATCCAAATGAGTTGGTAGAACGACTAAAAATACTTATTGCATCTCGTGATGCTGGTAATACTGGTCTTGATAATGAAATCATATCAATTATTGAAGAATTAAAAGAAAATTACATAATAGATTAAATAAATATAATCACAACACTTTGTAATATTCATTAGTGTCATATCCATCAGCTCAATTACACCATCAACATGAACATTGATAAGTTCGGACATCATGTTCATAAGCGGCTTCGATTCACAAACTCTTACGAACAGAATATAATGGAAAAAGTCATATTTAAAAATTTATCTGGTGATTATGATGTGAAATCTAACAGGTTAATAGGTTTGAAATTACCACTGCAATCAGATGAAGCAGTCAATAAAGAGTATGTCGATAAAAATAATCAATTGTTTTGTAAAAAGTATGACTTTTTTGTTGAACTGAAAAGTATAAAAAATCAGATACAGCTACTTCAGCAACAGTTAGATGAGAAATGTACCCAAGTACAAGTCAGTAACTTGCTAAAAGACCATTTAGTATCTTTAAAAAAAATAAACCATGAGTAAATGCAATGTTGTTGACGAGATTCACAAATCAGCTAGACGAAATTTTAGACGGCGTTCTGTCGTACTTAAGGGGATTGGTGATTTGTGGCAAGGAGATTTAATCGACATAAAAAATTATTATAAAGATAATAAAGGATATAAATTTATTTTAATTGTTATTGATGCCTTTTCTAAATATTCATGGGCAGTTCCTTTGAAAACCAAAACAAAAAGCGAAGTAGCTTTAGCATTCCAAAGTATTATAAGAAATGGTCTAAAATGTAATAATTTACAAACGGATCATGGTACAGAGTTTTATAACGATGTGTTCCACAAACTAATGAAGGTTAATAAAATCAACCATTATTCTACATACTCGACTAAAAAAGCATCTATAGTAGAGAGATTGATCAGAACTTTAAAAAACAAACTATTTAAATATTTTAGTCTTAATGGTAGTTACAAGTGGATTGGAAAACCTATAACAGAAATTATGAGTAGTTATAATAATACCACACATCGTACAACAAAACATAAACCACGTGAAGTAAATATGTCAAATCAGTTAATCGTGGCGAGAAATATAAAAGAATCACAAGATAAATATGTCAAACACAAAAATAAATTTAATGTTGGTGATGTGGTTCGTATTAGCAAGTATAAAGGTAGTTTTCAAAAGGGTTATACTCCAAATTGGTCTACAGAATTGTTCACAGTTAAGAAAGTGAATAATACAAACCCACTTACTTATCACATTGAAGACCAACATAAAGTCATAATAAAAGGGTGTTTTTATGCAGAAGAACTTCAAAAGACAAAATATCCAAACATTTACTTGATTGAAAAAGTAATTAAGAAAAGAGGTAATAGATATTACGTTAAATGGCTTGGTCTTAGTGACGATGAGAATAGTTGGATTGACAAGAATGCTATCGTGAAAATTAACTAGTTTAATTATGATTTTGGTGGTTAAGATATTTATTATGATATTTATTGATACAACTTTCAGTACTGTACTAGTAATGAAAGGAAGAGGACTTATCAATAATATTATTAATAGTTTACCAATTGAGTTACATATACCTGGTTATAATTATTGCGGACCTGGGACCCGACTACAAGAGAGATTACAGAGAGGTGACATAGGAATCAATCAGTTAGACAATGGGTGTATGCAGCACGATATAGCTTATTTAAAACATACTAATTTAAAAGATCGTCATAAGGCGGACAAAGAATTAATGAAAATGGCAAATAGAAGATTAAAGTCCAAAGATGCTGGTAAAGGTGAAAAGATCGCGTCTTGGTTAGTTGATAAGGTAATGAAAGTAAAGCTGAAATCAGGTGCTGGTATTAAAACATTTAAGAAGGCAGTTTCTAAAATAAAGTATCAACTGAAAAAATTCAAACCGAGAAATAATAATGACGCTATCAAGTTTGCACAAATGGCTGCAAAAAAAATATTTTCTAAAAATAATAAAATTAATCTTCCTAGGATTATACCTATTCCGAAAACTGGTGGAATACTACCTTTGATTCCAATCTTTGCGGGGCTTTCGGCACTAGGGTCTTTGGCTGGTGGTGCTGCGGGTATTGCTAAAGCTGTAAACGAGTATAAAACTGCTCAAAAAAGTCTAGCAGAGTCCGAGCGGCACAATATAGTAATGGAGTCAAGGGCTTTAGGTAAAGGATTGTACATTAAACCGTACAAAAAAGGAAAAGGCCTGTGTCTGCGTTCATCAAAAAACTAATAGCAAGGCTACCCAGAAGAGCACTTTCTAATATTGATATTATCAAATACACTCATGACGTTCCATATTTTCGGGGTGTTTTCATGAGAGATCGTTTACCTAGAAAATCAAAGCTAATTGAATGTGCAATAATGAATTTAGATAGTTCTGAAAACGCTGGGACCCATTGGGTAGCCTATGCAAAAATAAAAAATTACTGTGAATATTTTGATAGTTTTGGGAATTTAAAACCACCTTTAGAATTAATTAAGTACTTAAAGAGGTGTACTATATTTTTTAACTATAAAAAATATCAGCAGTTTAATACGGTTAATTGTGGACACCTGTGTATAAAATTTCTGAATGAATTCTGGAAAAAGCATTTAAATGACTTACGGTCATTAAAAAAATCATTTTAATAATGTCGTTCACACTGTCAGTAACAGGCAACGATTCTGCTTTGATTACAAATTATTCACCTGAACTACAACTTGATGGTGAATATGAATGCGGTCTTATTTATTTTTCTACCTTTAACTCAATACCTAATGTTGATGGTAGAAACAATAAGTTTTACTATGGCAAAAATGAGGTGATAGAAATACCTGAAGGTTCGTATGAACTTGAAGATATTAGTGATTATTTAACTGAGAATATTAATGATTGTACTTTAAAACTCATCTGTAATAACAATACTTTGAGTACCAAAATATTTTGTACTAAAGACATATATTTTGAGCACAATGACTCTATAGGTCGTATATTAGGTTTTAGAAATGAAACATTAAAATCTAATATATTGCATGCATCTTGCTTTCCAATAAGCATTTTACCAACAACCATCATCCGAATCGAATGTGATATTGTGAGCGGATCTTTTATCAATGGAATTCCAAGTCATATAATTTATGAGTTTGCACCTAACGTACCACCAGGTTATAGAATTATTGAAATTCCTAAAAATCTAATATACTTTCCCGTGAACCAGAAAAGTGTCAGTGAAATAAACATAAAAATATTAGATGCTAATAACGATTTAATCAATCTGCGACACGAAGAGATACAGTTATATTTGCATTTAAAACGAAAATGATTGATTTCAATAAAATAACACAACATGCACAAAAAAATCTCAGTTCAATCAGCGCAGTTCCTGGGAGATCACCTAAAACAAGAAAAAAAAAGTTAACCAAACAAAATAAAAAATTTCTTAAGCTCATAAAACTACTAAAATGAGTATTTTGGATATAGGAGAATCGTTTGTTCAGGACAACAGCATTGAAAGCTATCAGGTGCATTCTTATAAGCCTTATGTGAACAGTTTTAATAAAAATGACGAAATACGCATTCCCATCAATCAACAGGATTTGTACGTTTTGCCATCAGTGAGCACATTGTATATAGAAGGTTCCGTTACAATTCATAAAAGTAGAGAAACAAAAGAGAAAGTTAATAGCGTTGAGTTTATTAATAATTACATACTTTTCCTTTTTCAAGAAATACGATATGAAATAAATGGGGTAGAAATTGACAAGATTAAAAATGCTGGTTTGTCGACAACTATAAAGTCATTATTGTCAATGAATTCAAATGAATCGAAAATGTCTAGGTTTTGGGGATGGGATTTTGATGGTATAAAAAATACAAATGGAGGTCATTTTTCTGTTTGCATACCTTTGAACAAAATTCTCGGATTTGCGGAAGACTACAATAAAATTATCATGAACTGCAAACATGAGCTAGTTCTTTTGCGAAGCAATACGAACCTGAATTCACTCAAACTAAATACAAATGAAGTAATACATGACCTTACTATTAATAAAATCGTATGGAGGGTGCCCCATATCAAAGTATCGGATCGTGAAAGAATTAACTTGCTGAAATATTTGGAGAAAGACAGAACTATAAATTTAGCATTTAGAAACTGGGATCTGTACGAATACCCTCTTTTGCCAAGGACAACAAAACATACTTGGTCAGTAAAAACAACATCTCAAGTAGAAAAACCGAGATATGTAATTATAGGGTTGCAAACTGATCGCAAAAATAATGGAGCAAAGGATATGTCACAATTTGATCATTGTCATTTACGAGATGTCAAAGTATTTTTGAACTCCGCTTATTATCCATATGAAAATTTAAACATCCAATTTGGTGAAGATAGATATGCTTTATTATACGAGGCTTTTGCAACATTCCAACATTCATATTACGGTCGTCGTTGCGAGCCGTCAATCAGTTTTAAAGAATTTAAGGAAAAAGCGCCCTTATTTGTAATTGACTGTTGTCGCCAGAATGAAACTTTAAAATCAGGCCCTATCGATGTGCGAATTGATTTAGAAAGTGATCTTGAGTTTCCTGATAAGACATCTGCGTACTGTCTGTTTTTGAATGATTGCGTTTTTGAATACAAACCACTTACAAGTATTGTAAAAAAGATATCATGAGTACTGAATATATTTTTTGTGATTTGCAAGGCTTTAAGGACTTTAAAAATAATTTTATTTTAAAGGAATTTGCAATTGCTAGTCCACTATTTACACAAACATTTCTTGTAAAGCCCCCATACCCTTTTGCATCATTGAATGACCGAGAAAAAAAACACGTGAAGTGGCTTGAGATCAACCAAGGATACAAATGGTCTGAGGGTTATATTGATTATAGGGAATTTCGTAGAATTATTCATGACTATCTTAGAAATAAGAAATTTTTTGTAAAAGGAGGTGAAAAGATAACGTGGATATATGAATTGTGTAAAAAATGTACTGTTATTGATATAGGAGAAAAAGGGTGTCCTAACTTAAGAAACTTACTCGATGAGTTTTGTGAAAATAACTTAATTTGTTTTAGTAATCATGCAAACAAGTGTGCTTTAAAAAATGTAATTTCCATAAAAAATGTTTTATAACAACAATATGTTTTGTTTTAAGTTTTAATTGTACTTAATTATTTTACAGAGTTCAAATAAAATTAAAAATTAAATGAAAATTGTTTAATTTATGTACCTGTTAATAAAATAAAATAAAACGAAAACTTTAATTTCACTCGAATAAAATATATTTAATTGACTAAAATATTACTTACATCATAGAATATTTACTTAAATTCCAACACTTAACTAATTTTTAAATATTATTGTCACACATCTTTTGCGATATTCTTTTTATAACACTTTCTGTCAAGTCTAAAATTTCGTCCATAGGATCCTCACACACCCATTGACAGGTCACTAAAGCACTTTCACGATTTATGTCTTGGCATTCATGGAGGTCAAATATCTCAATCTTGATGAGCCGATTTCCTCGTCGAGACGTCTTGTTTATTATAAAAGAAGATTGCATCATCTCCTTTGAAGATCGCTTTCTGTGTGTCCTCACCCGTTTTTTAACTAAATTCTGAGGCTGGGGAATCTGTCGGACAACTTCCACGTCACTATCCATCCCTTCCAACATATTTTGAGCGTAATAATATGGGTCATTTTGATCAGTCAGGATCTGTAACAAAAACAAATTAGCTTTATTAATTTATAAATAAATATAAAAGTATACTGATAAAGTTAATTTAATGTTAATCAAATTAAAGTTCTACTTACAGAAAAAGACATTTTTGAGCCAAGGTCGTAACGTAAATAACTGCTTAGTAAAACCAGGTAACTGTTGTTCACCTCGGGTCTGTCTAAAGCCTAATGAATGCATGCATTTGTTAGTTAATAGTTGCCCACTCCACATGTGACTATATGGCAGTGAGGCTTGTACCTATAAATATTTGAATCTTACACCTATGCAATACAGGTCATAATAGACTGATGTCAGCTGTTTACATTTCACACACACACACACGCATATACATACAATTGCAAGACGATTTCTGCTTACTTGCATTATTCAATCAGGTGACCGGTGACCGATGTCCGACGTGTTCATTCCTGTATGCGTTACACAGGTAAATAATAATATACTCACGCATGTCTCCTACAGGGTATGCAGAGACTGCAGGGTAATTATAAACGTTGTTTTTAACTTACTGTTAGCAAAAGGACTATGAAATAAAATAAAATTCATGGTAATGATTCATGAACAAATTTATTTGTAAATTAAGGTTTACAATTTTTAAACTTACTAATATAAACTACAGGTAGGTATACATAAAAACAAAATACATAATGGTACCTACTTAATTTTGAGATAAATTTAATTATATTAATTATTAATTAAATTTATCTGTAAATTAAGTGTTACAGTTTGAAACTAATTATATACATAAAACATAAAAGGTTCTATCTACAGTTAAATACAAGCCATTAACTCACTTAAGATAATAATATTATTGATGAATTACCCCAGGCTTTTGTTGAAATATTGTCACGCTGCAGTAAACGTTTATCATCATTGCTCGACAAAGCAATTTTGTTTACACTCTGAGTAAATATTTCATGTTTAATTGACCGAAACAAAATATTTTTTTTACGAATTATTATTTTCTCAAACAACGATTTTTTATAATCGGAAACGTTTAATTTTTTTATTACGGCTTTTTTCACGCCTTTAGCTTTTTTTATAGAGCTGCTTTCGGTGCGAATGCAATATAGCTTCGAACGTAGACCTACAAATTCAGATATAACTTGACCACCCATTTCATCCTTAAATAGCCCCGGTACTTTTTTGTTCTGTAACGGTATACCGTAATAATTGTCGACGTCGTAATTACTGGTATCAAAATTATCCAAAAATATATTTTTCAAATCCCTATAAAAGTTTTTGGTCTGTAACATTAGTATGTATGAATCCGTATCTAGGTAAAGAACGGAAACTCTATTTTCATATACTGGTTTTATTACGGTATAGTAATAATCATACATGTGGCTCTTTGACAATTCTAGAACGGTGAAACCGATATAGATAGGTTTATCTAAGCGAACGCATTCGGGTTTCATCTGTATTGCAACTAAATCGTCTGATAGTACTGAAACAGTTTGAAAATTTGGTCGCGCGATTAATTTTTGTGCAGAAGATGATTGTTTCGTTTTATTATTTAAATCGATCCAATGTTTAACTAACTGAACATTTGTACGTCGCTCAGTATTTTCCAACGTTTTTCCAAAAATACTGTTGTTTAAGAGTTTAAAAAAGTCTTGCTCAAACTTTGACTTTGCTTTTTGTCGTAACTTTGTATTTAGATCAATATATTCTTTTAAATACGCACTTTGCCGAAAAGTAATAACTCTATGTACTTTGACTAGTCTCAAGCCGTGTTTAAGGCACTGCTTCAGGTGAACGTAATGAATCACGTACCTATATTTATTATACAGATTAGGCACAAGTTTATGATTCTTTCCTCCGGGAGGAATACATTTTTCAGGGCAAAAAGGAAGATCGTTATGCTCATGGTGTAAAATTTCAGGATAGATTATGTCTACTTCTAAAATATAACCAGTTTCACCATTATCGGGAATAGTTGAAACATCAAAAGTTTTCATTTCCTTTGCTGTTAAAAATCTAAAATGACTAAGGGGTAGCATCTGTGACATACAATAGCCGTATAAGTTGTTAGCGTCTATGTAAACGATAAATGAATCTGGTTGAGATGTATCATAGTCGGACAGGTACTTATTATTGGCTTTAGCATAACGCTTAGAGCACATACATACCCCACCTCTTATTCCTCCCTGAATCATTCGAATGATTTCTAAATCAGTAAGTAGCTCGAGCTTTACTTGAGTTTTGAGAAGCATACTGTCAAACGACAACGCACTTATAGTGAGATAGAATAAGCTATCAAGTTCGTAGTACTTTTTGCAAGTTTTTCGGAAATTTTCGAATATGTCTGTAAGTAATAAAACATCTGTTTGCAAATACAGATCTGTGTATTCACCTAAATCTTTTATAGCAAATTCCAACCAAACTGCTTGCGCATGCTCATAGTCCTCGTCACTTATGTCTTCACCGGTAAGTGAATTAAAAAAACTTTCTTTTGATGGTAAAGACTTATTTTCATAACGATCCATTTCAGACATAAAGCAATAAGGATAAACACCTTTACGCACGAGTAAATTAAATTTGCTGTCTTCTTGAAATCGGTTTCTTAAATAATGAAACTGATTTTTCGTTAATGATTTTGCAAGTTGGTCTAAGCTAGCTCCTAAAAATTTAAATGAATCAATAAATCGTACTTGGATGCTATCTTCCTGGGAAATCGGTATGTATTTAGTGAACGAAATATAGTTTTCTTTAGTTTTAGGTATGACTTTTACAGGGCCGGGTGATAAAGCCAGCTCCTTTATAAACAAGTGACAGTCGTACCCAGCTAAATTATGAAATACTACAGGAACAAAAGCGGGTAGTTTAAGCTGTAAATTACAATGATTGTGGGCTGGTCCGCGATACTTTCCGGTGATATGGCAGTGATCACGGACCCGATCCAAAAACATAAAGTTTTTACAGATGTAACATCGAGTGGCGTTTTCGAAATCTTTTTTATCTGCTTCTGTGAATATTATGCTCACAGTTTTTTTCAAAATTTCATGTATTTTTCGTACATCGCGATTTAAACATTTGATAAACTTTTCAATACAGTCGACACCGCGGTAAGTAACAAACATATCATATGAGTCATCTACCGAGCAAACTATCTGGTAAGCGAATGCTATCGGCACGTGACGTTGTAAGGTCGATGTGCTAGCGATGTTGGGATTATTATTGCAGCCATCATATTTCTCGAGCATCGTTTCTAAGTCAGCGTAAATCACAAAAGGCATGTTTTGTTTACGTCCATAGTTTTGAAACTGTAAAATGCTTCCCTTTTCAGGTATTTTGGTAGCTACCCCACTGCATAAGTGATTATTGACTTGTTCAAGTGTCGTAAAAAATAGCAAACAACTTTCGCAAATGTGTAACTTTTGATGGTGTTTAGTTATTTGACTTCTAACCAGACGAGACAGGTTTCTGATTAGACAGAAATGAGATGATAAATCCTTCTCAAGATATAGTAGATGAATAATTGTTTTATCCTTTAAAATTTCTGATTTATACAAGGGACCCGAAATAGTCTTTCCATCATACAACCCATACACCACGATACCAATATGAGAGTTGTTTTTTTCAAATACACCTATATCCGAAAAACTGACTGGAAATGACATTCCCTCTATGTTCAATTTTTTCCTAAAGTCAGGGTAAGATGTTATTCGTTCGGGATGTTTCAGAGATGGAAATAAGGCTGCCATAACGCACCACAGAAAGCAATAAGGGTCATTGTTCTTTATGTTTAGACAAGCTCGTTTATTTTTTATAAACTCAGGCAACTCAACATGGCTAGCACCTCGCAGTGGTTGGTATTTATTTATATTAATTTCAAGATGCGAATTACTGAGAAATGTCCACCCACTATCTCTCTCTTGAAACTCTTCAATTTTTGTTTTGATTGTATTCAAGACCCCTGAATATTTCAAATCAAAATCGTAGTTCAGATATAAAATCTGGTTTTTAGTTCCAAATGATTTCATTTCTTGACAATCATTTTTGAACATCAAAAACAATGAAAACAGTTCAATATTTACTTTTATACAAGTATGAGCTTTGAGTGATTTATCAAAAAGATGTTTTATCTTGGTTCGAATCGAGTCAAAAAAGTTATCTACAGAGTTTTGCTCAAACTCACTACTGGCTGTAACCCTATATGTTGCTATACGGGACTTGAAAGCAGAAGTAATTATCTCGACACCATCGCATAGAGATACCACGGCATTGTTTTTATGCAAATTACTGCGTAAATGCCCTATCCATTTTTTACCATCAACTGCTGTTCGACAAACAGTACAGTACGGCATTATTGAGTTAATGGCTTGAAATCACTGAATGTAACAACAGGCAAGTATGTAAATAATAGTAATTGATGCGTTTTCGTCAAATTAGTTATCGCTCTGTGATTAGAATAAAAAAAGTTATCAGAATAAAGAAAGAAAGTGGAAGATCACAAAATAAAAAATAATGTGTATAATATATAACAGAAAAAGATATTATGTTTTATTGATCATGTCATAAAGAAAAATATTTTACTTAATATTAATTTTATCACTATAAAACACACCCTCACAGTCGGTAAACACAGAGTGTGCTTCCCGTACAAACTTCTGCAATGCCTGCCACTGACCAGAGTCCTGGTCGGTCAACAGTTTCACCCCAAACAACGATTTCTTCCACCTTTCCTCTGGCTTGGTACTTTTAGCGTCGACGGTTTTGTATACTTTTAACTCCACGTAAAATTCTCCTTCGTTATCAATAGCCTTCCGTACTGAACCGTTTGCGACTCGTGATATAAAGCTTGATGATACTGGAAAGTTTGTAGGCGCCGCGCTGCTGGCTATATTTTCGGCTTCTTCTAGTATGCCGAAAATATCAAGCTGCTTGCTACTTGAACCACTGCTTTTCTTTTTGTTTGCCCTGTAAATAAAAGATTCGTTTTAGACACACAAGTATACGTTGAAAATGTTGTGCCACGTCTGAGTGTACGTTCATACGATTAAATAACTGCAAAATACGTTTGAATGCGGGTTTTATTACAGAATTTAATATCAATAAACTCAATAGTTGCGAATAGAGAAACATTAATTTATTTATTTGTTTTAAGTTAAAGTGGAAAAAACGGATTAAAGAGACTTAGAAATAGAAATAAAGACAAAGATGTACCTTTGGTTTTCTGCTGAAGAGGTCGTTTTACGTTTGCTCGGTCCAGCTACCGCAGCTTTATTTTTCACAACTTGCGGCTGCGAGACGACACTTTCGTATTCTGAGTCAGACCTGTAAAATATACACTGTTTTACTACCTATATAAAAACTAACAGGACTAGACGATGTTTGTCTGTTTTTTTCATTTGTAACTTGAGAAACACTTTACAGATTTCAATGCTGTTTTTTATTGTTAGCTAGGGTTTCTTGAATAAATTTTGGAATATTTATCATAACAAAACAACAACAAAAGGCTTGTAAAATAAAACAAACCATTTTAGAACGCACAACGCCGTAGAAAATAAAACGCAAAACAAATTGGTATTAAAATATAAAACAGTTTAAAATCAATTCTACTTTAACTGAGAAGATGAAATAGGTACTCACGAATACTAACATTTTTAGGGCAGGATTCGAAGGATTTTCACACACACACACGAACAGCACGTTAGAAACAACGGAAGGAAAAAACTAACAGTTTCCTCAAGGAGTAATAACAGCACGCGAATACGGTCAAAGAGTGAATTGGAAATTTGTAAAAATGTTTTATAAACCTTTTTGTCAAAATGTATTTTTGTAATAAGTTTTACTTTACTGACGATTAAATTTCACCCTTATAGCATATTGTTCAGTAATCTATAATCGTTTAACTTATTTTACTCATATTACTTTAAATAATTGTTATGAAAGTAGGTATACTTACGCTGCAATATTGATATTTTCGAAGGAAGTAACCCAATTTTAAATAATGTAATATAACACCTAACCCGTGGCTTACAACGCAGTTTCACAATAATTTTATTTTTGTAACTAACTTTTGCCTGCGACTTCATTACTACTAATCGTCCACCAAGAAATGATTTAACACCATCCCCAAATACATACCTTAAAGGTCATGTTACAATTAAATTATATTATAATTATGAAACACCATTTTATTCATCATTCAAAATCATATTAGAGGCTTGGTAGGTGATCAATATCATAGGTCTTTTGTACAGTATAAATTTGGATGATGAATAAAAAGTCATCTTGGGTAAAAACTAGCTTTTCGCCTGCGACTTCATATACACTCATCTATAACAAAGTTACTTTACAACCCATAAATAAAAATAAGAAGTCTATGTTGATAGTAAGTAAACTATATTAAAATCTTAAATGTAGTTTTGTTGTCACAACGCAATATTATCTCACATAAAGACAAACAATAATTCTAAATCAACCTATTTATTTATTTGTTATTAGTATGTAATATACAAACCTTATGTTATAAATCGAACCCTTAACTTCTAGTTTTTAACCACTGAACCATTAAAGCAATAAAGCTACCTAATAATTATGTGTAAGCAAAAAATAATATAATATTTCAAAGAAGTGCTCCACAGACCACTAAGTCATTAGACGTTGTAAAGTGGTACACTTTTTTCGCAAACACATCAGTGCAATTGCACTACTAAAACACCTTCTTATAACACTGGGGCGTAAGGAAACTCTTTTAGTGCTAAATCCATCAAACTGTATGCAGGCTAAACTACTATGTAGGCATTTGCATGTAAATTTCATGTATTTATTATATTATTATGTTTTTAACTATTAGGTATCTACTATTAATTTAATCTTGTTTCTGTATAAGTATTATCTTGCACCATATGAATATCTTATTTATATAAAATATGCCTATCGCCCTTTGTTTGCTGAAAGAAATCTCATTATTGAGATAAGCGCGCCATTGTACACAACTTTATCATATAATTTAGAATTAAGTTTTCTGTGCGAGTGCATTAAGAATAAATATAAATATGCTATACTAACACTTGTCTATGGTTGATAAGATGTCTAATAGTTAATTAGTCTGTGACCTGCTCGCTAGTTACCTAGAGCTGATGCAGCAATGTTACACGTGGACTCGTTAATAGGTCGAGAGTCATAGACCTTTAATGCTGGTAAAAAATACTATCCATATATTGAAATTACCCTTTATTAAAATAAGTAGGTATAAAGGTAAATAGTAGTATATAAAAACATTATTTAGTTGAAGCTATGACTTCTAAACTGGGTATGAACTATATGTTATAAAATGTCTCATACAAAATTTATATAATTATTATACAAATAAACAAATATCTGGATAGTTTTAACGATAAGGATAATTATCAGTATAAATTGGAAACCAAAAACCTTTTGTTAATTTTATCAAGAATTTTATATCTTAGTGATATTCTTTACAGCTCCTGGTCTACAGCATTGGAACAGGGATGCAGAACAGTTTTTCTTTGATCAATTTCAAGTATAAGGATTATAGAATAATATGGATTTCGTTTGTTAAAACTATATGCTAGGTAATAGCCATGCTTTCTAGCTAGGATTCTACACTTACTCTAAAATAGGGTTCAATATATCAAAATTGTTTACACGTACATCTTAATATTTATACATGTACATCTTAATATTTATCTTTGTAAGTTTTTATCAAAATACCGTGTTAAGGTTCTAGATTATTCTACATAAATAAAACAGTTTCCTTAATGTAATTTTTAAATCAAAATGAAATATAAGCCTAAGGTTTAAAACAACTGATTCACAATACCCACTTCAAAGCATAGCATACTCATTACACTCAATGCAGTCGTCATTATCAGTTATGCATATTTTTGTGTTAGAACCGTATTTAAATTTTAAACCTTATGCAGAGACTGAGCGTCTTTGGGGTTTTTTTAATTGAGTGACTATGGAGTATAGTTATGTTAATATTGAATAATAAAACAGATTCATAAGTCTTATACGAGAACTCAGTGTTTTCGGGATTTTAGAATTAGATCTTATGCGGAAACCGAACGTTTCTGGGATCAGGCAAGATTTATACGAGAACTGAGTGTTTTTGGATCTTGTTGCTGTAAAAATTTCAATAATTTACTATTGAAACATATTCTTAAGTCTTTTACGAGAACCCAGTGTTTTCGGGATTTTAGAACAAGATCTTATGCAGAAACCGAACGTTTCTGGGATCAGACAAGATTTATACGAGAACTGAGTGTTTTTGGATCTTGTTGCTGTAGTATTTCAATAATTTACTATTGAAACAGATTCTTAAGTCTTTTACGAGAACTCAGTGTTTTCGGGATTTTAGAATTAGATCTTATGCGGAAACCGAACGTTTCTGGGATCAGGCAAGATTTATACGAGAACTGAGTGTTTTTGGATCTTGTTGCTGTAAAAATTTCAATAATTTACTATTGAAACATATTCTTAAGTCTTTTACGAGAACTCAGTGTTTTTGGGATTTTAGAACAAGATCTTATGCGGAAACTGTACGTTTCTGGGATCAGGCAAGATTTATACGAGAATTGAGTATTTTCGGATCTTTTTATTGTAAACTTGCTATTAGTCATCATTAATAAATTTAAGTACGGTTCAAAAAAGTGGTATTATTATTTGTGATGGTCTCAAACAAGGAGGTGTGCAGAGATCTGTAAGTATAACATCCCTGTTAAATTTTATGGATGTAATGGTTGCAATTTGGTGTCTTGAAGCAAGTTCGGGACCCACTCCAATTTATTGGAAAATCTACGCTATCGAAATCACCCAGGCAGAGGGCGAACGGAGTGAGCCCCAAGCGAAGCTAAATTATTGGGAGTTCAACCCCGCCTCTCTCATCCAGGCGGAGGGCGAAGCCCCGAGCGGAGCGGAGCGAAGCGAGGCATGGATAAGAGAGGCGGGGTAGAACGCACAATAATTTACTACTTCCACTACATACTGTAACCCAACATGCCGACTGTCCCGGGTTCCCTAACCAACGGGGGGCGCGCTCGCTCGGCGCCGCGCCGCTTCCGCCGGCTCGTCCGCATCCTCCGCGCCAGCGGCGCCGCGCCGGCACCGCTCGCTCGCCACTGCCGCGAGCACCAATCACGTTCACCTGAGCTGACCCCTGGCCTGCCCCGCGCTCCAGCTGACGGCTACCGTCCGATGACACTTCATCTGCCGCGCAGATTTTAATAGATTTCTCTAAAGTCAAATCGTCCGATCTGAGCAGCCGATCTCTCACTGCAGCGTTTTTCACCCCACATAAGATTCGATCCCGGATCAAACCTTCTTCAAGCGTGGAAAACTCACAACTCTTCGCAAGTAACTTGAGTGACGTCACGTATTGATTGATGGTTTCGCCAGCCTCCTGGTTGCGAGTAAAAAAATTATATCTCAGCAACGTAATATTCGGCTTCGTCCCGAAGTAGTCATAAAACTTTTTAATGACTAGTTTCACATCGTCCGTTGATTCTTTATCAAGAAACGTAAATGTCTGATACACGTCGAAACCGTCCGGCCCAATCAGATTGATGAGTAAACTAGATTGAACTCCTTCTTCTTCCTTGTGTACTCCTGACGCTTTCAAGAAAAGCATGAATTGTGTCTTCCATCTCTGCCACGCTTCAGCCCTGCTGAGCGGGTTGCTCTCATCCATTCGTAACTCCGGCGGCGGTCTGGCGTGCTCCATTATAAATCCTTCAACGATGAAATATATCCAAACTAACAATAAACTTCGAAGCCAAGATATACTTATACTATACGGAAACACTTTATTCTCCAAAAACTCGCGAGGATTACTGAAATATTTAAAAATACACCGCTGTCACCATGTTATGTTAGTGAAACACACGAATGGTGGACGACAACAACTTTATTAAATATATTCAGTTACCCTACATAGATACTCAATCTACCCTACACAACAGGCCCTAAATTATTTAATAAAATTCCAAAAACATGGAAAGATCTCAGTATAAATGTATTTAAAAATAAATTATTCAATCTTTTAATTGAAAAATGTTATTACACAGTGAAAGAGTTTATTAATGATAAACCAATCTAATATTATATTGTGACAGATATTTGTTATTGTAATTATTCAAATCTTTGACATGTTTCATTAAAATAAAATTATTTTCTTTATAAGTTAAGCCTAAGGCTGAGACCCGACTGCCTATTAATTACATATCTAATTACATCTCATGAATGCATGCTAATGTTAAAAAACCTTTTTATGTTAATTAATTTTATATTCATACGCCTTTCGGCAGAGTGTAGAGCACATAAGTTATCTTTAAGATCAAATGTATTACTACCTACCTACATTCATGAATAAACGCATCTTATCTTATCTTATCTTATCTTATCTGCCATTATAAAAAGTCAATTAAAAATATCAACACAAGTTGTATTTGTTAGAGTTTACAGATACTGGAGAAATACTTAACTTGACATTTAGACAAAGTCAATGTGTCATTTATCCAGTGGTAATGATATTTCTACGTATCAAATTATACGTTTTGTTATGTACTTTTTGTTGGTATGGATTTTTAATTAAATTAAAAATATTTGAAAACGTCTTATCTGAAACTTGGATGTGAAACGAGGACAAAATGTGACAGAGAAAGACTGGAAGCTTTTGAAATGGGTTGTTGGCGAAAAGTAAAAATAATAAGTCTGATGGAAAAGAAGAGCAATGAAGAGGTCCTGCAGATTGTAAACGAAAAGGGAGTTTTGATGAAGACCAGAGTTAATAGAGGGGGAAATATGTTGAGCCATATGACACGACACGAGAATTTTATCAAAAACATAATTTAAGAAAACATTTAGGGGTAAAAATAGAGAGGAAAGCCTCGAGAACATTCATGGATCAGGTGAAAGGGAAATTTAATGTCGTGTCGTATCAAAAAAAGAAAAGGCAGAGAGCAGAAGTGAATTAAAAGCACAGCTCTTAAATTAAATTGAAATTATTTTTTACCGAAATCAGAGGACTATAATAATAAAACTAATTTACTCTTAAGAAAACTGTTTTCGAATATAATATATTTTTTTAAAATTTCAAAACTATCAATCTGAGTTTTGCAATTTGAGAATAAGAATTTTATTAAAATGAAATTATTTTTTATTTCACATAATAGTAGTTTATGTAAACGTAACCGAATAACTTTAAATTATGATTGGCTCAAAAGGACTGTATCCAGAGCCGTTAAACAGTGGAAAAAAAGTATAACATTTATGGTATACAGGAAAGGCTGCAGGTTAGCCAACCATTGTAAATAAATAAAAAAATAAAGCCCTGGGGCAAAATTATCGACTTTCTGTTCGGTCTTGATGCATAAAAAGTGGGCCTTTACGAGAACTTGCATTGAAAACAGTTTTACAATTGAAGCAGTATTCGTGATTATTAAACCGTGCCATCCCAAAATGTATTGTGGTATTCCCAAATGCTTGCATGCTACGAGTGCTCACATTCTTCGCATTCTTGCAATTCCAACTTCCATTCTCTTCTGAAAACTTTAAGCTAAATGTCGATGAAAACATTGTGATTTCAAAAAGGCCAAATTCTTCATCAAACTTTGCTGGAGTTCTGTTAGAAATTCTTTAAGTGTTCTATGAAGCGGTCACAAGTAAAGTCTTTAGTTTACATAAGTACCTAGTGTTTGAAATCTTTCATCGAATATTCTATTGTAAAATTATAAAACTGAAGATGAAAAGCTACGAGTAATTAACTGCAAGTGGAACAGTAGCCACATCGATTATTTGTTTTTATTGTGAAATCCATCGCTTTGAATACTTTAGTTATTATTAAAGTGGATTACAAACTTGCAATCAAGTAGAAACAAATTTAAAGGGATAAATATAAAAAAAAATCCTTGGGCCAGGATTTGAACCTGCCACCTCCCGATTACATGAAAGGCACGCTACCGACTGCGCTACCATGTTGTACCTTAGAAGTTTAACATACTTCTACACAGTAAACCAGGTCAAAATTTGTATCATTTGGGTGAACTATTTCAGGATTATTTTTTGAGAGCAAGTTCAAACTGAAAAATGTTAACGTTCTGCAGGATTCAGGTGAGAATTACACCGTGAAACATTCACCATGGTACTTTTATAGCTCTGAAACCTTGAAGGACTATTTTTGAGATTCGGCATGGCGTCATGAATATTTATGGACTATTATTTGGAATTGAAACCAAGTTGGTACTACCCACTGTTTGCTCGCATGATGGTGAGGATTCTACCGTGACCATAATCCACATAATATATACACCATTATCCTCACCGACTTATACCTATAACTTTGGAATTATGATGGGAATATTTTTTTACCTCGTGGACTATTTCATGACTATTTTTTGGTATAGTCAAAATTGGTTTTCATGAAGTTTTCAAAAAGAGGATTTTACTGTGAAGGACATTTAATTATTTCTCCGTTACCAACTTCCGTAGATTTAGTGAATTATAGATATAGTTCCGTAGATTTAGTTCAGCCTAGGTCTTATCGACGTATTCCATTGGGCGCTGTCATGGCCAAGCGTAAGCGTATTGTACGTAAAAAAAAAACATAAGTCAACAGACATAAACATTTTTCCTGTGGACTTAAGTGACTCTTTTCACTGCTGGCCAAGTGCAACACGTCATAGCATGTCGGTGACGCGAACCCATAAAATTTTTCTCCACCAAAAATCGTTCTACGCGATTTAAGAAATTTTCACTGTAAAATATCTAAATAGTGAATAAAAAGTGAGAAAAATAAACGATCAGGCTCTTGTCCTGACATCCCGATTGTTAGTACCTACAAGTGAAGCGGTTCTGTACAGAACTAACGAACAGTCCACCTACCGTGGAACCGCAAATGAACCCGAAGTTGCGGTCTCGAGTCTCGGCGCTACAATTGAAATCAACGTTGAAACTTCCAGAGGAATTGCAACCTAAAACTTTTATTGCCAAACAACAAGTTAGGTACCAACTGTTAGATAATGTTATTTTTTTCTGTATTCGCTGTTGTTGATGGTCTAAGGGCTTACAGTCGCGAAGGGTAAAAACGGTTAATTTTTTGATATCATCTACCTGATTTTGAGGTGGAGGGGAGGTAGGGAGAGAGGGAACTCCTCTGTGCCATTTGTTCTTGCTGGAAGTGCGTGTTCTTTTTTATCGAATTTTAAAAATCATACAGTAATAACCTCAAAATGTTAAATTGTTACTGATTTATGGAGAAAAGAAGTGGGAAAAAGAAGCTGGGGGAAAAACCATTTGAACCTACCAGTACAAATGCCGATTGTTGGACCATTTGCACCTATCAGTACAGTAGTTCCTTTTTTGACACGAATTCACTTTTGCATCGGCTCCGGCACTTCGGGATGTGCAGCCCCTTCCCTTTACCCTTGCGTAACAAAGTGCAGGCACCCATGCTCACCTCCGCAGCGTCGGCCTCCGGCTTTTTATATACACTTGAGGGGTAGTAACCACAAGACTGTATAGAGTCGGGTTGCGCTAAGTCGGTTTTGGAATATTATTAACCTACCAGTACAGAAGTCTGTTTTTAAACAGTTTAACCTTCCAGTAAAATAAAAGTCTACTCATACCGTATATCAGTCCGTAAAAATAGCCAAAGTCGTTTAAAATACAAGAAAACACAACAAATGCACATTCGCGTAACCACAGGTGAAACGAAATGAATGAATAATCGTGATATGAAGAAAACAAAATGACCGATTACGTTCCGTTCACCCAAATCATATAAATAATTGCTGCAATTTACCAAAAACGTCATAATAGAACGTAAGGGAACGACATTCGCATCACCATTAGAGTAATAAAATGGTGATTTACGATCAACAAAACACGATTTTCAGTAAGTGTTCGAAAAATAACAAAATCTTGTCACAATTTTATCAAAATACATTGTTATATAATCCAAGTTAAGGTAAATGATATCAAAAGTCAACCCGTTAAAACCTTGGACGATGGACCCGAAACGTTGACCACGTTCGCCTTTCCCCTCTTTTTGCCACGAACTCTGAATTGTATTCATGGTAAAAGATAAAAAATCGTGTTGTCAGTGTGATGTGAGTACTCGAAAAAAAATTTAACGGGCAAAAATGGGTTAATTCACCGTATTGTTCTGTCATAATTGTAGCGGTGGAACAAGAATTGTTGCTTTTCACACGTAAGTACAGTTTTATCCCAATAAAGTGGCTAGATTATTGTAAAATTAATAAGAACGTGGTACCTATGTAGAAACATTATACGTAATTCTAAAAAGTACTCATTGGCCAAGGCAATGCTCTGAAGATGTTGGTAACGTAATTGGTACGGATGATATCATTCAGTCATTGAATGAATGAATGAATAAACACTTTATTGCACACAAAATTAAAATAAAACACAGAATACAGAAAAACAAAAGGCAAGGGCGGACTTATTCCTTAAATAAATTTCTTCTTGAACTTTTTTGGAGAGGGATAATTTGAGCTTTCTTCCAGGGACTAGGAAAATTTCCTGACAACAGGGAACAGTTAATGATATCTGCTAATATAGGACAAACCGCATCATAAATTGGGGTAAACATATCTTTACTAAGACCATCATCACCTTTTGGACTCTGCATGCATGCAACTGATGCCGAGTCCAAAAGGATTCGAAATATATCTTGCTCATATTAATTAGTGTGCATAATTTACAAATAAACCACTATATATATCAATATTTATAAAGAAAAGCCGAATGGTAACATTATATTTTATTATATTATTTATTATTATACACAAGCAGCTAGAAGCTGATGCTGTGTATATCACTGCACTTTAAGTCTTATTTATTTAAAAAATTATCTAGTCTATTTTTAAAACAGTTCACTGATGTAGCACTTATAATAGTCTCAGGTAGTTTATTCCACTCGGGAAAAACACGGTTAGGCAAGAAATGTCTGCGTGGGTTGCTTGCACATGTCGACGAGTACATTTTAGGATGATGACCTCTCAGATGACGATTTTGGTTCATCTTGTAAAGTTTTCCCAGTGTGGGAACATCATAGTGTCCTGTGAGCACTTTATATGTTTCTATCAGTGGGTCTACCGCGTAATTCTCATTTTCATCAACATCAACTTGAGATTGAAATTTGACGTGCGTGCGACGACGCCCGCCTAACATGCCATCTCTTTTGCACGCGTTGAATTTCGCATGCATTTGCTTGAAGTTGATACAAATGAGAATTACGCGGTAGAGCTCCAGGTCTCCACGTTGTCGTCGTTGCTCAAGTGTAGATAGCCCGAGTTCTTGCAGACGTCTCGCTCATAAGTTAAGTCACGCAAACCAGCCATCATTTTTGTCGCTCTTCTCTTGCTGTAAAATTGATTTTACGAAAATTATTTTGTGACAGTACAGAAGTAACTAACGGATATGACGTCATCTAAGCCAGTGGATTCAAAATTCAAAAATTCAAATTAATTTTCTTTAATTTTCTTCATATTTTGTGAATTTTGTCATAGAATATATTATAGTTGTTTCCTAGGTATTAATTTTTTTTTACCGTCTTCAAAAAAAGAGGAGCTTCTCATTTCCCGTAGCTTGTTTTTTTATTTATTTTTTTCGGAGAATATACGCTATTAATATACGCTATTTTTGGACACAGTTTTCATTATTTTGATATGTAAATTAACCAATTTTTATATATGATTTCTTTAATAATTGTCGGTTATGACTTCACTTGAGAATTTTAGACATTATAGTGATTGTGATTTATTTTTATTTATTAATTTATTTTAAATTTAAGGAAAACTAACAGTACAAAGTAGCTTAAAAGTAAACAGATTGAACAAAAGGTTTTAACTGGTTAAAATATAAATAAAAAAAACTCAAATAATAATTTTCTCAAACACACCATGAAAGAAGAAAAAAAAGATAGAACATCTATTATGTAAAAAGTAGTGCATATAGCAATACATAATATAGTAAAAAACTTTGAGCTTCGCACCATTCTTGCTCTGGCCATAGAGAGGAAGAAAATGTCAAGATCGTGTTATGATGTGTTTACATGATTTTGTACTCGCCATAAATAACAATTTTGCCTGTAATTTGTGTCAACAAAAGAAAGAGAAAAACTGGAGCTTGACGCCACGATCTTTTAGGTAAATAAAGATCAATTTAGATAGTAAATTAGGGCAATTAATTTGGCCCGAAACAAGTCTTATTAAGAAAAGAATGTCAGCTATCGAGCGGCGCTCTTATAAAGGAAGGATGTGATATTTACGACATGATTGAAAATAATCTGATAAATAGTCTCTATTACGGAAATTCACAAAGCGGAAAAATCTTTGCTGAACACGCTCTAACCTATTAATGTACACGTTTTAAGCCTATTTTAAAATACTGCGTATATAAGTGCAATATAATATTTTAAATTTTTTGTAGTTTATAAAAAAATTTAACATACGCATAATAGAACCTAAGGTTTTATTTGCTTTTTTAACAATATTATCGATATGCAGGTCAAAAACAAGCTTGGACTCCTGTACAACACCAAGGTCACGCACTTGAGACACTCGTTGCAAAGCGTGACCTCCCAAAGTATAGTTTAACACGATTAGCTGAAATTTATGAGAAAAAGAGATGCAAGAACAGTTTAATGGATTAAGGTCTAGTTTATTTAATGAGTAGTTGTTCTCAAAACGAAGAAGATCATCTTGGAGGACATAAGCATCATCAACACTTGCTACCGACCAAATGATCTTCATATCATCTACAAAAATAAGAACGCTAGAATTAATAATACGAATCAAAATCTGCAATGAAAATTAGAAAATAAAAGGTCCCAGCAAAAAAACTTGAGGGACTCCACTTGGCACAGATATCCAATCAGACGTTTAGTTATGCGTCACTACAGCTTATGTTCTGTTACTGATATAGGCAGAGAACCAGCGATACAGATTTCCACGTACCTATTTTTCCACCCCAATCATTTGATACTATCAAAAGCTTTACTATAGTCCGTGTAAATAACATCGGCTTGACCACCGATGTCCATCATTTCAGTCAAGTCATTAAATACAATTAAAATCGATACAGTAGATCTCCCTTTTAAAAATCCGTATTGAGTTGGAATAAAAAAGTTTTTTAAAGATTGAGTGATTTGTTCCCGAACGATTCCTTCAAAAACCTTGGCAATAACTCATAACTTAGAAATAGGCCGATAATGTGAGATATCTGTCTTAGACCCTTTTTTATGGACTGGGGTAATAAAAGCCAATTTCCAAATCGATGGACCAACTCCCTCACAAAGAGACCTCTGAAAAAGCAGAAGCAGACGCAATGATAATGTTTCAGCACAATTGACCAATAGATGTGGTCCGGACGTGCAAATTTACAAATATCCAGTTTTTGAAGTGACGTGATATGACGTGATGTGTGATTGCTTATAAAAAATTACTCATCTGTTATCCATCTGACAAATCAATCAGCAGCAAATTATTATAAATTTATCTTGATAGCAACGGACATATTTCTAAACAGCCATTTTTCAAGTGACGTCACACGAAGGCAAATGGAAGTTGCAGCTTTTTCGTAAAAATATTCATCATCATGAGGTTTTTTAAGATCAAAAGTTCGAAAATACAGCTTAAAATGGTTTTTGTATTAACACACCTTATCATAATTTAATCTAAGCGAATACGATTGTTTTTTTTAAATTTAACTGCAATTTTGCGGCAATCACTGTGTTAGGGTGCTATTTGCAGAGAAATTATTAGAATACCCACCTGACCTTCAATCCTGGATTCATCGTCATAGAAATCTACAGTTTGTGTAAGGAAGCTGATTACAGGACATCACTTGAAAATATACTTACTTGTCCTTCGTTTAATATCGACAACACGTTTACAAGAAATACCCATATTTCACAATTTAACCCATCAACCCATTTATTTTATTTCACCTTTTTAGTGAAAATACTATCAATGCTCTTTTGCTCTTCTTTATTTAAAAAAGAATGCAAATCAAGTAAATTTAGCAAAATTCGAACTCTATTAGAACTAATACTATCTTTGTCAAACTTGCAAACATCAAAATGATTCAGACTAACGATTTCTAAATCCGAAATATCAACCTTAATTGAACTATCTGTGGTATTTAAAATTCTAACTGGAAAAAATCCATTTTGTAATTTCTAAATGACACCCGCTGTATACATTCCCTTATGTATTTCCCTAGCTAAAATTACGCAATCAATACATAGTGTCGTCGGGATGTGTTGGATCATTTCGCATCGTGGCGGAATTGTAAAAAAGTTTCCACTTACCTGTACTTCAATAATAGTAATAATAATAAAATAAATAATAAAATGTCTTTATTCCAGCCAGATTTAAACAAACATAGTCGCAATAAAAAAACAGGCCAAATTAATATACTGGTCTTAGTTTTCTAAACACAAAGTTACATATTTAAAAACCACATCTAAATAAATATAGCCATAGACTCTAAGTTACTACTTATTCCTTTAATTACCAACTAATTCTGTTGTATTAAATTCAATAAATCCCCATTTATAGGGTTCCGTAGTACCTAAAAGGTAAAAGGAACCTGGTGAGACTCCGTTGTCCGTCCGTCCGTATGTCATAGCATCATAACTTTAGCACGGTTAAATATAAATACATGAAATTTGACACAAAATAGCATTAATTTGCCCACATATGAGGGTGTGAAAAATATTATAAAAAATTTGAAATTGTTCAAAATATTTTCAAAACAAAAGTGAGAAAAATAAAAAATATTAGCCTAAAAATACAACATGGGTATCAAATTGTAGGTATTAAAAAGTTTATTGTAAAAATGTATACTTTTAATATATTTACTGACACTGGTTTCGAGAAATCTTTAAAAAACCCCAAAAATATGTATGTTGCCCCCCCCCCTTATCTCCAAAACCAGTAGACCGAAATATATGAAAAAAACGTCAATTATAGATCATAACTGGCCAATTACAGGAAAACTATAGACATTTAAACAAAATTCAGCACTAATGAGAAATATAAAAAAAGAAATAAAATAAATTAAAAAAATATTTTATAAAAACCCAATATGGGTATCAAATTGTAGGTATTAAAAATCTGATTGTAAAAATATATACTTTAAATGTATTTAGTGACGTTAGTTTCGAGAAATCTTTAAAAAACCCCAAAAATGTGTATGTGGGGGGGGGGGGGGCCTTATCTCCGAAACTGGTAGACCGAAAAATATGAAAATAATGTCAGTTATAGATCATAACTGGCCAATTATAGAAAAACAATAGCGATTAAAAAAAAAATCAGCACTAATGAGAAATATAAAAAAAGAAGCAAAATATACAAAAAAAAATATTTTATGAAAATACAATATGGGCATCAAGTTGTAGGTATTAAAAAGTTGATTGTAAAAATATATACTTTTACTATACTTACTGGCACTGGTTTCGAGAAATCTTTAAAAAACCCCCTTATCACCAAAACTAGTGGACCAAAAAATATGAAAAAAATCATGGTAATATGTGTTTACGTAAAGATTACAGGAAAAATAAAGCGGTTGAGAAATTCACAAAAAAAAAAATGACAAAATTAAATTTATCATCCACAATACGGAACCCTATGTACGCGCGTCTGACTCGCACTTGGCCGGTTTTTTTTAATAACCATTCATGTTTCAATATACATAAACTGGCTCCAGTGTCAATGAGTAAATTTAACTCGTCACCATCCATTAGCTGGCAAGAAATTATGCAAGAGTTGTTAAAACTAAAAATAAAATTATTGCTCGGTTTAGATACAAAAAAACTCTATACACTCATTATTATTTTGAAGCCTTTCCTGACCGTCGTACTCTGACGCGTTATGTTGAATGCGCTGAAAACGTGAGTGGCCGCCGCCACTTGTATGCTAACGCTGACCATTCTTGTGTCTACCGCAATAACCTGCACCATACAAAGGAAGTATGTTGACCTATTGTTGTGATTTTAACAATTATTATGAACAAAATTTCTATTCAAACAATTTCTTTGGCCACGGAAACCGTGATTATGATAGCGTTTATGCTGGTACGATTTGGAATTTTGGATTTGGTGAACCCAAAATGCATTGTTTAATTCTGAAGCTGGGTGGAGATTGATTGTTTGTCTACTACTGCTCTAATAGCTTTGGGTAGTGAATAAAACTGTTGCAACGCGATAACAGTGCTAAGCCACTGCGGCTGGTTGGACAAACCATCCGCAAACCACTTGATAGCAGTTTTTTTATAGTCTTGCGCCCGCAAGACCTCAAACTTGGACAGTTCATCATCTGCTTGTGCAATCGTAAGATTGACAAATAAATCTTTCAGCTCTGTACCGAACTTCTCAATAGAGCTACAACCTTGTGTAATTTGAAATAACTGCGTTTGTAAAGCAACAGTCGACTTTTTTCGGAATTAAAAACTTGTGGATATCATTAACTAAATATTGGACATTGCTGTAAATACTTTTCAATCGTAATTGTGCGCTAGCTGAAAATCGCGACTTTAATACAAACTCAATAAGCTGGTTTTTCCTAGTTTCACTAATAAGAGAGCTATACAACAATATCCCATCGAAAAGATGGTTGGTCACTAGTTCCTGGCCATTTATAACAGGAAACAGGGAAATAGCCGTTTTAATATCAAAAGAGTCAGCCATTTTTGATAACTTTTCCGATTCCGGCTCAATTTATACATAAATACAAAACTTCTTATAAGTTACCTATATCTTTCTTACGACGTTCAGGACCGATTTTAATAAAGTATTCTTTCATCAAATTTATTTTAATATGTAATTCCTTTAACTGCTCGGACATATTACACTCAATCGACATCGACAGTGCTCTTCTGATCTTCTGGTATTGTAGCATTATCGTTCCTTGGTGTTGATACGTCATCTTCTTTTTGTCTTCGCTTCTTCATTTGTCAATGAGTCAGCATCAAATAACAGGATTAGAGCCAATGGTCTGTAGTTTAGTGATGATTGGAACACAGACGTTAAGTTGACACGTTTAATGGTCAACTGCTAAAATAGAATGAACCCCTGAACTGTACAATATTCTGTAATACAATTACTTATTGCTAGATAAGCAGCATGTGTCACAATGTTGCGGTCAAATGCGGCATGTCGCAGCAATGCTATAAAGCTATTTTTATACATAGTTACTATACTTCATATAAAAACGAATATGAGGGCGCTAACTTCTATAGAACATAATATACATGGTGGAAAAAAATTCAAGGGCCCTGGAGGGGAACCACCTTATATCCTTTAGTTAGCTCATTTTCCTGAAAGGAAAAATTCCTTTATTTAAAAAAAAACAAAACTGCATTCAAAGATATTCTGAAATTCGATGGTCTCACCCGGGAATCGAACCAACTAAAAATTAAAAAAATAAACCCTCGCTATTTTACTATACATATCGGTAGGATTATTGTTCAGGATAAAATTTCTAACAATTTATTGTTATTACTTAGTTATTATTTAGTTTAAGGACTAGTTTATTAAAATTTAAAACTATTGAGATATTCAATAGCCTCGCTTGAAAGTTGTAGGAAATCTTCGGCTGGTCCATCATATCTCGTAATGGGGCACTTGAAGATAATGTGGATTATTGTTTGTTGTGGATTCCAGAGGTAACCACAGTTGCCCACTCCTGTCCTCAGGCGATTGAGCCGACACCAGACATTTCGCGACATATTGAAGCCAGCTGGACGTTCTTTTGTGTTCAGTTGGAAAATACTGCATGATGGTGAGCTGATGATCCATTCGTTTATCCAGACATCATTAGCGTTCCACGAGGGGTGGTAAGGGTGGAAGATTTTTGCAGGTGGATCACGTGACTTAAGCCTTGTGGTTTTTAGAGAGACAAGATCTTTGTTGACAGGTAGTAATGGGTTTTCAGATATCTTGGCTAATTCGCGTTTTAGACAATTTTCTCGGCGAATGTGTGGAGGAGCAATGGGGCACTTGGGCGCTTTTAGGGTTCCGTAGTCAACAACAACAACTATAGTTTAGCAATGTCCGTCTGTCTGTCTGTCTGTCTGTCCGCGGCTTAGCTTAGAGATTATTAGTAATATTGGGGATGTGAGAAGACCATTTTTAGCTTAAAAGTGTTAATTTTTGTTAAAGTCAAGTGTCCCCCTCCCTGCTAGCGAAACAGTTGTATTTGGGGACGTGAAAAAAATCACGGCAGTAGTATACACAATGAAATTAAAAGGAAAACTATTACAGCTAAGTAGGCTTTACAAGTTAACGAGTACAGATCGCGCCAAACTTTTAGTCCCCTCTAAACACGGGGCGATTCGCATCAGCAGGAACAAAATGTATGGACCGTTCTTGGGAAGAGCAACTTCCGAGCGTACTAGAAGTTTGGCGCGATCTGTATCATTATAGATAGTGGTACGGAACCCTTCGTGCGCGATTCCGACTCGCACTTGACCAGTTTTTTGAATATCTCGCCTCTTTGCACCTCTTGAGTTTAATTACGATCAAAGTGATAAGGACGTCATAAACACCTATAGCATCACCTCAATAATTTAAATACATTTTATAGATTTTAGTTGCAGGTTCTGAGTGACATAAACGATCATTGTAAATAGATTCTGAGCAACGTAAATGTTTCAACGATCATATTTTATATAGCTCAGAACCTGTATGTACCTAACACCTACAAAATGTATTTAAATTATTGGTTGGGAAAAAAACATAAATAAATAGTGAAACTACTGTACAGTGCTTTTAATAAATTCACGATGTGATTCAAGTCTTACAAAGTGCCGACAACGCAAGCATTTTTTTTTTAATATAGACTAGGTACGGTTTTTATACCTAAATTAGAGCAACAGCTGCTTGAAACTTCCATATTCATAACCCAAAATGTTGTCTGAGGTAAATAGAAAGTAGATAGATATGTAATGATTTTTCTGACTTCGAAAAACAACTTAACCATTCCCAATATGTTTGCCTTCAATCTATTCTGGAGACCCTAAAAAATTCAAGACAGCTTCGTAAACGATTCTGGTCCAAAGAAACCGCTCATTGAATTAAATATTAATAACAAACTCTCCCTGCCTTATCAGGATTCAACCCTGCGCTGCTCTATTTGTCCATTTGTCGCGGGTCTGGAAGACCCCTCGTCTAGTTTTGATTACCGTGTTTTGTATTCCAGAGCCGGGCTTATGAAAACAAGTGGACAGCTATTGGATGGTTTATTCTTCGTGACCAAAATTGTGGGTACCTCTTATACTACTTTGTAGCTGATTGAAGTATTGTTCCTTGTGCATTGGATTGATCAACGTTATCTGCTCAGTATAGGAATTTAGTTACTCACGTGGATCCCATTTCTTCCGATCCCGTGTGAACTTCCTAAAATCCTTTTTTGGCGTATGTCTACGTCATACTACGTCAAACCTACAGTCCATATTTCATGTTCCTGGGTCCCGCCGTTAGGAGGCGTTGATAGTTCAGTCAGTTACAAGTGTATTATTTTATTATTGTGTAGATGAACATGAAATCCCCGTTCAGTAGTAAATACAGGGATTTTTTTTCCAAATTACAATAATCGTTATAAGAAGTTGGAAAATATATTTAAACTTTTTTTATTTTTTCCTGGCTACACTCATCAGCTCAATGCCTCAGAGCGCCATTTTGCCACAGATCAATTTAAAATTCTGTCAAACGAAGTAAAGCCATCACGGTATAACGTTGAAAATAAACAAAAATTGCTAAAATTTTTGCTTTCAAGTACCTGAAACATGACAGACAATTACTTATGTAAAACGTCACAAGACAACACAATAAAGTTAATTGAAAATTATTACTTGTTTTACTTTAATATTATTAATTTGAATAAAAATTACTTCTTTTTCTTATTTAAGTTTTAACATGAACATATTTTGACATTTAAAATGTCAGGTTGTTGCGATTACTATTACAGCTTTACTGAAATTACTACATATTACATGATGTTTTCAATCAAACAACCAAAAAGTCAACAGCAAAAAAAGTTTAAACTATTATTTTATTTTATGTATGGATACTTTTTTACTTTTATTACCGAGCCATACGAACAAGCGTCAAAACTGGAAGAGGGTCACATCCCGCGGTAGTACTTTCGTCGCAATTCTAATATACAAAAGTTCATAGAGTAAGCCTTGTTATAACTATGACATATTAAAATAGTATCAGGTTTTTATTTATCGTTTATCGTTGACGCCATGACATTAAAGATGCACAATTTACGTCCCTCGCGGGACACATAAAGTATTCTCCTCGAAAATTCATTTTCAAACCTTTATTTATGTCTCCCAACAGATTTAAAGGGCTGAAAACAATATTTTGTATCGATTTCAAAGAAATTTATTCTGTCCTTTTGAAATTTGAACATTTTGTGAAATCATTTTATTGTGGTTCTAAGTCTTTTGTGCGACTCACTTAGTGTGTCGTGTTTCCATTCCCGCAGTTATTTCTCGGGAAAAGTTGTACAGTATGATCAGCAGAATATGTGGGTTCATTTAAAGATACTATCCATCTACCTCCGGTAAGTTTGTAAGGTGATGCGATGTGTTCCTGTTATACCCGCAGTATAGCGACAGGGCTCACTACTCATCGCGCTGGGACGTATAAGTACGTATACCTAAACCATCGGTAAATGTGGGTGTAGTGGTATGTGGACTGTGACTTGTATTCCATACTCGGAAACACCTCTGACATCCCCGAGTCGTGATTCATGTCGTGATGTGCAGAGTAATGTTTTTCGCAAAACGAAACCAAGCCTTTTGGAGCAATCAGCGGCCAGGGTCTTTATGTGCTAGTAGAATGTAAGACGCGTGTAAAAAGTGACACCAAGGTCTTTAACACAATTCACACGAGCAATAGCTTGAGACCCTAGCGTGTAAGTTGCTTCATAGGTCTGGGTCGCTCTCGTGAAAGACACATAACAACATCAGTTCAGTCTACGAATAATCAATCAGGAATGATATCAAAAATTGTAAATAAGTATATATCGACACCTATCATTAAATCATTGACATATGATTTTTTTTTAATTTTTTTTCATTTATTTAATTAAAAAGTATAACATGACAGTTTAAAAACTAATGCGTTATACAATATAATATTATTTAAAATAAGTAAATCTACCAACAATACCAGACAGCTACAGAGAACACGATAATTACAAAACAAATTACAAAATAAATTAAAACAACAAAACAATATAAATTTTATTGAACAAATGAACAAACCCTTTCAGTCATCACGCTCACAAAACGCCAAACATTCATCAATCACAGTCATCAATCTGTTAGCAAATAAGTCACATTCCGGTACTGACGCCAACAGTGCATTGAGTGAAGTTCGCGCGCGCACAAGCGGAGACTTGCTGCGAGCAACAGTGCGCGCCGTAGGTACTGACAACAGAACATGCTTGCGAGCTCTGAGGTATCTGTCGGGCACAAACAGTTGACATATTTGACTAGTGAGTTGTGGACAGTCTGATTCAACGCGCAATATGCGACAGCCTGTAACAAGTTGCTCACAGTCTCGTCGAACTTCCAACGAGTTAAATCCCAGCATACCAAGAAGATACTCCGTCGGGTACATAAAGAGATAGTACCCATATTTCTTTTTGTACAGAAAACGGAGGAACGCTTTCTCCACTTTCTCGAGCAAAAGCGCATATGTTGATTCACGAGGACTCCAGACAATGGCTTCGGTTTCGATCTTGCTTCTGAAAAGAGCTGTGTAGAGAAGTTCTACGGCCTTGAGATTTTTAAAATCTCTGGCGTTTCGCAAAACAAAACCAAGCCTTTTGGAGCAATCAGTGGCCAGGGTCTTTATGTGCTAGTAGAATGTAAGACGCGTGTAAAAAGTGACACCAAGGTCTTTAACACAATTCACACGAGCAATAGCTTCAGACCCTAGCGTGTAAGTTGTTTCATAGGTCTAGGTCGCTCTCGTGAAAGACACATAACAACATTTGCTAGCGTTAAAGTGCAGTTTGTTCTGTACACTCCATTGGTAAACAGCATCCAAATCCTTCTGCAACAGGCCACAGTCAGCCATCTGATTTACGTTGACTATCAATTTGAGGTCATCTGCGTACAGAAGGCAGGAAGCGTGCTTAAGACTTAAATTATCGTGAATGCCCTTGAGCGTTTTTTATTTTTCTCACTTTTGTTTTGGGAATATTTTGAACAATTACAAATTTTTCATATTTTTTTCACACTTTAATATGTGAGCTAATTAATGCTATTTTTGTGCCAAATTTTATGTATTTATCTTTAACGGTGTCAAAGTTATGAGGCTGTGACATACGGATGGACGAACCGTTGTCCGTTGTCCGAGTCCCACCATAAGGTTCCTTTTGTACCTTTTAGGTACTACGGAACCCTAAACATAAATCACATAATTTAAAAACATTAAGTCAAATATAAGTAACAAAAAATAAAAATCAAGCAATGTAACCTAGTATATCAAAATTAATTAATACAATAAGAGCACTTTTCCAAAAATTATGCTTTTATAACGAAATAGATAACAAAAGCTAAGACTCACTATTATTTATGCGAGAAAAACTCGACGTTTCGGTCAACTTAAGAGTGACCTTCATCAGTCTTCGCGAGGTGCTCCGGCGCGTGCGTTCACCAGGACCATAGTAAAACCAGAACAGTAGATTAACTCACGCCCCGTACGAGACTTCAATACCTACTGTGTCAGGGTTGTTCCTTCTTTTATTTTCGTACCTAGCTAATACAAATCAATATTTAAATACATATATTATACATATACTACGTAGGTATGTATTATGTTTGTAAATATTAAATTCATTTACATTGGGCCTTCAACTCGATGGCAGCAGCAGCGACAGCCGGTACGAATAGCGATACGTTAAATGCACGTGTTACCAACGTATCTGTTGCCGTAGGCCAAACTAAAATGACTTCTATATTCATTAGTAACAGTCTTCGTTGCCGCGAGTCGCCGAAATAGATAAGTTTGTGGTGCTGAACTGTTCTCAAGGCGGCCCCCTTTGGTGGCACGTTTGATCTACAAAGACGCCGCCGCACCGCTGCGCCGCGCCGTAGAGATCCGAATTGACCTTTATGTAGACCGGGAGCTCAGTACCGTATTTTAACCTTATATGAGGTAGATATTAATAAAAAGCACATTTATTTAAATACGACTTCTTTAATTTAAAATGCTTACAATTTATAGAATGAAGCACGATATTTTGAAACATTATCTGTCAAATCCTCACGTGATATTAATTGCAGCCATTGTAAGCGCCTGAAAACAACAAAATAAAAATTATGACAAATCAACTGACATTTTGAAGCCGATTATGACAAATGAGCTATCAATCGACGACGTAGTGAAACATTCAAACATACATACATTCATATCATACATAATAAACGTATAGACCTTATAACTCATAAAGAAATCTTACTTGCTTATATTAAATAAAGTAAGAAAACTTGAAAATAATCAATTATAAAATTAAAGATAAGCCCCTGAATTTACCTTAAAAACATGGGCATCGTCAAAAGGGGGAAGGGGGCAGCTGTCCCCCCCTAGAGATTTGAAAAACATTGAGATTTTTATAATAAAGTAACCGAAAAATTCGCGAGAAACCCAAGAACATTATGTTTATAAGACAATTATTTTGTTTCTTGTAATGAACAATTAAAAACTTTACATTTGTTTATTTTACCTACAATTCATGTCATCTTGCCCCCCTGGCAACGCTTTTGCTTAAAAATCTTTGTGATTGTTGACTAAATTAATCAGTTCAATTCATTTAAGTACATAATAAAATTTAAGTATCTAATCGAACATTGGCTCTTAGTCTATAATTAAAAAATCTTTGCGATTTCAACCATATCAGCTCTACATTTAAAAACACTTTGACTAACTGACAATCATAGCACAGTTATGATCATAGGTACCTATGTTAAATGTGAACAAAGAAAGTACGGTTTACATTTCACATTATTATTTATATATACCTTTCTTGTTGAGTAGGTATTGAGAAGAACGATAATTCTGGATTTGAGGAATTATTATTGAGGCATCCGAAGACAGAACAATATGTACGACAGCGTGCTGTCGACATATTTGAAGTGATCGGTGCCGCGCTTGTTCGACAGACTTGACTGAGCGCGACCGCGGCATAACCCCGACTAGCACCGGCCTTGCATACCGAGATATTGCTGTTGTGTGCGTACTGTAGCTCGTGCGTACTAGCACGCACACATATTAGCCGCGCGATGTACCTTTGGTTGAAGATAAACTACTTTTCTGGTTTTACTATGCCAGGACTGAATATCCCCGCTACACATTACCATCAGAGACGAGCGGATGCGGCTGCGGCAGCAGCGGTGGCGGGGACGCGGGCACGGTGGTGATAGGTAGCAGGGATATGTCAGTCCTCGTGAGGGTGTCGCACGCGCCGGAGCACCTCGCGAAGCCTGATGAAGGTCAAAATTCAAAAAGTTTATTTTGCAAAGTAGGTATATATAATACACGTTTCACAAGTCAAATTTTAATCTTATAAAAATATATGTAATAAGGTCACTCTTAGTTGAACGAAACATCGACTTTTTTCGCATAAATAATAGTGTGTCTTAGTTGTTGTTATCTATTTCGTTATGATGGACACTCACCCTAATTTTAGTAATTATGCTTTTAATTTATGTTTAAAGGAATTCGATTTTGTTGCCTTGTAAGTCAGTAGGCAATCTGTTAAACAAGCTAACTGCTTGGTATCTTGCGCAGTACTCTACTACATTTAGTGTTGGTTGAATTATGCACTTCAAGTCCTTTCGCCTAGTGGACATTCATACCTTCATTTCAAGTTCGGTCTCAAAAACATGTCTCTGTTTGACGATACCTGTTAATAGAACCAAGATAGAACTGCCCACTATAACCTAACAATTTATTTTGCAGATACCGCTGAAACTCCAGCAGCTGTAAATATGTGGGAGGAGCTTGCTCGGGATCAAGATACTTGGCCATGCATTTTGCGTTTGCAGAATACACAAAAGGTATTATAACAAACCCTACCACCTTATATATTTTTCAAATTGGTTTGTATTAAGTGGGTCAGGAAGATTAAGGCTAAAACTCATCGTATATTAAATTATTTACTGCTGCGGCTCGACTTTACCACCATCTTACTGGAAAACCCACCAGAATTAAGTGTTTCGGGGAGAATATGGTGACAGCTCTCAAACAGGTACAACCAGGTAGCTCGCAATGTTTAAGACCGTTATAGCTTGGCCTTGCTCACCAACTCGCCTGTCCAGCGTGTGTGAGTATGATGGGCATCACTTCAAAGATATTGGCAAAATCTTGGAAAGGTCTATGTCAAGCAATGTACGAAGATAGGCTGATGGACAGATGGACTGCTACTGATTGATTAACACATGGAACATAACAAATTTATTTGATTAATTGCAATGGTACAAACAAAATTCACATGAAATCATAGTCGTTTTTTCTCACAAATTTTAGCTAAACTGCTGGATTATATAATTAGATATAGTGCTTGCACACACCTTTAATTGTTCTTATCAACCTAGAAACCAAATAAAAGTTACCAATACTGGTGAAAAAGCTGAGAAAACTTGCATAAAACTTAATAAATTTTTAGAGCGCACCTAAATGGCTGCAACCTAAATTTTCCTAATATTAGAGCTATAAACCCAATTTAACGCTCTAATTTGTTGCTTCAGAATACCAAAACCCCTTAAGTTGATCTGCTTTAGAGCTGTCATCGTAAATTTAGTTTATTTCAATTTGACGTTTCTAAACGCCAGCTTCAAAATATCAAAAAATTTTAAGTCATGGAAACTTAATTTTAGAACGCTTTTTATAAACGTCAGTAAAGGGCACTTGCTTCAGAAGGGGTCATCATGTATACCTATATAAAAGAATACCCTGACGAATCTATCAACCAAACGGCTGGACCTAAGAACATGAAATTTGGACTGTAGGTTCTTTGTATGAAGAAGACATCCACTTTGGTGGAATTTTAGGAAGTTACGGAATCTATATATTATCTCATCTTATCTCATCTGGAGAACAAGAAGCGGGTGGCAGCTGCGTTTTTCGATCTTTCTCGAGCCTTTGATCTCGTTGATCACAAACTAGTCGCGGCCAAACTTGAGCACTACGGTGTTAGAGGCACCACATCGGAGCTCATTGGCTCATTTCTTTCAGACCGCTCCCAAATAACGCAGGTGGGCAGTGACAAGTCTAGCCCAGGTCTCGTCGGTGACCGCTCTGTGCCCCAGGGCTCAAATGTAGGAAATACCTTGTTCATTATAATTATGAACGACCTCCCACGGATCTCTCAAATTGCTGACTTTGTCATGTACGCAGATGACATCTGCGCAGTCGTCGCTGCACCTACCGGTGATCAACTTGTCACTGATCTGCGCTCCGTTATCAGTGACCTCACTAAATGGTTTACTGCTAACGGAATGCAAGTCAATATCGAAAAAACCAAATTACTTCAATTCTCTCTTTCAACGGTCGAAGCAATTTGTGAACCATTGATCACGGATGACTACACCATACAATTTGAAAAATCAACCAAATATGTAGGATTTACACTCGATTCAAAGTTAGGGTGGCACAACCACATTGACAGTGTGTGCAAAAAACTTAATCAGGCTTATTACGCAATATCTAGGCTGGTACCAACACTGACCATGCACAATTTGTTATCTGCCTACTATGGCTATTTTAATGCTGTTCTATCATATGGCATAGACTTATGGGGTATGTCGGCTGATAGGGATCGACCCTTCATAATCCAAAAAAAGATGGTACGAAGGCTCTCCAGGGTCATGCCAGGTACTCACTCGAAGCCGCTATTTATCAAGCTCGGTATTTTGACTGTCCCGTGTTTGTATATCATGGAGGTTGCAAAATATGTGAGGCGGAACCCTACGGAGTTTCCTGACAAAAGATCTGTTGGTCACGGTTATAGTCTCAGGCGCTTACAAGATCTTCAGACGCCAAAACATCGTCTCACCAAAACCGGTTATTCTCTTGCTGTAATGGGACCGCGTATTTATAATAAGATACCTGACCTAGTTAAAGAATGCAGGAGCTTCTCATTGTTTACACATAAACTAAAAACATTTCTAAAAAGAAAAGCTTACTTCACTGTGAGTGAGTTCCTTGATGAGTAAATGCTATTTATTGATTTTTACCTGAATCTATTTGACATGATAATTTAATTTTGAATATTGTGACATACCTATTTGTAATTTGACATTTTTGTTTTATTATAAATAACAGTGTAATTGTAAAACACCATTTTATTATTAATTAAATTCGTACTTACTTCATAATGTACCTTGATGTATTTACTGTATATTGACGATGTAATTTACTGAATAAATGAATATGAATATGAATATGAATATATAGAAATGGGTTTAACGCGAGTATTGGGACGTTGGCTAGTGAACCATAAAACACGCAGATTTTTTATTAAACTTATTTCAACTACTACGCTAAAAATTAATGTAATCTAATGCATCCATTCCGAAGCTCTTGTTCAAGAGAAAAATCAGCCTGTATATAACTAAAGTTTATATTTATCAAACAAGTTTTTCTATTGTGCTCCGATAGACTTGAAGAGGTTTCTTCACTGAAGTTGAACGAGCATAGTTTATAACTTATTTATTCTGGAACTATCGATACCGTTTACAAGTTTATACTAATGAACTATTAAAAGTATAAGAGATCTGTCTTGTACTCAGATAATTTATACTAATGAAATATAGAAAGTGTAAGAGATCTCTCTTGTAATCAAGTAGTTCACACGTACGTACTAATGAATTATTGAAAGTGTAAGATATCTGCCTTGTACTCGGGGAGTTTATACTAATGAACTATTGAAAATTTAGAAGATCTGTTTTGTACTCAAGTAGTTAAGGAGCTCCACAATGCTAAACATTAGTTTTGCATTGGATTCAGTTCCGTCAATATAGATGATAAAATAAAAAAAAATTTAGCGCGTTTTTTCACACAAGAAAATTATTAATTACACCTTATAAATAAACATACTTTCAATATTTTTCATGTGACGTAGGGTATACGAGATGACATTTTGTGTAGTACGTAGATTAGTCTTCTATTAAACATTGCTAAAGAAAGACATGTTTCTATGCCTGCCAAGATTATTACGATTCCTAGATAGATCCATCAGTCTAGTATTCTTCAGTGACGACAAGAATAAGCAATGTAAAATCAACGTGTGAAATCAACAAATAATAAAAATAAAGGGTCGTAAATATGTCGATCGGCAAAGTTCCGGAGTTCAGTGTTCGCAATAACGAGTGGATATTATACGTGGAACGGTTGGAACAATACTTTGTAGTAAATAAAATTGCGAGTGACCTACAAGTGCTCACCTTAATTACAGTAATGGGTGCTAAAAGTTATGAATTATTGGTTAAATTGTGTATACCAATGGAACCAAGTACCAAGACTTTCAAAGAAATAACCGAAATAATGGGAAAACATCTAAAACCAAAACAAAGTAAGCTCGTGGAACAGTACAAGATTAGACAAAGAATACAGGCTAGTGGAGAAAGTATTTCGGAGCATGTTGCAGTATTGAAAAGAATGTCGAAATATTTTGATTTCGGTAGTTGGTTGGAGCAAAGTTTAAAAAACCAACTACATGGTTTGTGGAATGTAAGATAGATTTTGGAAAGGCAAACCTCACACCTTGGCAGTTAGCATGAAAGCAGCGAAAAAAGATGCAACGTTGGTAGAAGGTCATGGAAGGTCATCAAACAGTGCAACCGTTGATTGTCAAGTCATGGCGGAAGCGTGGCGGATCAGGTCCGAGGCGGCAGTTTCGGCAGAAAAGATGACACGTGACGTCACCAGTAGCTCGACAGGACAGAGGCAGCGCGCAGGCAGCAGCGGTGGGGTCATCGAGTGACAGCACATGGAGGCAGTGGTGCCGGGCTTGCGGGGCCGGGCATGACACAGCTACATGCTAGTTCACGCACTACGTGTGCCGTGTATGCAACAAACAGGGGCATTTACGTAAAATGTGCCCGAACGTGGTGGAGCAGCATTGCAAATGGGCCGTTATCCATTGCCCAGAGTAGAGGACCTTTTAGTAAGGTTGCACGGTGGGGAGCGCTTTAGTAAAATTGATCTGCCACAGGCTTACGCTCAGTTCGTTCTGGACGAATCCAAGAAGTATATGATGATAAACACGCTTAAGTGTCTATTTATGTATAATCACCTAGTCTACGGTTTGTCCTCAAGCCCGGGAATTTCTCAAAGGCGATTAGAACAGCGTTCTCAGACTTGCCTAAAGTAGGCGCTTTTTTATATGACATCATAATAACGAGAACATCTAAAGAACGTATAGAAACTTGACATAAAGTTTTTGGTCGATTACAAAAATATGGCTTACAAGTAAAAAAAGTCAATGTGAATTTTTTTAGGTCACGTTATAAGTAAAAAGGATATTCATACGTTCCCGAGTAAAATCAAAGACATCGTAGAAACGCCAGCACGAAGTAACGTATCAGAACTGAGTTAGTCTATAGAAATGATTATGTAGTGTAGCATTGCAAATTTTGTAGGGTTGGTTATCACAAAAAGTTACGCGTCGAAGTTTGGCTTGATTGGAAATTGCGTTTTACCCTCTTTTATAGACATGAAGATAATCGCGCGACTGCCGCGATGCCGAGAGTTTCTCGTTCATTTGTCGGACGGATTTGTAACAGTATACTCGTGTTGGTTGTTTCCTTATTTTGTTGGCGTTCAACGGCGAATGAAAATGGCGGAGGTGCCAACAGGAGTAGTGTTTTTGATATACTAGGTGGGTTTTTTTTTTGTGTTTAAATTTGGTTAATTATTCATTTGTGTGGAATAGTTTTATAATTTTGTTTTTGTATTTCAGGAAGATTATTTTGGACAATATAGAAAAAGGAATTTTTTTCGTCGGGTTGGTGGGAGTTCTGAAATCGTCAGATCATGGTATGTATTGCTTTCTTTGTATTTTGAGTCACCGGAATTTTGTTCTCATTGTTCCGTGTGGTAAAGGTTTTAATATTGTTTTTTCTCTTCTAATTCCAGGGTGTTTTGTTTTTACAAGATCTTCGTGTTTGTCAAGATCTTCTTGATTTCGAGATTTACCTGCTGGCAGAGTTTTGATCGCCGCGTGGAGTACGCAGTAGCAGTTCCTTTGTCTGCGCGGTCGAGGATCGTTGACCTTGAAGGGGGCAGCGGACGGCGGGTCATTTCCGTGGTGGTTATTGGAAAAATTCAAGTAGGTGTTGGAATTTTTTTACTTTTATCCACACACAATGGAGATACCTAGGACGGTATTGTTTTCTGGACACTTAGTTATGTGTCCTATTAGTATTCAAGGTTAAATTCTTCTTCCTGTTTCACCGAATAACCCAAACTGTAAAATTTAATGTTCTGTAATATTTTTTCTTTCCTGGTAGAACTGAATGGTGTACCAGACGATTTGGTTTAAAGAGTATGTTCGACAAATATTTATTGTTGTAGGATCTACGGCTCCCCTGAGCTAGATTTATTTAGGAAATTATTTCCCTTGTTTTGTTTACAAGTTTTGTTACTTATAAAGTTTTTTTTTAATGTAATTTTCACAAGATTCCATGTAATCTAGTTACCTGTGGATAAGGCGGTAACAATTCCACCTAGTTATCACTTAAATGTATATTTAAGTCTTGGCAATACTAATTCCAATGTAATATTACAACCAGATGTTAAAGCGGTACCTAACACATCTATTTTAAGGTACTTAAGGTCTTAGTAATGTCTTGGCAGGAAATTGCCAAATGAAGGTCTTGGCCAAGAACTTGTAACAAAGATAATTTTTTCTTAACTTGTGAAATTTAACCTTTTATTAATTTTGATAAAGTTAAATAAACTTAATTGTATAGTACCTCGAAGTTTTCTTCAGAACCTTTTAACAACTATTAGGTTACAATTAGGTCACTGTTTAGTTTTATCTTGTCCAGTTGCATGACCGGTGGAAAGACCGGGTACCCGCCGGTCGTGCCACCTGACAGTAGTATGCCAAGTTTGTAAAGAATATAAGAACCATTCTGGCACCACTGAACAATTTATTGAAGCTAGGTTCGAGTTGGGCACGGAGTGCTAGACAGCATTCAAGACAGTGATCGCGAAGCTGGCGAGCTTCAAATGAGTGTAAATATTTGATACACAGACAAAGACGTGTTTTAAATTCCAACGCGCTTTCGATTTTACACCGATTCCACACAACAGTCTCAGAATTAGGATCAGCACTTACACTCCTGTGACTCTTATGCCACCTAACGGGCACACCCTGGTACCACCTATTTCGGGATTTTCTTATAAACACACACACGACCTGTCAAAAATCAAGACCGCTTTTATTTTAAGCTATTGTTGTGTGTAAGGAGACTTGGTTTTCATAATGTCAAAAGCATAAATATGAGGCCGTCTCTTTATTACGATACGGTTGTGCGTTAAGGGTAAACTATTTACCAACACGCCAAAAGAAACTATTATTCACACCAGTTTGTTCACAGAACATATTTTTTGTTCTGTAAGTTTGTTGCTATTCAAGATTCAACATTCATTTATTTTTATCACATAAATAGGTATTTTAAAAAAGCTCTTTATCAAATTCATAATTTAAATTAATAATGTCTCAATTAAAAATGAAATTATATTATGCAAATGTCAGAAATTTATTCAGAAAAAACTGTGCCCGATATAGCATTCAACACTTAGCACCCGGAGAACGTAAATAGAAATAAAAATGTTTATATGATTATTTAACAATATAATGATTTATATAAATATTAGGCATTTTATATAAAAAGTATTTTTTTTCGTTAAGTATTCGTTTATTAATAACAGATTGGGGCGGTAAGCAATCAATTTTATAGTACGATAATGATGTTGCGGAAACTGGAAACCTACACGTCCATACAAACCTGTTTTCCGAAAAATAAATCTGAGAATCTAAAAAATAACCATTAGTTTATACATTTTGGTCGAGTAGGTATGAAAATTTTCTATAGAGCAATTTTTTTTCGAGAATTTAGGTTTAGTTCCATTGTAAAATTAATTAGCATAGACGAGTAATATCGCCAGTTTACGGCTTCCACAACATCATATTTAATACTTACTTTCATACCTACTCAATCAAAATGTATGAACCAATAGTTTTTTTTTAGATTTTCAGTTTTTTTTTTATTATTACTTAAGGAAATTATTCAGCCATAAGCAACTTAAAAAGTAGAATATTTTCTGAGATCAAAATACCAAGTTAAAATAATATAATTAAATAATCATTCAAACGGTAACACCAAGTAACATAACACAATGTCATGCAATATACAGACTGTGCTTAACTTCTAGTCCACTCTGAATACGAGGCGATTCAACTAGAAGTTTGGCGCGATCTGTACGCTTATTTAACGGCATCTTCAAATGAGTGTAAATATTCGATACATAGACAAAGACGTGTTTTAAATTCCAAGGCGCTTTCGATTTTACACCAATTTTACACAACAGCCTCAGAATTAGGATCAGCACTTACACTCCTGTGACTCTTATGCCACCTAGCGGGCACAACCTGGTACTACCTATTTGGGGATTTTTTTATAAACACACACACGACCTGTCAAAGTTACCAAAACTATGTTTTTGACCGATCAAAGACCGTAGATTTTGTAAATAAAGTCAGATTATCCATGAAAAAATGTGAGACTGCCTCGCTTTGACAGGCGCCTCACTTTCGGGTCTGTAGACGGACAAAACGTCTCACATTTAGGACCACACAAACACACATGCACCCCCTCATACATACTTCAATAATATGGACGCATGCGGCATGTTATTTCTCTTTTATTATATATATATTTACTTTAATAATTTTTTGTAATATTTGTGTAAATTTTTGAAACTATTTTCTGAAGCTAAAGCTGTGGACTGAAGGAGCGGAGTCTTCTGATACATGTATTTTTACTTAAAAGAAGGCTCCAGCTGCAATTATTATTGTAATTATGTAAATATTTGGTTATCACAATAAACATTAATGTTTTTTTTTTAATATACGAGCCAGGCTGCGATCTATAGTGACATATACGAGCCGGGCTGCGATCTATAGTGATATGTAAGAGTAGTTAACATTGTTCTAGCGATATTGGGAATTTACGAAGTTAATTGATCTTGTTGTTTTTTGTAATAAAAGTTGTTAGCCTAAATTAAATAAATACTGGTAACAGGACATTTATTATTTTGTGTCCTTTTTAGTGCACAATAACCATAAAGTGGCATATATATTGGGTAAATTACAAAAATTTATTGATTCAATATCAGGCTAATAAAAAAATTATAATCATATTGTAATGATCTTATTAAGTTTATTTTTATTTATAAGGAGTTATGAAATGAAGAAAACATGAAAAATCAAAATGTAATGGCTTCATTCAGATGAGGGGCGTAGTATAAAAGTTTTATGCCTAACCGAACATCATCGATTGAAATGTGATCTTGAAAGAATGTCTGTTTAGAATAAAATGTATATTTCGGAACGTATCCGACAATGGTCTATATATTTTGTCTATGGACTTGGAGCTGTCAAATGTCTCGGAAAAGACGTGATTTTCGAAAAGGGGTCGCGGTCGACCATAATTTTAATTATATTAAGGGATATTAACGGCAAATCGATGTGGACATCGTAAAGAACATTAGTGGGTCAAGGGCTGACGATATTTTGGCGTGAAGACCATTTTGAGTGTATTTCCTGTGTGTGTGAAATAACCTATATCCACGCGGCTTCCGACAAGTGGACTTGTTAATTTTTCTTCTGGGTTGGATGCATCCCGGGGTAGGAGGGTTGTGTTTAGATTCATCGTGGAAGGTGATCAACGTGTCACGGCACCGACACGCCTTGGAGTCCACGTGGAGGGTCTTCGTGCGAGGATCAGTGGATGACGTCATCATACAACTGTCTGGTAGGACGCTTTGTACATATTTTTTGTAGAATATAAGATACTTGTAGACTATAAATCTGGGACAGCTTATGGGCCCCTGTTCCAGCTGCAAATATCGCCCTTTAGCATACAATTAGTGGTGTCTGAGCGTGGTTAGGGAATCCTCGCACCAGTGACGCCGATGCCCGTCACTAGTCAGTATTACCACTTTTTATAAGCTACAATTTCTGGTAGCAACGAGCGTTATTTATCAAACAATCTTTGGTAGCTAGACCGTGGTTAATCCCAACTTTGGTTTATATACATATAAACAGCGGAACTGGGCGGCCCCAGTGTCATTGAACTGTTAACATAGCTAGGCTTTTACATGGTTGTAATGATATGTTATTGATGTAGCAATTACAAATTGGATTTGTTTAGTGCTTTGAGTAGATAATTGATTCGAAGGGTTCGGTAATATCAATATAAATTGTTAATTTAGTACATATAAGCTGTTCTTGTACTCCAATAACATTATATCATATAACGGTTTATATTATAGATTGGAAATCAACTTGTTAGCTAATATACGGTTATCTTGGCTTGAATGTATGTACTTACAAGGATGTATACAAGTGCATAGTGGAATGTGCATTCGGGTTTGTGTGTATTGTATACACCAAATATAATTTACATTTGATAATTAAATTATAGAATTAGGTAGGAACCTATTTGTTTGTTTTGTATTGCTGGTACAATATATGTTGTAATTGGGAATTACATTTGATAATTAAATTCTGGAATTAGGTAGGAACCTATTTGTTTGTTTGTATTACCGGGACAGTATATACATTTGTGATTGGGAATTTAATTTGATAATTTAATTCTAGTTATAGGTAGGGTATCTATCGAGCACTGCTTCTGTATTTTGTGCCTTGTCAGGGTGTTTGCTAAATAGTTTTTATTTATACATTTCCCGGTTTGTTGCGGCATGATGTCCAAGTCTCACAAGGCTGCTTTGGCGAAAGAGCTCCGCTGGTTTACAACCGTCCAGGGATTGCTTTCTCGTTCGGATCGCGACAATGCAATCCTGGAGAGAGCCGAGCGGATGCATCAGCGGCTGGCTGATGCAGAGGCGGCTGTGGCAGCACTGCAGGAAAGTGACGAGCCTTTGAAGAGGTATGTTACGGATTTGGCTCAGATAAAAGGGATTTATGATGCTTTAACAGAGGCGGCCGCCATGATCAAAAAGCGGCAATCGGGCAGCCCGGTTGTTAGCACACCTAGACCAATAGATGGCGCCACTGGTAAGGCGCTGGTTATAAAGTCAAATAATATTGCTGATATAAAGAGGCAAAATTCAGGAGGTCCTGTAGTTGTCACGCCTCAACCGGTAGATGGCGTGTCTAGTAGTTTGGCTAATTTAAAACTGAATAAATTCAATGGGAAAAATCAAGAATGGGTTTCATATAGGAATATGTTTACGTCATTAGTAAATTCTAGGGTAGATTTAACAAAGGGGCAAAAGATGGCATATTTGATGTCAACATTGGAGGGCGAAGCAAGGTCGCTCATCCAGCACCTCAGGGTAGAGGATGATCATTATGATATAGCGTGGGGCTTATTAAATGATAGGTATCAAAACATGCGCTTACTGGCGGATGCGCATGCGTCTCAATTGTTGACGTTACCTAGGGTAACTGACCGGGCCCAACTAAGGTTGCAGTTGCTGACCCCGGTCACTGTGGCGTGTAATGCCCTTAGAACATTAGGTTTACCGGTGGACGAGTGGTCGTTTTTACTCGTTCATATTATTTTAGGTAGGTTGCCTAATGATGTGAGGTCACGTTTTGAGCGGGTGTCCGCAGAAAAAGATGGCAGCACTGTGCCTAAATTTACGGACTTAATGAAGTTTCTTGAATATGAAGCTAGGGTAGCAGAAACATCACAGCCGGACTTGGCGCCATCTGGGGCGCAATCATTTTCGTCTGCTGGCTCATTGGAATGTGGGGAGCCCAGACAACCGCAGCAGTCGCGGGGACGCGATATGACGCATTTAGCGGCGGTCGCCGTGGTCGAGAGGTCATCGACCTGTTTACAGTGTGGCCATACGGGGCATGACCTGCTGAGATGTCAGCAGTGGCGAAACCTGCACGTCACCGAGCGGCGACGCATAGTGAAGCGTAAGGGCCTGTGTTTCGGTTGCTTGGGCAATCATTTTGAACGTAATTGTCCCGAGCCACGACGTTGCAGTGTTTGTGAGGGGCCTCACCATTTATTGTTGTGTGCCAACAGATCTGAAGCGGCTTCACCGGTCCCGCAGCGACGGAGCCCTACGGGCGGGGGTGCTTCAGGGAGAATTCCCCCCCCCCTTGGACAACGGGGGTGCGTCAGGGAGAACTTCCCCCCCCTCGGTCCAGGGAAGGCATGCTGTCGGGCAGAGCTCCCCTCCGTCGGAACGGAGGACTGCGGCGCGAGGCGCGCCCCTTCACCGGGAGGTGAGTTATGTATATGCGCGTGGACCCGTAGGGGGCTTGCCTACGGGCTATCACACATATGGCCATGTAGTGAATTGGGCCCCTACGGGCGGGGGCCAATTGGAATTGGCAAGGGCTAGGCCCCCCCTTCCCGCGCCGGTTTTGGTGCCAGCTGGCATGGAGCACCGTGCTCAGACGGAGTCACGGGGTTACTCACCGCCGTACCGGGAATACCCGCGGTTAGAGTACCACCCGCCGTACTCAGGGAGAGTTGGAGGCTACGCTCCCCCCATGGTGGGGATGTGCACGCGCCAGCCTTATTACTGCCAGTGGACTGGTCCTGCACTCCACAGGTGGGGTAGCCTGTAACTAGCTTGTTCAAGCTATGAGTACGGAACCGCGGACGGTTCTGTTGCCTACCGCGATGGCTCGCGTCTAGGGCCCCAGGGGGGATTGAGTTAGGGTAAGGGCCCTCCTCGACTTGGAAAGTCAAGTGGCGCACCGATTAGTTTTGAACCTGGAGGTTTCGTCGGTGCCGCTCCTAGGTATTGGTGGACTGGAGTTGAATCAGCGGCTGCAGCCATGGTTATAGACAATATTGTCGGCTGGCAGCCTTCTTTGGACCTTCCTCCGTCCATAATATCATGCACGTCAGGTCTGCATCTGGCAGACCCACGTTTTGTCATCCGGCCCAGTCGATGTTTTCCTGGGCGCGGATTTGTTAGGATGGATCCTATTTGGTTTTTAGAAGACTCTGGGTTCTTCTTCATTGGTGGAGGTATCCACAATTTTGGATATTCGATATTTGATTCGATACTTGGATTATTATGTTCGAACTTAGGAAATGGCTTTCAAACAAACATAGTGTTGGGGTTGTCCCAATATTTTACTGATAGTGATACGATCGGGGTTTACTCGTTAGAGTGATAAAGAAAACCGCCCGGGTTGAGAGTTGTTGAAACACTGAATTTATTGTAAAAACGTATGAATAAAAATGATGATGCGTGTAACCTACATAAATGTGCGGTGCAGACATATTGCCCGAACATCCTGCCCTCTCTAGAAGACGAGATGTAAAACTACATAATATGTTAAACATTCGCTATAACTGAAAATTAACTATTCTAAATAGATTAATGATAGATGATACAAGGTGATAGCAATTATCTTAAATTAAGGATAAAATTAAAAAGTCAGAGTTCAAAATTCTTAGAACGATTCACTATTGGCGAGGTAGCCTTATTAACACTTAAACCTGATTGACTTTCACTCAAAACTTGTAACTGTAACTTTGGGTCCAATTCACTAACAATGTTTATTTCGTCTGGTGCATCGTTGGTCTGTGGCGGTGCCGTTGACTCGGAGCCCTTCTTGATCTTCCAGTAAATACCAACTGTTCCCGCAACCAATATGATAAATATGACCATATAAATAAGCGTGTAGTGATGCTTATCGTGGACCGATAATTCCTGATTAGATTGTTCCTTAAGGTAGTCTATTTTTACCTTTAATTGTTCCCAAATATCTTCTTTGCTATCTTGTAGAATGCTGTTGTTCTCTGTTTCAATACTTGAATTAATAATTTTGTTCAAAATAGATATTTCTGGGACCTTGATGTCCTTTTGTATATAAAAATTACTTAGAAAATTGTTCTGTGCGTATATTGCGAATGTATTTGTTTTGATTGTGCAACCTTGACCTATTGTTATAATGCCATTGCCCTTTAAAGTGATGACATTCACAACAGATGGACAAAAAATGCGAACGCTGCATTCCTCACAGCATGAGTACAGCCATTGATTATGATAGTGCAACTTAACCCATCTCACCTTGCATGTAGGTAAAAATTCCGATGTACAGGTTGATACATCACACAGTGACTGTCTGAATTTCATATCATATATGGGTTTCTCCAAGGAGCATAAGATTCTGTCCATAGATGTATGCAGACAAGATTGTAGATCTGATTCTGATAATAGCATACCCATGTCCTTTCGAAGGTCGAATGCTAAGTAGGGTAAAGTCGGGTATATATAAAATGATTTTATGTCTTTCTTCAAGGGAATGCTAATTATTTTATCCAACTCATAAAGCTCCTTATTTAATAGTGGAATGTTAATTTCTATAATAAGTAAATTATTGAGTACTCTTGTAAATACCCTCAATAATTTGTATAAGTTTTGTATGGACGTTTTTTCAATTGGCAAAATAAGATCAGCCTGTAGCTGGCTAGAGATCTTGTTAATCTGGTTTTCCAATTGTTCAGGGGATAATAGCCGTGTATCTATGTGTCCCTGACTGATATCGGTAACTGTGTTGATTAAAGATTGTTGGATATTTCTGATGTTCATTAAAATGATGGTTGCAGCGAGAGATGATGACGTGATGTAATTTGCATTGTTGTTGTCAAGCCGTACTTTGTTTAATTCAGATGATACATTGAACAGACGATGTCTAATAAATGCAAATTGCTTATTCATAATATTCTCATTTCGCCGTAAAATGTTACTTTCAGACTCTAATATTATCGTTTGATTTTTCAAGAGGTTTTGAAGGTGATTTTCGTTGCTGGTAATTTTGTTGATATCGGATTCATATTGCTCAGCAAATCTCTCGTCCAGCACTCCGAACAAAGTGTTAGCGATATAGCCGACACCATTCACGAGGCCCCGTTTTCTTCTCGAATGAGTCCTCAGCAAAGAGTTGTAATGCTCAATCTCGCCAACTTCATGCTCCAACTGTAGTATCACACTTTCATATTGAGAGTTGCTTGCAGTGCTAAATTCCTTGATGTGATTTACGTATTGCTTGATGTCCTGAATGCCTTGCCAATATGTAGACATATTATAATATATTACTAGCTTCCATTTATCTCTTATAAATTGTAGGTTTGATATTTTATCAAAATATAACCCCTGACTGTCCTTGAGAGAGGTAATATTGTATGACGCACTATTGTCTTGTTGATTACTTGGTGATAATAACGTCATGAGTACCAATAAAATCATGCTAAAGATGTTGATAAATGCCTTCTTAGTGCGTCTGCTCCTGGTAGAGGGAATAGGAGATTGCTGCGGTGCTTGAGGAATTGCTGATGATGATGACTCAACATCAGATTGATTAAATGCTTGTTGTTGTTGTTGTGCTTCGTCGGACTCGTTTACAGGAAGGAGTATTAACTTGTTAACTGGGCGTTTCAAAATATTGCCCTGAGTCTTTAACGTGACTACTCTGACATATCCATCTTTTCCTGGGTGTAGTTCCAGGACCCTTCCCAGGACAAATTTGCCCGGAGCCATGTTGTCATCCTTAATGACTACCACATCGTCCACTTGCAGGTTTTTCTGTGGTGTTCTCCACTTGGACCTAGTCTGCAGTTGCTGTAGATACTCAGATGACCAACTTTTCCAGAACTGCTTGTTCATTGCTTGCACAAGTTGCCATCTTTTCCCCAAATTAATTGATTCTGTGTCTGTTTGCGGTCTTGATAATAATGATCCTCCCACCAGAAAATGTCCAGGTGTAAGGCAATCGTCATCTGTGCTCTCCGTTAATGCGCATAACGGTCTTGAATTGAGACATGCTTCAACCTGACAGAGAAGAGTGGTAAATTCTTCAAAGGTCAGTTTTTGTTCGCCTATAACTCGCTTCAAATGTCGCTTCAGGCTCTTCACTGCTGATTCCCAAATCCCACCTGCATTACAGTGACCTGGGCAATTGAAGTGCCAGACTATGTCCATTTCTTCAATTTTGCTGAATAAGTCTCTATCTAGACTTTGCTTGATTTCTTGATACTCTGCTTTTAGTAGGCGATTGCAACCCACAAAATTTGTGCCGTTATCAGAATACATGTGCTGTGGCGTAGCCCTACGTGCACGGAATCTGTGAAATGCTGCTAAGAACGCAGTAGAACTTAGGTCGGACACGAGTTCTAAATGTACGGCTTTCGTGGCCAGACATACGAAAACAGCAACGTATCCTTTCGTTGTTCTAATGCCTCGTCCTTTGTTGGTTTTCAAGTGCACATAGATAGTGCAAGCGTAGCATTTTGGTGTCGCGTCACAGAAGCCGTGTAAATGATATTTTTGATTAGTATTTCCATAATGTCTCTTTATAGAAAATACTGATATATTTTGGAAATCATTTCGTAATTGATTCCACTCCCCAGAGATTTCAGTTGAAACTTCGTCATCCCATGATATTCCTGATGACCATGCCTTTTGGAACAGTAGTTTTGCTCTGATTGATAGTGGCGATAACCAGCCTAAGGGATCAAATATCTTAGAAATATCCGATAACAGTTGTCGTTTGGTTATACCTACTTTGCTTGTTTCACAATCCATTTTGTTTTGAAATGAAAATGTGTCTGACGAAGGATTCCATCTCAGACCCAACGTCTTCCTTGTCTCTGAACATTTAAAATCTAAGTGACTGTCCAGCTGATCACTTGCTAAATCTTTGATAATATCAGGGTCGTTACTCGACCACTTGCGTAGGTTTATACCGGCCCCTTTTAAAATCTCAATCAGCTGCCGCTGAAGTTGTTTTGTTTGATCTAATAAATTATGCCCACCAAGCAAATCATCCATGTAAAATGAGTTTTCCAAGGCATGCGCTGCTAATGGGTACTTCTCTCCATCATCTTTTGCTAATTGTTTAAGTGTTCTGATTGCTAAAAATGGAGCTGCCTTTGTACCGTAAGTGATAGTTGTCAATCGATATTCTTCGATAGGTACTTGCGGTGAAGGTCTCCAGACAATGCTCTGTAGGGGTTGATCTGACTCACGAATGATAATTTGACGGAAATATTTCTCCGCATCCGCAGTGATAACATACTTGTACGTCCTCCAGGTCAAAATGAGTTTTTGCAAATCTCCCTGCAAGTTCGGTCCGCTTTCCATAAGCTGGTTAAGAGTCCACCCCGTAGATGTCCTTGAACTTCCATTGAAAACTACCCTTAATTTGGTGGTGTTAGAGTCCATTTTCCAGACCCCATGATGAGGAAGAAAACAAGTAGGCTCTGTGCTACTTGTGCTGACTAGACGCATATGGCCCAATTCCTCATATTCGTCTAAAAACGCCTTATAAGATTCGGCAAATGCTTGATTTTTTGTCATTTTATGTTCTAATTGCTTAAGTTGCGCAATTGCTTTTGGTTTCGATGATCCTAAATGTTTTTCAAAACCTGGCTTCATAGGCAACCCGATTTCATATCTACCACTTTCCAATCTCTTTGTGGTTGCTTGATAAAAATCTTCGCAATATTGTTCCTGCTCATTCATGACAGATGATGTACTCTCAACATCCTCCATCTCCCAGAATCTTGATATCTCCGCTAAATCATTTATAACAACACAGCAGTTGAAATTTTTTACGTATCCTGATAAAACCCATCCTAATTTAGTTTGCTGTGCAATTGGAGCCTGTACTGGACCCTTGATCAGTCCACTCATAAGAATGTCCGAGTAAACGCTCGCGTCCAACAGTATGTCAATTGGCTTAGAGACATTATACTTCGGGTCTGCTAATTTGATATTCTGAAGATGATGCCATGTTTGTTTATTAAAACTCATAGTTGGTAAATTGTTATTTATAACTTTTGATAATACTAGAGCTTGTGTGGTAAAATTATAATCATCGTAAATGGATAGACATTCCATGGTTACCAAACCTTTGCTTTGCTTGGTTCCCGTACCAATGCCTGATACTGATGCGTGATAAGGACTTCGCTTCAAACCTAAGATCTGAGCGGCGCTCTGGGAGATAATCGAAATTTGACTCCCTTGGTCGCAAAGCGCGTTTAGAGTGACGTATGTGCCATCCGCGGCCCGCACTTTTAGCATCAAAGTTGTCAATAATATTTCTTCGCCATCGCCTGCAACGTGATTTACATTATGTTGTTTTCCTTGATACTTTGTGTTTTCCAAAGGTGGCGGCGGCGGTATCAAAGTCTTTGAAATTGATAGCTTTTTCATGCAAGCCTCGTGCAATATTGTATTATGTTCGCCTTGGCACTCCTTGCAACGTTTCGTCGAAGTGCATACGTTGTCAAAATGCTTATAAAGACAATTTACGCAAACCTTGTGTTTCGAAATCGCCCTCAATTTGCTTTCCGGTGTCAATTCTAAAAATTGTTTGCACATATAGAGCTCGTGTTCATGATTACACAATGGACATTTGCGCGTGTTACCTATATTTGCTTGATAGAAAGGCTTGAATGATCTGTTTTGATAATTTGAAAACCCCTTGTTTGCGTAATTAGGGTTGATATGATAGGGTTGTTTCTTAGGTAATGCTGATGATGAAGATGTTCTTTCCTTCTCCTGGACAGGTTGATGAACAGGTTCCAGAGCGGTAAACTTCAATTCAAGGAAGTTCATAAACTCTTCAAATGATTGCAGATCACGCGGGTTCTTACGCGCCTCCTTGTACTCGCTGTATGTTTTTGTGTCCAATTTTTTGGCTAACAAATGGACTAGAAGTGGGTCCCATGTACTAGTGTCCACCCCTAAATTATGTATTGCATGAATACATTCCATCGTCGTATCGTGAAGGTTTCTAAGATCGAACGCTGATTGTTTTTGGACGTTTGGTTGATTGATAAATGTTTCGATATTGTTTGTAAAAAGAACTTGCCGATTGGAGTACCTCTGCTTTAAGATCTCCCATGCTGAGTCGTAGTTCTCTGCTGACGTATGCAGATGTTTGATAAGACGTCCCGCTTGTCCCTTCACCTTACCCTTTAAGTGCTGCATTTTTTGCGCCTTGGTAAGACTGTTGTTGCTATGAATAGCTTCATCAAATAGATCGTGAAAAGTTGGCCATTCAGTACATTCTCCATAAAAATTGGGTACCTCTAATTTTGGTGTTGATTGCTCCTTATGCACAGTCGAACTGATTTTTTGATTTAATTTTCGTTTAATATCACGGTAAGCTTTCTCATAATTCTCAAACTCATCTTCATATGAGTCATCATCTCCCTGAAGAATGTTGTCAATCTTAAGATGTAACTCATCGATCCCCTTCCATCTGAGCTGAATACTCTTAAGTTCGTCTTCCAATTCCCATTTGTCATTGATCTCATCTAACCTTATGCTCCTAACCAGTCTGCTAAAAGCTCGAAAATTTGTATTTTGTTGCGAAAGATATTCGAAAACCAGACCACTGGGTTCCGTTGCTTTATCTTCCTTTGCTGATTTATTTTCTTGCCCATATTTTTCTATTGACAATCGTAATTGTTGATAAGATGCTACTACATTCTCATAGATATTTTCCGTAAAATATTCGTGCTTTGTGTTTTTATACACTTGCAAAAGGTCATTATTTGATTGATATTTACTAAAAAGGTCGTCAAGTTGCTGTAGCTTCTTTTTGATATATTCAGGAGTTTTCCTGCTCTCGGAGTCCTTGCCAAAATTCGTCTTCAACGTTTTGATTTTCTCACGAAGCTCAACTTGGTCTTTGATTAATACATCCATGATTGATAATAACGGAACAATCTTACTTGGAACTCGAAGATTGTGCTGCTGACACCGTGTGACCACACAGTGATGCTGCGATCTGTCTCCTCTGCTGCTGCTGCTGCTGCGAACCCTGCGCCACACGCAGAAAAATTGCTGCTAAGCTCAAGCCACGACAGGCCGAGTTTGATGTGCTGCTGAATTGAGCCCCCTGGCCCACAGTAGCTGATAGACGAGCCTGCTTGGCCCTGCTGGTCTCTGCCGAGTGAACCTTTCGGTCCACACAGTGATGATGATAAAAATAGAACTGCACTTGTCCTAGTGTAGCACTGATAGCTCACAATATTTTACACTAATTCACTGTTCTGTGATTGATAAAAGTTCAATAAAATTGTAAAGTCTTCGACACGCACGATTTGGTAAACACGGGTCCCGCATTCGATCAAACCGCACCCCTGATAAAAAATTCTCGAAGGACCAAAAAAAATGTTGGGGTTGTCCCAATATTTTACTGATAGTGATACGATCGGGGTTTACTCGTTAGAGTGATAAAGAAAACCGCCCGGGTTGAGAGTTGTTGAAACACTGAATTTATTGTAAAAACGTATGAATAAAAATGATGATGCGTGTAACCTACATAAATGTGCGGTGCAGACATATTGCCCGAACACATAGACTGTTTGCAGATTTGGAGGATCCCAATATGATGGTGGTATTATGTTGAAATACTAACCAGTCAATGAAATTCATATATTTTGTTCCCAGCCGTGAGTGCAGAGGAGCGTTGGAGCGCATTGGTACACTGGGTTTCGTGTACTTCAGGCGGACCTCATCAAGTTTAGACTTCGAGTTCTGCGCGAGGATCACGCCAGGCTGAAATGAGCGGTTGCTCGTTTGAATCCTTTCACGGATTATGAAGGACTTCTGCGTTTTGGAGGCTGATTTTGGAGAGCTGACCTGCCATACGGAAGTCTTCATCCTTTGCTTCTACCCAAGACGGACCTTTGGTAAATCTGTTGGTGTCGGATTGACACATACGTAATGCGCACGGGGGTTTTCAGCAATCGCAACGCTCGGGTTGTGAAAGCATACCTTGTGTATTTGTGTGCTTGGCCACCAAGGCCGTTCACTTGGCAGTGGTATCAGCTTTGACTACGGAGGCCTTCGTCGCCGCGTTGGATCGTTTCGTGTCGCGTACGGGTTTACCTTCACTTATTCGTTCCGACAATGGCACAATCTACAGAGGTACTGCTAATGATGTTGTTATTTTTTGTTTTGTAAACAACTATGCTAGTTTAAGTTAAATCTTCGCCCGGAAAGGGGTAACTTGGCGGTACAGTTCCCCAAATTGCCCTCACTGGGAGGGAATTTTTTGAAGCTGCCGTCAAGTCGGCGAAGACCCACCTCCGCTGCGTTATTGGGGAAACTGTCCTAATTTTTGAGGAGCTTGCCACTGTATATTGTAAAGTGGAAGCGGTCCTCAACTCTCGTCTTCTCTGTGGTCAGACAGGACTGAGCATCCTAGGGAAGGAAATTTAACTCTTTTGAAGGATGTGAACTTGCTATCCTTGTTTTGGCGCCAGGGCCGTATATTAAAGTTGTTTTTTGGCGGAGACGGAACTCCACGCGTCGCAGAGGTGTTGGTCGAAGGTTCGATTTTGTGACGAGCCATGACAACTCTCTCCCGTCTCCCGGTTGTATGAGCTAGTGGTCTGATTGCTCAGCCCAGAGCGGGGGACTGTTTAGAATAAAATGTATATTTCGGAACGTATCCGACAATGGTCTATATATTTTGTCTATGGACTTGGAGCTGTCAAATGTCTCGGAAAAGACGTGATTTTCGAAAAGGGGTCGCGGTCGACCATAATTTTAATTATATTAAGGGATATTAACGGCAAATCGATGTGGACATCGTAAAGAACATTAGTGGGTCAAGGGCTGACGATATTTTGGCGTGAAGACCATTTTGAGTGTATTTCCTGTGTGTGTGAAATAACCTATATCCACGCGGCTTCCGACAAGTGGACTTGTTAATTTTTCTTCTGGGTTGGATGCATCCCGGGGTAGGAGGGTTGTGTTTAGATTCATCGTGGAAGGTGATCAACGTGTCACGGCACCGACACGCCTTGGAGTCCACGTGGAGGGTCTTCGTGCGAGGATCAGTGGATGACGTCATCATACAACTGTCTGGTAGGCCGCTTTGTACATATTTTTTGTAGAATATAAGATACTTGTAGACTATAAATCTGAGACAGCTTATGGGCCCCTGTTCCAGCTGCAAATATCGCCCTTTAGCATACAATTAGTGGTGTCTGAGCGTGGTTAGGGAATCCTCGCACCAGTGACGCCGATGCCCGTCACTAGTCAGTATTACCACTTTTTATAAGCTACAATTTCTGGTAGCAACGAGCGTTATTTATCAAACAATGTCATTTAGGGGTTTTAGTCTAGCTTCGTCTATTTGTCGTAAAAATAGAAATAGCAGAGGTGGAGTATGCATTTATGTTCACAAAAGCTTACAATTTGATGAAATTCCGTCTATAAAAAAAATTTCAATTTCAAACATTTTTGAAGTTTGTGGTATTAATGTATCTGGTGACTACATAATTTGTGCATACAGGCCAAAGACAATTAAAAATGACAATTTTATTGCCAATGTAGAGAACATTTTAAATCACATAATAAGCAACAAATTAAACCGAAACTTTTTGCTATGTGGAGATTTCAACGTAAATTTATTGGTCAAGGGACGGGAAACCAATGAGTTTCATTGCCTCTTAAAATCGTTTGATGCTAAACCTTTTGTAAATGAACCCACGCGCATTACAAAGCATAGCAGTACTTGCATCGATAATATTATTTCTAATACAAATTTGCGCAACATCAAAGTAATAGAGCTAGGGTTGTCCGATCACAGCCTTCAGTATGCTACACTAGACATCAAATTAAAACCCAACTCTGGTAGAACTTACAAACAACTGAGGGACATAAATAAATCAAATTCAGATGAGTTAAAAACATAATTTTTATACAAAATTTATACTTGATGAGATGAATGAATGAATGATGTTCAAGATGAGTTAAAAACATTTTTAAGCAGCGTAAATTGGGATCCAGTTTACAAAAATCTTGATTCGAATCAGTCATTTAATATATTTCATGACATGCTGCTGAGTGCATTCGACAGGTTCTGCCCGCTGAAAACAGTACAGGTTGATAAAGCATATTCTAAACCAAAATGGATCACACCAGGTATAAAAAAATCTTGCGAAACGAAACGTGAACTTTTTATTGAGCTTAAGCATTCAGCGAATAAAACTGTTCTTACTCAGAATTATAAAAGGTACTGTTCAATTTTGCACCAAGTAGTAGCATATGCAAAAAAGAAGGAGAACGAAGGTCTTATCCTAAAATCAAATAATAAAATTAAAACTACATGGAATATAGTGAATAGGACGGTCAAAGGACAAAAATGTCAAAAAGTCGAAAGTTTTATTGGACTTTCGGATGGCGTCAAAACCATTAAAAATGACTTGGAGGCTCCCGATTTATTTAACGATTACTTAACTACAAAAAAATCAAGTAGGGGTGAAAACGAGTTAAACACAATTGAACTGCCCAGATACCAAAAAAACTCTATGTTCATCACTCCCATAACTAAACCTGAACTCATCAAACTTGTATCAAATCTTAATAATAAAAGATCTTGCGGTTATGATGGTTTACCGATTACTATCATCAAAGACATTATCGAAGTTATTGCCGATACTCTTGTCCATCTGATAAACCTGTCAATAGTCACAGGGAGCTTTCCTGAAAGACTCAAAAAAGCCCACATCATACCTTTACACAAAGGTGGGAGTAGACTGGACATTCGTAACTATCGCCCTATTGCACTATTGCCGACATTATCAAAAATTTACGAAAAATTTTATTCAAATCGTCTGACAAACTTTTTACTTAAATATGACATTTTATCCAATAATCAATTCGGGTTTCAAAAGTGCAAGTCAACAGTAGATGCAGTCTTTGACATGATGGACTTTGTGGCGGACTCTTTAAATGGCAAATCAAATGTATTAACAGTTTTATTGGACTTATCCAAAGCATTTGATTATGTTGATCATCAAGTCCTAGAATGCATTCTCAATCGGTACGGTATTAGAGGAAATTGTTTGAATTGGTTAAAATCTTATCTGACCAACCGTAGGCAAAGTGTAATTCTTCCTACTATTGATTCCAAGAATAAAACACTGTCAAGCGCAGAATCCTTAACTGCGGAAACAATGCAAGGAGTACCTCAAGGTAGTGTATTGGGTCCTTTATTGTTCATACTGTACATAAATCACTTACCCGAAATCATCAAAACAAAATTACGGTATTCGCGGATGATGTCTCGGTGTTTTTTGAATTCGAAAGGAAAAATACTGAAAATCTATCTGATGAGATCACCCACACTATAAATACCGTTGTTAAGTGGTTGCAGGTCATAGGACTAAAAACAAACGCGGATAAAACTAAAATGGTACATTTCAGAAACTATAACACACCAAGAGTTGAATTAGATGTTACAGTAGAAAATACAAGTATCGCACTAGTTGACCAGGCCAAGTTTCTGGGTATTTTTGCTGACGAGTATATGAACTGGAAGATGCATATAGAGGCCCTTGCAGGTAAGCTCAGTAGTTTTTGTTATGCGTTACGGTGCTTATCAAAGATTACCACCATACATGCGGCACTTCAGGCTTACTACGCCTTCTTCCACTCACGACTTCTCTATGGCTTGGCACTGTGGGGAGGTAGTGTAGACATACAAAAAATTTTCGTGCTACAGAAAAGATGTGTCCGTATTTTAAATGGAGTGAAATCTAACAGAGTATCTTGTCGGGATTTATTTGTCAAACTGAAAATCCATACAGTTACAGCGCTCTTTATAATTGAACTTTGCAAATTAGTACAGCGTTTTCCAGAGAAGTTTCCGATTAGCTCGGAGCGGAAGTGCAGTAGACTAAAATAACGTTTTAAGTATGACATCCAAAAAAAGTCATGTAGAACCACGTCTAACAGTAGAAACACTAGTCAAATGGCAATTTGCATTTATAATAAGTTACCTTTTCACATTAAACGTCTCTCGGGTGATCGGTTTCTAAAGTCTTTAAAACAATATTTGTTGCTTATGTGTCCATATTCTCTAAATGAGTTCTATCAAAATTGTGAATAGGTTATTATTATCTTTTAATTATGATTTATTGGGTTTTTTAAGTTTTATCGACATCTTTTAATTATTAAAAAAAAAAATTTTGTTTTTCATTTTTAATGTGTAGGATTAGAATTATGTATATTTTAATTAAGTTTATAATAATAATTGCTATTATTATAATATTGCTATGCCGCTATTGGTAATGTTTGATATAAACGCTCGTTGCTACCAGAAATTGTAGCATATAAAAAGTAGTAATACTGACTAGTGACGGGCATCGACGTCACTGGTGCGAGGATTCCATAACCACGCTCAGACACCACTAATTGTATGCTAAAGGGCGATACTTGCAGCTGGAGCAGGGGCCCATAGCTGTCCCAGATTTATAGTATACAAGTATCTTATGATCTAATATTTAATATAAAATGTCCTACCAGACAGTTGTATGATGACCTCATCAAGTAGTCCTCGCACGAAGACCCTTCGCTGCGGAGACCAAGGCGTGTCGGTGCCGTGACACGTAGATCACCTTCCACGATGAATCTAAACACAACCCTCCTACCCCGGGATGCATCCGAACCCAGAAATAGTAATTAACAAGTCCACTTGTCGCACACCGCGTGGATATAGGTTATTTCACACACACAGGAAATACACTCAAAAGTGGCCTTCACGCCAAAATATCTTCAGCCCTTGATCGAATACTGTTTCTTACGATGTCCGCACCGATTTCCCTTGGGTTAAGCCCTTAATAACACATATTAAAATCGTCCGCGATCTATACCAAGAAAATTCCACGTCCCTCGTTTTTGACAGCTCCAAGTCCATAGACAAAATATATAGACCATTGATGGATGCGTTCCGAAATATACATTTTATTCTGAACAGTCCCCCGCTCTGGGCTGAGCAATCAGTCCACTAGCTCATACAACCGGGAGACGGGAGAAAGTTGTCATGGCTCGTCACAAAATCGAACCTTCGACCAACACCTCTGCGACGCGTGGAGTTCCGTCTCCGCCAAAACAACTTTAATATACGGCTCCGGCGCCAAAACAAGGATAGCAAGTTCATATCCTTCAAAAGAATTAAATTTCCTTCCCTAGGATGCTCAGTCCTGTCTGACCACAGAGAGGACGAGAGTTGAGGACCGCTTCCACTTAACAATATACAGTGGCAAGCTCCTCAAAAGTTAGGACAGTTTCCCCAATAACGCAGCGGAGGTGGGTCTTCGCCGACTTGACGGCAGCTTAAAAAAATTCCCTCCCCAGTGAGGGCAATTTGGGGGACTGAACCGCCAAGTTACCCCTTTCCGGGCGAAGATTTAACTTAAACTAGCATAGTTATTTACAAAACAAAAAATTATCAATATCTTTTAGATAGTTAGCAGTACCTTTGTAGTTTGTGCCATTGTCGGAGCGAATAAGTGAAGGTAAACCCTTACGCGACACGAAACGATCCAACGCGGCGACGAAGGCCTCCGTAGTCAAAGCTGATACCACTGCCAAGTGAACGGCCTTGGTGGCCAAGCACACAAATACACAAGGTACGCTTTCACAACCCGAGCGTTGCGATTGCTAAAAACCCCCGTGCGCATTACGTATGTGTCAATCCGACACCAACAGATTTACCAAAGGTCCGTCTTGGGTAGAAGCAAAGGATGAAGACTTCCGTATGGCAGGTCAGCTCTCCAAAATCAGCCTCCAAAACGCAGAAGTCCTTCATAATCCGTGAAAGGATTCAAACGAGCAACCGCTCACTTCAGCCTGGCGTGATCCTCGCGCAGAACTCGAAGTCTAAACTTGATGAGGTCCGCCTGAAGTACACGTACCGTGTACCAATGCGCTCCAACGCTCCTCTGCACTCACGGCTGGGGACAAAATATATGAATATCATTGACTGGTTGGTATTTCAACATAATACCACCATCATATTGGGATCCTCCAAATCTGCAAACAGTATATGTTCATTTGAAAGCCATTTCCTAAGTTCGAACATAATAATCCAAGTATCGAATCAAATATCGAATATCCAAAATTGTGGATACCTCCACCAATGAAGAAGAACCCAGAGTCTTTTTTAAAAACCAAATAGGATCCATCCTAACAAATCCGCGCCCAGGAAAACATCGACTGGGGCCGGATGACAAAACGTGGGTCTGCCAGATGCAGACCTGACGTGCATGAGATTATGGACGGAGGAAAGTCCAAAGAAGGCTGCCAGCCGACAATATTGTCTATAACCATGGCTGCAGCCGCTGATTCAACTCCAGTCCATCAATACCTAGGAGCGGCACCGACGAAACCTCCAGGTTCAAAACTAATCGGTGCGCCACTTGACTTTCCAAGTCGAGGAGGGCCCTTACCCTAACTCAATCCCCCCTGGGGCCCTAGACGCGAGCCATCGCGGTAGGCAACAGAACCGTCCGCGGTTCCGTACTCATGGCTTGAACAAGCTAGTTACAGGCTACCCCACCTGAGGAGTGCAGGACCAGTCCACTGGCAATAATACGGCTGGCGTGTGCACATCCCAACCATGGGGGGAGCGTAGCCTCCAACTCTCCCTGAGTACGGCGGGTGGTACTCTAACCGCGGGTACTCACGGTACGGCGGTGAGTAACCCCGTGACTCCGTCTTAACACGGTGCTCCATGCCAGCTGGCACCAAAACCGGCGCGGGGAGGGGGGGCCTAGCCCATGCCAAGTCCAATTGGCCCCCGCCCGTAGGGGCCCAATTCACAACATGGCCATATGTGTGATAGCCCGTAGGCAAGCCCCCTACGGGTCCACGCGCAAATACATAACTCACCTCCCGGTGAGGGGGCGCGCCTCGCGCCGCAGTCCTCCGTTCCGACGGAGGGGAGCTCTGCCCGACAGCATGCCTTCCCTGGACCGAGGGGGGAAAAGTTCTCCCTGACGCACCCCCGTTGTCCAAGGGGGGGGGGGGAGTTCTCCCTGAAGCACCCCCGCCCGTAGGGCTCCGTCGCTGCGGGACCGGTGAAGCCGCTTCAGATCTGTTGGCACACAACAATAAATGGTGAGGCCCCTCACAAACACTGCAACGTCGTGGCTCGGGACAATTACGTTCAAAATGATTGCCCAAGCAACCGAAACACAGGCCCTTACGCTTCACTATGCGTCGCCGCTCGGTGACGTGCAGGTTTCGCCACTGCTGACATCTCAGCAGGTCATGCCCCGTATGGCCACACTGATAACAGGTCAATGACCTCTCGATCACGGCGACCCCCGCCAAACGTGTCATATCGCGTCCCCGCGACTGCTGCGGTTGTCTGGGCTCCCCACATTCCGATGAGCCAGCAGACGAAAATGATTGCGCCCCAGATGGCGCCAAGTCCGGTTGTGATGTTTCTGCTACCCTAGCTTCATATTCAATAAACTTAATTAAGTCCGTAAATTTAGGCACAGTGCTGCCATCTTTTTCTGCGGACACCCGCTCAAAACGTGACCTCACGTCATTAGGCAACCTACCTAAAATAATGTGAACGAGTAAAAACGACCACTCGTCCACCGGTAAACCTAATGTTCTAAGGGCATTACACGCCACAGTGACCGGAGTTAGTAATTGCTGCCTCAGCTGTGCCCAGTCGGTTACCCTAGGTAACGTCAACAATTGAGACGCATGCGCATCCGCCAATAAGCGCATGTTCTGATACCTATCATTTAATAAGCCCCACGCTATATCATAATGATCATCCTCTACCCTGAGGTGCTGGATGAGCAACCTTGCTTCGCCCTCCAATGTTGACATCAAATATGCCATCTTTTGCCCCTTTGATAAATCTACCCTAGAATTTATTAATGACGTAAACATATTCCTATATGAAACCCATTCTTCCATTTTCCCATTGAATTTATTTAGTTTTAAATTAGCCAAACTACTAGACACGCCATCTACCGGTTGAGGCGTGACAACTACAGGACCTCCTGAATTTTGCCTCTTTAGATCAGCAACAATATTTGACTTTATAACCAGCATCTTACCAGTGGCGCCATCTGTTGGTCTAGGTGCGCTAACAACCGGGCTGCCCGATTGTCGCTTTTTGATCATGGAGGCCGCCTCAGTTACATCATCATAAATTTCCATTATCTGAGCTAAATCCGTAACATACCTCTTCAAAGGCTCGTCACTTTCCTGCAGTGCTGCCACAGCCGCCTCTGCATCAGCCAGCCGCTGATGCATCCGCTCGGCTCTCTCCAGGATTGCATTGTCGCGATCCGAACGAGAAAGCAATCCCTGGACGGTTGTAAACCAGCGGAGCTCTTTCGCCAACGCAGCCTTGTGAGACTTGGACATCATGCCGCAATGAACCGGGAAATGTATAAATAAAAACTATTTAGCAAACACCCTGACACGGCACAAAATACAGAAGCACTGCTCAATAGGTACCCTACCTATAAATAGAATTTAATTAGCAAAATTAATTCCCAATTACCAATGTATGTACTGTCCGTCAATACTAAACAAACAAATAGGTTCCTACCTAATTCTATATTACCAAATTTAAATTATATTTGGTGTATACAATACACACAAACCCGAATGCACATTCCACTATGCACTTGTATACATGCTTGTAAGTACATAAATTCAAGCCAAGATAACCGTATATTAGCTAACAAGTTGATTTCCAATCTATAATATAAACCGTTATATGATATAATGTTATTGCAATACAAGAACACTTGATATGTACTAAATTAACAATTTATACTGATATTACTGAACCACATCAATGTGGTACCCTCCGGTAATCAATTATCTACTCAAAGCACTAAACAAATCCAATTTGTAATTGCTACATGTACATGTAAATAGCCTAGCTATGTTAACAGTTCAATGACACTGGGGCCGCCCAGTTCCGCTGTTTATATGTATATAAACCAAAGTTGGGATTAACCACGGACTGGCTACCAACACTTGTTTGATATAAACGCTCGTTGCTACCAGAAATTGTAGCATATAAAAAGTAGTAATACTGACTAGTGACGGGCATCGACGTCACTGGTGCGAGGATTCCATAACCACGCTCAGACACCACTAATTGTATGCTAAAGGGCGATACTTGCAGCTGGAGCAGGGGCCCATAGCTGTCCCAGATTTATAGTATACAAGTATCTTATGATCTAATATTTAATATAAAATGTCCTACCAGACAGTTGTATGATGACCTCATCAAGTAGTCCTCGCACGAAGACCCTTCGCTGCGGAGACCAAGGCGTGTCGGTGCCGTGACACGTAGATCACCTTCCACGATGAATCTAAACACAACCCTCCTACCCCGGGATGCATCCGAACCCAGAAATAGTAATTAACAAGTCCACTTGTCGCACACCGCGTGGATATAGGTTATTTCACACACACAGGAAATACACTCAAAAGTGGCCTTCACGCCAAAATATCTTCAGCCCTTGATCGAATACTGTTTCTTACGATGTCCGCACCGATTTCCCTTGGGTTAAGCCCTTAATAACACATATTAAAATCGTCCGCGATCTATACCAAGAAAATTCCACGTCCCTCGTTTTTGACAGCTCCAAGTCCATAGACAAAATATATAGACCATTGATGGATGCGTTCCGAAATATACATTTTATTCTGAACAGGTAAAATTACACTTGTACTGTCTATTTTTAGAAACACCAATGAAACTGTAATTTATCGCAATAAATAAATTGAATTGAATTGAATTAATGACTTATAAGATTAGATTAATAATTTATAATTTAAATAAGTTTAAAAAAATTCACTTTACATATATTTTTCGAAATATTTCGACTTCATCAGTGAAGCTGTCATCAGTAAAAGGTCAGTAAAAACAAAACCCGGGCGGATACTTCTTCAGATCCTCAAGTGTTCTGGAAGCGATGCAACGTTTATCAAATCTTCCCCCTTAAGTAAATAACTAAACTGTGATAGGAGTGAGGTAATAAAAAGAAGAATAAACGAAGTGGTTCAATTATTGAATAGGAACAGCTGAAAATCCCGTACGTAACAGTAAAATGTAGGCTAAAAAAAAATAGGTCTTTAACAAATTTACATACAAAATGAGACACAATAGTTTTCTTGATATTTAGTACTTCGCCCTCGCTGTAAAATAATTATACTATTTTGTTTTGCTCCAATGTGAAATAATAAATTGTATTATAAAATAATTATATAATTTCTAAATACCACTCTTGGGTTTGTTTCAGTGCCCTCCTGTGTTGAAGGATTGGTCGGTTCCCGTCTCACACACAATTTTCACTTTATCCGACATCATTGAAGCTGCATCACAATGTAGATGGTAATGGAGCAAGTTCTGCGTGAACGAGCTGTTTGTACTTGTACCCTGCCTCCCCCCGTGGGGATCCTTGTTTGTAAAATGTTGCCAAGTAGACCCACCACCGCCGCTACCTGCGGGACGGAGAGCTAATACGTGAGAGACGATTCCGATGGGTATAAAATACATGCAGATGTGTTTATGTGGAGAGAAAGGGTTAAGGGTTTTACGTTATGGACAGATGTATTCGGTTTCCATGTCATCGAAATGTAATTTTGTGAGAGTTCATGTCAAAAGTATAAGCCAAAGTATAAAATATTGTAAAACTTCACCTTTTTGCCAACGCATTCAATTTTTACAAAAACCCGTATTATGACTATTTAACAGGTGGTAGAGCTGATGCCGGGCTCGACTGTGGAGATACCGCCATCTTACTAGGAGACCACTTCGAAGTAATTCGGGGGAGAGTAAGAGGACAGCTCACAGGCAAAAAACCAGGAGGCTCTTCGTGCCTGGGACCTATGGATGGTGGTATATCCATCCCTAATAGCCAGGCCTTATATGGAACAGACTGGTGACGGGCAGCGGCGTCACTGGTGCGAAGGTTCCAGCACCGCGCTCACCAACCTGCCTGCCCAGCATGTGTGAGTATGAGCAATTCTTCCAGGATGACCGCCGGGAGTGGCAAAGTCTTGGAAAGGCTTATGTCCAGCAGGGGACGAACTAGGCTGATGGATGGATGAAGAGCGGTTTAGCAGCCAGATTGTGATAAACCCGCCTTTTTCTAATTATTCAAAACATAACACTTATATTCAAAATTTACTCAATGGTCATTCAACAAAACCTCATTACCTATGTTTTGTGTAAACTGTCATTGCAAAGTTTCCATCGGCTTCTGTAAATTAGAACTTTACGGTGTAACTACAAAACGGTGTTTAACTTTAGACAGTGTTTAAATCTGTTGCTGTCACTCTTTTACAATATGAAAGAAAAGGCGACAACACCAGATTTAAACACTGTCTAAAGTTAAACACCGTTTTGTAGTAACACGGTTATAGTTTAAAATTTTTAAATTCTTATTTACAGAAAGCAATGGAAACTTTGGTATAGCTGCATATACAATTGGTAATAAGGTTTTTTGTTGAGGAACTATTGAATCCGGCGGCTCAGCCGCTCTCTAGGTGGCACTAGGTCACCGCTCCACTGTGCCCGCGCGCATGAACATCCATTCCGCTATCGACCGAGATCCAGAGCACTTGCGTACGTACCAGATACGTACCCAATCTTTATAAATTGTACTACTTAGTTACTTCAATACACGTATGTGTGTATTGTAAGTGAATCGCCTACGTCATTGAACGAACCTCGTCAACAATTTTGATTCGGATACGACGCTTTTGCAAACAAAAAACGTATCGACACGGCAATCACAGAGCATGAGCAGCGAGCACGCAAAAATAACGCTGTGAATCAAAAAGCAAATATCAAGAAATCTATACACAATAAGCATCAAGTCATAAACCATGAAAAAAGCAGGTTTGTAGTTTGATATTCTGTGAGTTCGTTCCAATTACCTACTTTATTAAAATATTATTGCGCAACCATTTTATTCACAAATTCTTACAATTTTTTAGCAATTACTTTTCTTTCAATTTACCCTACCAATTTAAACCATTTCTACTGGTATATCGAGTCAGTTATTTCTTCTCTTCACATTTTATTGTTCGATCAATAATTTCCCATAAAAGTTGTCATTCACAATAATTCTTTTAAAATTTACGTGAAAGCTTTCCAGTTAAGCACCCACATTTCATTAATTGTACTTTCTTTCAGAGGTTCAACCACTATATTGCATCATTTGCACCGATAGAGTGTACTTCATTGTTAATTTCTAGTTTTACTTGTAATATTCTAGCAAATCGCGCGGGTCCAAAGTTCACTTCGATTATAGGTACTGTGCCGGTGCGGTGGGGTGTTGCGTTGACCCGGGCACGCTTCACAGGTAAAGAGGCACAAACATGTAAAGGCAACAGACACAGCGACATAGCTCACAATCCTCCTAAAACATTCATAGTGAATGACATGCAAAAAAAATTGCAAACAACTAAACCTTTGCACAATTTGTTTGCGTTCAAGACATGATGAACAACGTTGTAGGCTGAGCCTCTGCAAACTATGTACAACGGCACAATAGCATGCTACACATAAATCGTGTTCATCCTGAATCTAGCACATCCAGTGCATCAATTGAATGTGTAGTGCTACCAACTGTACAAGAGCAAACACATAGGCTAACCAAGGCCAAGTGATATCACACGTTTGTCCACAGCCATGCTTAACGTAACTGGTTGTAATTGATACTTGTCGTTGTTTGTTCTTGATGGAATACTTGCAACATATTGGGAACAGTTACCAAGAATTAGTTTTATTTACAATATGTAACTGGTTGTGATCAAAATCGTTGGTTGTGATGGTCAAACGCACCAAGTTCGAGTTACCTTGAGTTTTTTTTACCAAAAACTTGCAACAAAAGGCTTAAACAACCCACTTATTCTACTTCTAGTTCGAGGGTTAAACAAACAAGCATCAACAATTACAAAAAGATGTAATGTATCCATATCTTCACTTAAAAACAATGGGTACACAACTGACGTCAATTGTTTTGTTTACCCACAAATAACACAATTAATTCCTTTAGAGTACGGTCACTTCTGCTGCGTTCAATAACGCTCTGACCTGAAATTTCCATAAATTCCAATTCCTCGCTCTTTCTAACTTTAAACAGAAACTCCCAGAGTTTTCACCACCTCCAACTTGAACGATGACTTCCATTATCGTTCACTTTTTGACCCGGTGCTGCGCTTTACCACGCCACGTGCCGCCATACGAAGCCAACACAATAATCCGCCTTTTGCTGCGCGTTCCAACTTGTTTTAAGTACGCAGACAGAACCCCCGGACAGATGGCTGCTAGGCACGTCACGGCAGTCTATCCAAGCAGCGACGGACTTTCACAACTTTGGGGACATTGAGACGTGCCTAGAACAGGCTCTGTCCAAATACAGCAACGTCGGACCAGAATTGAGTCAAAAACATTAAAATGGGATCCATGGAAATCCCTTTATATTCTCCCCATTACTCAATTTGGATAAAATTCATACAAAATAAATTAAATTGAAAAATTCCAAGTCGATAGAATCTTTGCATTTTCCATTTCTCATTCCCTGCGTCAGATGTCATTTTGTTTACAAAGGTAAGGTTTACTACAATACAGGATCCAAAATGTATAGCACGGTGTTGATAGTCTAACGAGAAGGCATCTCACTTACTTGTCACTATGCCAATTTTATTGTGGGTTCTGTACGTGCTAATTATAGAGATGGTATTGTACTTCTGAAAATAAAATTCATTACTTATTTTATAATAGTTTTAATTTCTAAGAGCCGTTTGTTTGGCAGCCAGTGGTTTTGCTATTATAACCAGGAAACTGACTTTTATATAAAAAATGCGCACAAAAGGATTCAAAATGAGTCTGCATAAACTCAAAAATAAACTTGATTAAAATCACAATAAATTTTATACGTCATTTTTTTTCCATGCATTTCACAACAATCTATGTTTTCTTGCTGTGGGTATTTAATAAAGATGTAAAACTAAAACTGCTGCTGAGAATTAATTCAAAATCATTCCAAAACGCATCATTTAAAAAAAACTGACGAATGAAAATAAATATCGTATGGTATGTAGTTGACTCGATATATTTATGCAAAACTCTTGAACATTTTCAAAGCCTTTAACCTATGTAAGTACGTATATCAATAGAGACGCAAAGAATAATAACTCCATCTATAAATACTCTAATGGTGTAGGTTGTCTCGGTCCAGAGGGGCTATTATGTATCTTTAGTTGCCATTTGAACTGGGTGCCTATCATCAAAAACATATATATACTATCGAATTCCGATTGTCTAAGAATATGTTCGCACTTGAAGTGACGACACAGTTCGTAAATAGTTCAATACCCACTAATAGCAATTTTGAAAGTTCAATTTTTAGCTATGTTTTTGATGATAGGCACCTATTCCAGTTGGCAACTAAAGATACAGAATAGAGGGGCAGGTATCTCTTCATTCAGTAACGTATCTAACAATAAGAGAACCGTGTCTGTGTACAACACATCTGCCGAATGCCTAAGTTTATTTATTTTGTCGAGTTTGTTGAGTTTGTTGTGGACTCGGCCTTTGTTGTGTTTTCTTTATACTCCTATAAATAAATACGCTTGTTACTTACTTTAACAAAATACAAAATTATTTATTTCCAAACTTAAACATACAAGATCGTAGACAGTAATTGGAGTAATACCTGTAATAGAAAGCTCCGCTCTTCTATAGGTAACAAATGGATAAATTATATGAATAAAAGTAACCATAAACTTAAAAATAAGAAAAATAAGAACAAAATCAAAAAACCAAAACAAAAAAGTAGATGTAGAAAAACGTTGCTTATACACTTTGTACGACAAGACCGTAACCGGTAAAATTTTAAGAAAAAATAAGAATTATCTAGTGAAATCCTAAAATCAAATAGCTATTGCATATTCATGCTTTATATTTAATAAGGTGTCCAGTCTCCTGAATTATCTACAATAGCTTGGCATCTTCTAGGCATACTTTCTATCAAACTTCCAGCGTAACTACGAGGTAAAGACATCTACACGGACTTCAATTCCCGAGTTAGGTCAGCAACTCCAGCTATATTTTTTCCTCGTGATTGAAGCTTCATCCAAGCCCAAACATTTTCAATTGGATTGGCGCCGTGTGATTGTGAGGGCCAATCCAAAACATCGATGCCATTTTCAGCTTTCCACGTTGTACAGAGCCGACTGCGTTGTTTGGGGTCATTGTCCTTTTGCAGGATCCAAGAAGCATTATAGCTTAAAAAACATCGTTTTAACAGAAGGCAACAATGCCTTTTTATAAATTTTATTCATTTTTTGAGCGTCGAGTGTGTCAGTGAACAAGTGCAAACGACCAAAACCCTGTTTTGAGAAGCATCCCCAAACATGCATCTTGACTGGGTGTTTTACGGTCTGTACGAGCACTCTATTCTCCACCGTAGACCAGGCCCGAGTCGAGTAGTTGGCTGCCCAAAAAGAATCTTCATCAGAAAAAATCACCTCGTTCCAATCCCGGTCTTTATTTTCACTTGCCCATCACAAACTTTTTTTCATATGTTTTTCATTAAGGAGAGGTTTCTTCACTGTATTTAGATATTTCAATCCATTTTCAATCAAACGCTGTCTAATTGTAGCTAGAGATATATTTAAGCCTTTATACTTTAACTTTTTCTGCCCTGCACGCAATGATAATAGAGGATTATTCGAGAATATATGCAAAATCCGTTTATCCTGAGGTAACTCTAGTTTTCCCGCGTTCTGATAAGTCGTCGACGTTTTTTGTTTCGGAATATCGCTTCACCCACTTAGTCACAAACACCTTCGACTTATTCACATATTATAGGTACTTGGCGGCCTGATCACGTGACATTTTGGGTCCCTTCGGGTGTGAACAAAGGAACACTGCTTCATATCGTGAAGAAAACGCGGCACTCATTTTGGAAAATTAGCTATATTGGCGGGAAACTGTCAAAAGTTATTTTTTTTTTTTTACATAGCATTGTAGCTAGATGACCACTCTATTCAGCCAGTACTTTTTTTTCTGTGCCACATTCATAAAATAAGAATAATGCCGGTCACGTTCTTGTCAAACAGGCCGTATGTGAAAAAATATATTACTTGAAAAGGATTATTACTACAATAGACTAAATAACTTAGTCTCTGTTACTACTACAAGTTTTCAATTAAAATATATAAAGTTTTAAGAAAAAAGTTTTCTCTGTTATTTATCAAATTTTGTGTGTTATCACATGGATTACAATATTTAGTTGCTTGCAGTTCTACTAAAGTACTTTCAAGTAAAAAGCAGTGTCTTTACATGAAATATAATGGGTATGTACAGTACGAGTATGTAGTGAGCAGTACGAGTATGTAGTGAGCAGTACGAGTATGTAGTGAGCAGTACGAGTATGTACTGAGCAGTACGAGTATGTACTGAAATTTGTATTTTTTGTTCAACTCCGTCAAGTTAATCTAGACTATTCTCAAGTTTTATTGTGTGTGGACCACGTCAGCGTGGACCACTTCAGTTTTATTGTGCGTGGACTACGTCAGTTTTTTGTAAGTTGGCAAAACTTTATTCAAAACAGTTTAACAGCGATACCTCACTGAGACAACGCCATCGTGTGACGCTTTTAAAAACTATATATTTTTTTTATGCTCTCATTCGTCAACCTCTTAGTACGGAACCGTAGTTTTCATTAAATGCTTTACTTTAGAGTATGTACAACTGACTATATACTTAACTTGAATGTTGTTAATGTGTACCGTCTGGTAGAACTGAAATAAATAACGAGGTATTTTGTTTGGATCCCCCTTCGGTTTAATTTCTGTCTATTTATTTATTTATTACTTACTAATTATAGAGAACTAGCGACTATTTTAATAAAAATAGTAAAACAACTAAAATTAACACTACCTAGTCACATATAGTTTCCGCAGATAGTGCTATATCAAACTATGACAATAACTGGATCAAAAGGAGAGTGATTATTACACAAAAATAGGTTACTAAGAAAACGTCTCACCGAAGTGATACCACTATGGAATAATTGCGAGATAAACAATTAAAAGCTTTACAGGTTTTTATTTAGGTCCCATACAGGACGTGGTCGACAGGTAAGGAAGGATTTAGTGATACAGGATGTTCAATAGTGTTACTCGTTAAGTGCGGGCAGAACCGTCGGCAATAGTAGTCTCTGCATTGAATACAACGTTGTAGCAGACACTTGAAGCTTCAAGTGTCAGAACCGTCGGCAACAGTAGCCTCTGCATTGAATACAACGTTGTAGCAGACACTTGAAGCTTCAAGTGTCAAAACCGTCGGCAACAGTAGCCTCTGCATTGAATACAACGTTGTAGCAGACACTTGAAGCTTCAAGTGTCAGAACCGTCGGCAACAGTAGCCTCTGCATTGAATACAACGTTGTAGCAGACACTTGAAGCTTCAAGTGTCAGAACCGTCGGCAACAGTAGCCTCTGCATTGAATACAACGTTGTAGCAGACACTTGAAGCTTCAAGTGTCAGAACCGTCGGCAACAGTAGCCTCTGCATTGAATACAACGTTGTAGCAGACACTTGAAGCTTCAAGTGTCAGAACCGTCGGCAACAGTAGCCTCTGCATTGAATACAACGTTGTAGCAGACACTTGAAGCTTCAAGTGTCAGAACCGTCGGCAACAGTAGCCTCTGCATTGAATACAACGTTGTAGCAGACACTTGAAGCTTCAAGTGTCAGAACCGTCGGCAACAGTAGCCTCTGCATTGAATACAACGTTGTAGCAGACACTTGAAGCTTCAAGTGTCAAAACAATCTATTATTTAGATTAATTAGTTTAAATTTATTTTGAATTTTTGACCATCCGAAAGTACGCTGTCGTTAAGTAAATCATTCTGTGAGGCAATCAAGTAACTATTATTTAACGCATAAATACTAATACTAATTAGCAAAACAAACTCTCACTAACAACTAATTAAACCTCTACCTACAGTCTACGTTCAGATGTAATTAACTTACTAATTCGTACACAAAGTAATCTACATTAATTCAGCTTTACATTTTATTCTGGTTATTTATTATTTACATTTGTCTCCTCACAAAGCTCCTACACTGGCGTTGCGTACAGTTGACGACAAGTTTGGCTCACACCGCACGGTAACAGACAATGTTAAAGTTAACTTTATTACAACAATATAAGGTCACACAAAAGGAAACGTCATATTCAAATCTTTCATAATATTTAAACATATTTAACATTATGTTTTAGGTTTATAGGGTTCAGTGCCCAAAGGGCAAAAAAGAGCCCTATTAATGTTATTAATATGTTTAATGTTATTATTAATATAATGTAAATACTTTATTGCACAAAAATAAACGAGGCACAAAGGTGAACTTAATGCTAATTAGCATTCTCTACCAGTTAACCTTTAGTGATGTGGAGACTTCAAGGTTAGTGCCAGATAATTTTATCAATTAACGAAATTATATTATAGGATATTTAATTACTGTACTGATAATTAATATTTTTATATATTAACCTTCATAAAATTAAGCGGTTATATGTTCATATCATCTACTCATAAATACTAAAATAAACATATAAACATTCTGTCTGTCTCTCCCTCCGTATGTCATTAACTCGTAGTAGCTCGTAGACGGAATGAGACAGAGACCTGAAATTTACCTGAAATAGAGACTTGTGTAAAATGTTGTCTTAAAACCGAATATTGACATAAAAATGTTATTTAATTATTTTTCAGGGGACTTCATACATGAAAAATGGAGCAGAAAACTTTTTTCCTATCCTCGCATATGGGGTATCATTGTCTAGAGCTCATTGAGTTATGAGTAAATGTATACATTATTTTTTTTATCTTCTTAAATGGAGAGCTGTCAAATTTGTAATTTTTAGACCATTTCTGTTACGGGGTCTATCTCAAAGACCAAAGTAGTTAGGAATTGGTAATTTCTGTATATTATGTAACATAATGTTGTATTTAAACAACAATATTGAAACCGCCGATTTACAATGTAATATTAGTCCCCGAATACTCAACCAACTTAGTTTTGCAGTTTTGTTTCATAAATTTTTTATATTAACTTATGTAAATGGTAAGGAACCCTCAGGGCGTGAGTCCTCGCACTTGACCAGTTTTTTTTTTAGTAGTACATATTTTAATAACATGACGTATGGTATTCATATATATATGTATGTAATGTTATACAAATTTGTCTGAATAAATAAATAAATAAATAAATATATATAAAAAAACGGCAACATGGCAACATCGCATCCCCTCCCCTCCGCCTATTTTTATTTATAGTACAAAAAAAACAAACAAATATAAAATTGTCTTTGTTGTACAAAAAAGTTTAACAAAATAATAATTTTGACTCTGAACCCCAAACTGATACAATTGTCTTTTGTGGAACAGTATTTACGTTTCGAGGGTACAAAACAATTTCACACGAGTACGGGACAAACAAACTAAATAATTTAATTACAAACAAACATGGCTCAACATTTAAATAAATAGACAATAATGTAATATAAGTACACCAAATATTACATGAATATATCACACATGAGAAAAACATGACTTCTTTAGATAAATACGATACTACATAAATAATTCTATGAAGATATACATATATTATATGGGTATAAAAAATAGATTGACTTAAGTGTTTTTTGTTTTTAGGTATACAAAAATTATCTAAAAGTAAAATGGAAGACAGACACACAAAGCAAAAACAAGGTAGTTAGGTAAAATTATTAAAATCTATCTGGTATGATAGATAAGAATACGCCATAGACTTATGCTTGCATAGAGACGACAAGAGGTTAAGTTAATATTTAAGATTCCTTTATTTTGTGCTCGCACTGCTTGCTTTGCTTGTGAATGTTTTATGCGGGAGGGCGGGTGGTGCTTGAGTCTGCATTTTGAATAGCATGGTAAGAGTGTTTAGCGGAATATTGCAAATTATTAATATATCCACAAATTCATGATGGACTTCCGCAAAGTAACGCCTTTTTCAATAAATTGTATTATGTATACCTACTTTACAAAATATAGTATTTGAATTTGAATTTTATGACATACACGAGTTTTCATTTAGAAAGAGACTCAACTTCGCGTTCCACATCCGCCAATTGATTGCTGAGGTCGTCCATTCTCTCGTTGAGAGATGTCTTGATGCTGTTTATTTTTATTTAACCTGCATAAGATCTTCTTGCACCTTCTGTAAAGATTCCATGTTCTTCTCTATGGTATCGACTTGATTTCGCTTCCCACAGATTGAACAAGATGAACAGGAGTAGTGTTCTTTTTTTCATTCGCCTGTCCGACTAATAAAGGTCCCCTAATTGCCTTTGCTTGGTTTAGACTTACATTTAGTGCATATCCAGGAGTTGCGTACTAAATCGTCAGGATTGATGTGTAGGCAATCCAAATGGTTACAGCTTTGGTATTTTTGCACATGGCAAACTCTATTATGCACTTTCTGAAATTTACCCCAATGGATTAAAAACCACTGGTTTACACTGTGTATGAGTTACCACCACTCGACTCGTAAACAACACCTGAATTTGTGGGAATTAATTGAATTATCTCGACGTATGATAAAAATAACGCCAGTATAATATCACTATCACTTAGAGAACAACTTCAGCTAAATGTAGGTCTGAATTTAACGCGTCAAAAACACAATTTAACCACTTTCATTGCTATTGTGAACACTTGGAGAGGGTATCTAGGATACGATACTAAGGTGTCATATTAAACATGTATCTATCATGGACAGATCACATTAACTTAACTATGAAACGAGTTCGTAAAACTGTCAAAATATTTAAAACACTGACACATAACGATTCTAGGTCTTTAAAAAAACATGTACTTTACCTTATCTCATTCAGTTTTAACATATGTACTGAATAAGGGCGTGGAGTGGTGCTTCAAAAACCATCTTATTAACCTTGAACGACCCCAAAGATATGTGCTTAAATCTATGCTTAAGGCCCTTACTATTGCCAAATGGGTACTTTCTAAAGCCTACTCCTCGTTTATGGCCAAACCAAAAATAATGAAAAAATGTATTATGAATAATCAACTCCTATACAACATATGCAACAGTTTTCTTTTTCATACCATCAACACTTCTACATGAATTTTTTTTTTTACTGAATGGTGTTTTTTGACCTCAAATTCCCTACTGCTCCTGAGTTGCTTGGCCGATTGAATTCATCTATGCTTTGATAAATAGATAAACTTTATAGCTATAAACATAACATAAGATTATTCAATCGAGTAATCACGTCCAAGTGAAAAGTATAATTTTCCCCTATTTCGCCCTATCAAGGTCGCAGCGAGCGTCGTAACAGCCACTATGCATTGCGCGCTGATATGAACGTTATTTCAACGTCGTTTCCGGTGATATTTGTAGTGACAAATATCGAGCTGCTAATTTGGCGATGGTAATCGCCTTAACAAGTTCGGTGTCCTCATAATTTAAATCAATAAGCCAATTAAAACATTCATTTTTTATTATTCATTGAATATATACCTATATATTTATCCACAACACCCTCATATAAATAGTTATATATTTGTGACAATTATGACGCATGCCTAAAATAGAGAGGAAACAATTTTTATTCTACACTTTGCAAGAGGTCCTGGAGCCCTAGCCGCGAACTTCGCGTTTACCACACAGCGTATACCGCACAGCGTGTACCGCACAGCGTGTACCGCACAGCGTACCATAAATTTATTTGCTTTCTGTTACACAATTATATAAGGTGGTAATTAGTAACGTGGCTTGTTTAAATATTTACAGTAATACGTCGGTAGAGACGAAATATTAGCGTGACACGTGACACGACGCCGCCGCGGGAAATAAACAAATTAGTTCAACTGGATTTAGCTTCACAGAGAAGTGGGTTAGGATGTTCGTGCGATCTATTTTAAAACGGAACCCTTTAAATGAGGTCGAGTACTCTCTGTCCCCTCTTATTAATGTTTTTTGTTATTTAAAAATATAAATATTATTTATTTTATTCCCCTTATTTTATTCTGTGACTTCACTTCGCCACAGTCGCATTATCCCTCCGACATCGACACGTGTAAAGTCTGGAGAGAGGTAATTGTTCTGGAGAGAGGTGTACTGTGACCTCCGTGCGTGCAAACTCTTTGATCTAATTCTACGTGTCCGTTACACCAGCAGCATGTTTTCGCTTTTCAGGATTTCGGCTTGACAGATAATTATTAGTACCTCAGCTCCTGTAATACAGGCTTGTCAGTGCCTATTGAAATCTGTCCACCTTCGATTAAATCCCAAAAAACGTTGTAATCAATCAATATAATATAAATGGGAGCTGATTGGTTGAATTTAGGATCCGCTAATTTTATTTTATACCATTATTTATCATCATAAATTAAGTTGACATACGTCAATGCTGGTATAAGGCAAAATTCCAAATATTTGTGTCAGTACTAGGCATAAAAAAGTCATATTTAAATCGTTGTAGCTTTTTGATTGCAATTGCACGATGCATCTTTCAGAAGCAGTGGTTAAAGGAACATTTCCTACACCAATTATGTTTGTATTGGTAGGTTGCGACATTGACTGTAGTTTATCCTTTATTCGCTGAGTTAACAGGCTAGTTTGACTTCCACAGTCCAATAAGCAGCGGACAGTGGTATGTTTCTTAGTATTTGGATTGTTAACTTCTACTAAGGGCGTAAAAAGTATATAGGGAAATAAATTAGGAAACAATAAAGGTTAGGTTACCTTCAATTTAATAGAAATATTATATTATAATAGTTTTATAAAACTTTATATGAATAATTTTATAATATAATGATATAAAAATATAACATTTTAAAATACATACACTTGAATAAAATAAAAAATAAAAGAATAAGGAATAAATAATATTATAAATACATGCAAAACATATAAAATATGCCTAACTCTGTTCATTCAACTAGTCTTGCTAAGAAGAAGGCCAAGAAACTTAGCAAGACCATGTTTTTTTTTTCCTTAATATTAGTAACTTACAAGCAACTACTGTAAAACATAAGCATATACTTTAATTAAATGAAGAGATAAAAAATACAAGACAAGAGAAAATTGTCCTGAAGGCAAAAAAAATCTATCATACCTTTGTATACGTATCGCATATAGTCCATCTGCGAATCTAATTAACGTCCATTCTAGAGGAATCATAACACCAATAAGGAAATTATACTAATTATTATGACAAACTACCAAAACCCCATGCTTTATTATCGACTAAGTAATAATTTATTTTATAATAACTATGCCTTCTTCAGTAGGCCCTGCTTAGTAAATAGTTTAAACATATTCTCTGACAAAGTACTTCTTGTAGAGCAAAATCTTGTTGCTGTAACAGAGACTAACCTAGACTCTACCATCCATGACGCAGAAGTGGTTATTAATGACTGGAGTCTACTACGTCGAGATCGTCCAACTGCATGTGGAGGAGTCCTGCTTGCTGCACGACCTGGCATCACACTTCGGCGTCGTAGTGACCTTGAGACTGATTTAGGAGAAGATCTATGGGCTTCTTTTATTCTGAACAATTTCAATTTCTGTGTTTGTGTAATTTATGTACCTCCAAAGTCAAAAGATGATGTATATATGAGATGGTTTACCAAGGTTGAAAGCATGATAGATAAATTGAATTCTATAGTTTTAATATTTGGAGATTTAAATTTAAATAGCGCTTCTGTAAATATGCGTAATTATTTTTGTTATTTCCTTACAGTTTGTGGTATAAAAGAGACGAATGAAGTGATGAACGCGTTTGAGGGAAAATTAGATGTGGTACTGGTGCCGGAGAGCTTAGGCAGCGTAGACGTGCATGCCATAGATGGTGGTGGCCTAGTTCCTCGTGCTGACGCCTACCATCCACCACTCGATATCACCATACATCTTGATGATATTCTCCACGTGCGTCAGTCTCAGTCCCTTGATCCAGGTAACTTTGATCCTGAACGTGACTGGAACTTTTCTAAGGCAAACTTCCCCCTGCTTTTACACCTGATCCATAAAGCTGATTGGAATATTGTGCTAGAAGCTAAAGATGTAGATCTAGCTGTGGTAGCATTATATTTAGTACTCTATCGTATCTTTGATCAGTGTATCCCTAAAAAATTCAGACCAAAATCTCATCGAAGGCGATATCCAGTTTGGTTCACGGGAGAACTAATAAACGATTTAAAATGCAAGGCAGCGCTACATCGTCAGTGGAAAGCTACAAAGGATCGTGATGTGTATCTTAAGTTTAGTGGTGTAAGAGCTGATATTAAGATTAATGTCATCTTGCTATGATGAGTATATTAGTAATGTAGAAAGTAGTTTTAAAGATAATCCACGAGCATTTTGGAAGCATGTAGCGAGCCTTAAGACAAAAGGTGGTTTTGAACCCTGCGTTAGTTATAATGGCAATCAAGTTCGAGGTGAAGATGCAGCTACAGCATTTGCAATTTTCTTTGCGAGCGTTTTCCTGCCAGATGTGCCTACTTTGAACGCGAATAAAACAAGTAGTCAAAACATGGCCAACTCATCAAACCATATAAATGTTACTGAAATAACACAACTTGAAGTAGAGATGGCGCTGAAACGACTTAAAGTTCGAAGCTCCACCGAACCAGACTGTGTTCCCCCATTTATTATGAAGGCATGTGGTGATGTTACATCAAGGCCGTTGGGCCATATTCTGAACCTCTGTCTTATTACCTGCAAGTACCCTTCAAAATGGAAGCTTTCTCGGGTTACTCCAATACCTAAAACAAGTTACAAGTCCAAGGTTGAATTTTACAGACCCATAGCCGTTCTGAATTCACCTGCCAAGGTCTTTGAATCCATTTTACATTAACAAATATTGGTACAAACTCAGCCATTCTTAAGCAATTCACAGCATGGCTTCAGAAATAAAAGATCAATTAACACAAATTTACTGACTTTGGTTGACTTTGTATCAAGTGAAATGGATAAAAGAATCCAGGTAGACGTAGTCTATCTTGATTTCCAAAAGGCGTTTGATCGTGTAGACAACGACGTCCTTTTGGATAAGCTCTGTGCGATCGGATTTGCTCCAAGTTTATTGCGTCTTTTAGCAGATTACCTTAGCGACCGACAGCAGTATGTACGGCATGGATGCTACATATCAGAACCATACCATACTCGCTCTGGTGTTAGTCAGGGTTCCATTTTAGGACCCTTGCTTTTTGTTATTATGATTAATGACCTAAACCGTGTCCTAAAACATATTAAGTGTCTGATTTATGCAGACGATCTTAAATTATTCATTTCTATTAAGGATGTGTCTGACTGTCGGTTGCTCCAGGAAGACCTTGACGCAGTGTTCAGATGGAGCATCAAAAACAGGCTTCACTTTAATGTGACAAAATGTAACATTTTATCTTTCACTCGAACTAGAGCACCTGTTCACGCAGTCTATACACTAGGTTTAGATACAATTGCTCGGCTGGATTGTGTTAAGGATCTTGGCGTCATCTTCGACACAAAGCTCACATTTCACGACCATATAAGGAGTTTAGCCGTGGAGTGTTACCGGAGATTGGGCTTTGTCATCCAAAATGCGAAAGACTTCCACGACACAAAAATCATTCAGATCCTCTTTACTGCTCTTGTAAGAAGCAAAATTGAGACTAGCTCTATTATATGGAGCCCTCACGAAAAATCTTATGCTCTTATGTTAGAAAAGACTCAGAAAGCATTCTTGAGGTTTCTTTTTAAGAAAAAATATGGATACTATCCTTTTCTATATCCTACTATGTACCTGCTAGGAATGTTAGGATTCAACTCCCTTGAAGTGAGGCGTACATGTGAGTTAATGGTGACCACATGTCGCATATTACATGGCGACACCGATTGCCCAGCGATGGTGGAGCAATTCTGTAGGCTGTTTGCTCCTAATAAACACACCCGAGCACGATCGCATCGACTACTGTCAGTGCCTGCCACCAATACCGTAGCACACCTCGAGTCTCCCTTAATGCGCGGGACTACGAAACTTAACACTCTCTTGACCTCAGGCCAGAGTGTTACTTATTTTTTGAAAGATTGATGGATGTAATGCGAGAGTGCTTAAGGTTCTGTGATAAAGAGGCTTCTCTGACTATGTCCCTACATTTAAACTGTTAGATTAATTAATTTGTATTGCCATATGACGAATTTTAATGTTATGTGTAAACTCTATATTTTGTGAATGTTTTTGTTTTCATTTGTATTTGTAAAAACTTAATTGTACAGTGCAATGGATGTCTATCTGTAATGCTGTATAAATAATGAATAAATAAATAAAGAAATAAAAAGTAAAACCTCCTTTGGAAATTTGTTGTAAAATCTTATACCATGTCCTACGAAAGAGGCAAGTCACTTTGGCAAGTCTGATTTTTGGAAAAGCCATTTTATGTTTATTTCTGGTTTCTTTACAGTGTTGCTCGCCAATCCTTGGGAAAGACTCAATATTTTTTCTGACATTTTTAAGAACTTGGTAAATAAATTCTAAAGTTCATAGTTAATACATGAATTTCTTTGAATTTTTCATATACCAAACCCCAGTGCTTTATATTATAAATTGCCCGAATTGCTCTCTTTTGCAAAACAAAGATTGCGTCTATATCCGCGGCTCTACCCCACAACAGCATACCGTATGACGTAAAATAGGTTAATCTAGCAGTATCAACGTCAGTAATTTGCATAATGCGTCTAACAGCGTATGCGGCTGAACTAAGTCTACCACAGAGGGCTTCTATATGGGGACTCCACTGAAGACGAGAGTTTATCGTAATGCCTAAAAACTTAGTTTCGTTAACTAACAGCAAATTAACATCATTTTGGATAACATTTAATAACGTAAACTTTATACATTTTGTCTTTTTTGCGTTTAAAGCTAAATTATTTGCAGTGTACCAATCAAAAACCCTTGATAGAGTTGTACTTGCTTCGTCAAGAATATCTTTACGTCTATTTACTTTTTAAATAAGTGACGTATCATCTGTGAATAGTACTATCATAGGTAAGTCTTTGGGTTGGATTTAGTATCGTTTGGCAGTTGTATGGGGGTAAAAATGGTTAAAGCTGGTAGAGATGGGGTCCCCGATTATAACGCTACCACACTTATTAAAAGGTAATGCACATTTTTCAAGAAATTGATAAAAACTGTTTCTTACCTCAAATCAGGTAAAAGGCGAAAACGGAACGTTAAAATGGGCGTTTGACAACCAAATCTGCCATAGTTTATTGTCTGTGGTGTAAAATATTGTGCAATATCGATGAAACGGAACGCAACAAAAAAAAACTGCATCATGTGTTACTGTCATTCGTAATTCGTTTATTGGTAATTTTGGATTGAATAAATAAAAAATGTATCATATTTTGTTGATTTATTTGTTTTTACCTAGAAATCCTGCTCAAAAGGAGGTTAGTATGCCCCCACTTCATAGTTAAAAAAATAGGTTGAATCTGTTTCAAAACCGAATCAGAGCACCCCGACTCTATACAGTCTTGTGGCTACTACCCCTAGAGTGTATATAAAAAGCCGAAGGCGCGAAGGGAGGGCAGCCCCCGCCCGCAGTAATAAAGCTTAGGCACCTGTGTGAGCCGTAGCGGCTGAGGCTGGTCGCCGAAGGCGACCAACAAGCCGAAGCTGCGGAGGTGAGCACGGGTGCCTGTGCTTTGTTACGCAAGGGCGAAGGGGCTGCACTTCCCGCAGCGCCGTAGCCGATGCAGAAGTGAATTTGTGATATAAAAGCGACTTCAGTATTGATAGGTTCAAATGGTTCAAAAATTGACTTCTGCACTGGTAGGTTCAAGGTTAAAAGAAGGGGGGTTTCTGCACTCCCCCCTTATGAGGAAGTTTTTCCATCTTCCCCACCTTTACTTTAAAAATATAACCTGAATTTGTTGATTATAACCTCAAAAAGTAAAAAAATTAATATAAAAAAACGGTGGATTACCTTTTAATCGGAGGGGTACCAGGGGGTAGTGGCCACCCCCCTTCACCCCTCCCTGACCCCCTCCCCCTCCTCCGCCTGCCAAACGATACTAAATTTTAACCCACTTATTTTAACTAATGCCCCACATGATTTTACCTCATTAATGTTTACCTTTTGAATTCGATCAATAAGATATGACTTAAATAACGCCAAATATTTACACCTCACTCCAAAGTGATTCAATTTACATAGGGGTGTTTCATGATTAATGCATTCGAAAGCTTTTGAGGGGTCACAAAATACACCAAACGCATCCTTCTTTTCCTCCCAAGCGTCAAAAATGTGCTGGACTAAAGCAACTCCTGCATCTGTGGTTGACCTTTTTCTAGTGAATAAATATTTTTCACAGTGCAGAAACTTATTTAAATTGAAATGAGATAACAACTTGACTTTTCGATAAACAATTGATTTTTCGAAAACATGTAGTACCGAATGTTTCATTTATGTTTATTGTATTCTACATAATACTGTGTAGTACCAGATGTTTTATTTATGGAATTTATTTATTAAATGCTTCATAATACTGTGTAGTACCGAATGTTTCCTTTATAGATTTTTTTTTGTATGCTACATTATACTGTGTAGTACTAGATATTTCTTTTATGGAATCTCTTTATTAAATGCTACATAATACTGTGTAGTACTGGATGTTTCTTTTATGGAATCTCTTTATTGTACGCTACATAATACTGTGTAGTACCGGATGTTCCCTTTATGGAATCTATTTATTGTATGCTACATAATACTGTGTAATACCGGATGTTTCCTTTATAGAATCTTTTTTGTATGCTACATAATACTGTGTAGTACCGGATGTTTCCTTTATAGAATCTTTTTTTGTATGCTACATAATACTGTGTAGTACCGGATGTTTCCTTTATAGAATCTTTTTTGTATGCTACATAATACTGTGTAGTACCGGATGTTTCCTTTCAAATTGCGCTGTTTGGTTTTTATGATATCATCATTAGCCCAAGATTATTTGCATATCGATAGAAAATCTGCCATAACTACCTAAATTTTGGCAAACGTGGTCAGTATGATGTCTTTAGTAACATCAAGAACCCCCTCACTCAGCCGGCGCTTGCGTCCTTAGATATACCTCTCCCCTCCCCCCTCCACCCGTAAAAATCGCTGCATTGTGTACAAAAAATAACATTTGGCCTTCTTCTATACAAGCAAGCACAAAATGCAATGGTGTTGATTCTAACTTCAACCCAACAACTTCAACGCGATCATCAGTACCAGCTTTTCACTTTAGAAGATCGTGTTTTGATTGCAGAAATGTAGCGGATGAAATTCGATTCTTGTCTACCATCCATGATGGTGAATGCGGGTATACGACAAAACATCTAAAACAGAAGTTGCTGAATCATTATGGTAACAATATTATCATATCAAGTCTGCACGGACGATCCCCAGCCATTTGTTTTTGTGAGAGTGTTGATAAAATGATCCACAAACAATGGTATGAAGAGAGAAACTGATAAATCTGAAGAGCGTATCAAGATAGCAAAAGCAGCATCAATAATAAAAGAAGAAATACGCTCTCAAGCCTACGATTTAACAACATACTCCGCTGCAAGCAGGGACATCGGGAAAAAATAATTATGTTGTTTCACAAAACTTACCATGTTTCGTCAATGTACTGATATAATCAAAAACGAATTCTCAAAACGCCCTTATAAACGTCAAAGTATAAAGTGAAGCTCTTATTTCAGCTTGTCAGCCCAGATAATTTATATATCCGATTCTTTTACGACTTGGTATCTACATTAATTGCCATTATACTTCTCGCATGATAATAGATATCTTGAGCAGTGTAAGTTTCTGTCTGCCATATACAAAAGTGCAGAAGCTTGAGCACTCTTTAAAGGCAGCCCCTATGAAACAGACGTTGGGCGCCTTTATTCATTTTGCATTTGATGATGCTGATTTTAACGTACAAACAATAGATGCTAACAACATGACACATGAGATGAGATTGCGATTTCACGACATGAGAGGAAAAAAAATAGCTAAACCAAAAGTTGAATCCACTAAAGAACTTAGAGTAGACAAAAATTTTAATGATGAGAGAAAAATAGAAATGTGTGGTCGTATGCAGATTTTAACGTACCAGAAACTATCTGAGCGTCGCTGGTACTTTTATTAATAATAAACTCCGACGTGAGATTTTAAAAGTGGACTGTAGTGATAGGATTATTTTATAAAGGCACTGAAATACACAGAATTTAAAATTTTACGAAAGATTCACAAATTCAAATTTCAAATTCAAAAAGTTTATTTTGCAAAGCAGGTATAGATATATACACTTTTTACACGTCAAATTTAATCTAATAAAGAAAATATATGTAATAGAATAATAAATGTACATGAACTAAATTAAAGGTTTATTTAATTTATGTAGCAATATATTTACGATTAAAATGATAGGTAAAATATATATTATACAAGGTAAAATCCAATCAGCCGCCCGAACCCATACCGGAGACCCGGCCAGGGACCAGGAACAAGGTTCAGTGATCACCAACCGAGCCCCCAGCACGAATCCAGGCGGCCGACCAAATCCCATCCTATATACTACATACTAATAGGTTACATATATAAATACATGCCTACCTCCGCCCATTCGATTAGTCTTGCTAAGAAGAAGGGCAAGAAACTTAGCAAGATCATGTCTTTTTTTCAACATAAAACTTATACTATACAATATATGACTTATATCTACTTTAACCAAGGGATAAGAAAATACAAGACAGTAGGAATTCAGGTTAATGAAAAAAAGAAAAACATATATATATCTTTGTCTACCTGTCTCATATAGTCCTTTTCCTTTTACAGTCTATAATCAATTAATGTTTACACCTTAGAGGAATCATAAGTTAAGAAATTATACTATTTAATTAAATTATAACTTACTACGAGTATCATTATCACTGTAACACCATGCTTCACCATCATCCAAATATTCATTTATTTTATAATATGCCTTTTTCAATAGGCCCTGCTTAATATACAGTTTAAACTTATTCTCTGACAAAGTAAGGACCTCCTTTGGAAGTTTATTGTAAAATCTTATACCATGTCCTACAAAAGAGGTACTCACCTTAGCGAGTCTGATTTTTGGAAAAGCCAGTTTATGCTTATTTCTGGTCTCCTTACAATGTTGCTTACCAAGCCTTGGGAAAGACTCAACATTTTTTCTGACATATCTAAGGACTTGGTAAATATATTCACAAGGAACCGTTAATATATTAATTTCTTTGAACTTTTGTCTTAATGAATCCCGGTGCTTCATATTATAAATAGCCCGAATTGCTCTCTTCTGCAAAACAAAGACTGCGTCTGTATCCGCGGCTCTACCCCATAACAGCATGCCGTATGACATAATGCTGTGAAAGTAACTAAAATAGACTAGTCTAGCAGTATCTACATCAGTAATTTGTCTTATGCGTCTAACAGCGTATGCGGCCGAACTAAGTCTACCACATAGGGCTTCTATGTGGGGACCCCACTGAAGACGAGAGTCTACCGTAATGCCTAAAAACTTTGTTTCGTTAACTAACTCCAGCTTGGACCCCTGCAAAAGCAAATTACCATCCACTTGAATTACATTTGGTAACGTAAATTTTATACACTTTGTCTTTTTTGCGTTTAAAACTAAATTATTTACAGTAAACCAATCAAGCACCAGTGATAAAGTTGTATTCGCGCCGTCAAGGATATCTTTACGTCTATTAACTTTAAAAATAAGTGACGTGTCGTCTGCGAATAATACTATCTTCGTTAAGTCTTTAACTAAATATGGAAGGTCATTTATGTAAATTAAAAACAGCAAGGGCCCTAATATGGAACCCTGCGGGACACCCATTTTAACTAATGCTCCACTTGATTTTACCCCGTTAATGTCTACCTTTTGAATACGATCACTAAGATATGACTTCAATAACGCCAAAGATTTGCCCCTCACTCCGTAGTGATCCAATTTACATAAGAGTGTTTCATGATTAACGCAATCAAAGGCTTTCGAGAGGTCACAAAATACACCAAATGCATCTTGCTTTTCTTCCCAAGCATCAAAAATGTGCTTAACTAAAGCAACTCCTGCATCTGTGGTTGACATCCCTCTAGTGAATCCATATTGTTCACAGTGAAGTAACTTATTTAAATTAAAATGAAATAACAATTGATTAAAAACTATTTTTTCAAAAACCTTACTCAATACCGGTAAAACTGACACAGGTCTATAGTTTGAAGGGTCCCCGTGGTCGCCTGATTTAAAAAGGGGGATCAATTTACTAAACTTCATTAAGTCAGGAAAGATACCATCATCTACACATTTATTAAAAATTAATGCCAAATAAGGAGCTATTAAATCAATAACAGAACTTATAACTTTCACAGATAGGCCCCATAAGTCCTCGGTTTTTTTCAAGTTAAGCGATTTAAATGCTTTAATTACAGTTAATGAATTAATATGTTTAAAAGCAAATACAGAAAGACACTGAGGTACGTGATCTATTAAAAGATCCTGCGCAAGCCTAGGGCTTGAATTTAAATCTTTAGTTGTTAAGGAAGGAATTTCAGTAAAGAATTGTTCAAAGGCATTCGCAACTTCTTTATCTCCTGTAACGACTTCATTGTTAATACTTAACTTAAGTTCGTTATCTCGTTTCTTACTTTTCCCAGTTTCAGTATTTATGATGTTCCATACTGTTTTTACTTTGTTATCGGACCTTTTAAGTTTTTTATTCAAGTAGATACTTTTTGCTTTTAAACACACCAATTTAAAGATGCGTGAGTAATTTTTCACGAATTCAGTAAATTTAACATTATTGTTGTAGGACTTTATGTCGTATAATTCGTATAAATGATTTCTGCTTTTATAAATACCTGGTGTCGCCCAGTCACTGAAGGTGATTTTACTTTTGTTAGAAAGTTTTTGCATCTTAAACGTATTTTCGAACTCTTTAGAGACTATGTTGAAAAGGTCTGTAAAGAGAGCGTTTGGATCGTCTTGGAGAAGATTAAAATGTGCTAATTTAACTTCTAGATTTGCTTTGAAACAATCTACTTTGAGAGTTGTAATAGGTCTGCAAAAGACTTCTTTGGGCAGTTGTTTTACGCTTTGTTTAATGGTTATAGTTTGGCCACTGTGATCGGACTGCAAGCGGTTGATTACTTTATTGTCTGAATACTCACAATCACAGAATATATTGTCGAGGCATGACGCAGTATCCCGAGTAATTCGAGTAGGTTCTAAGAACACATTAGACAAATTAAATGATTTGAATAAATGTAATAATTTTGAGCGCATAATCGATTTTTCTAGTAAATCTACGTTAAAATCTCCACATATAATAACTTTTTTCTTTGTATCAAATAATAATTTTAAAACCTCTTCCATTGCTTTTTCAAAAATGTTGTAATCTTGTCCTGAGGGTCGGTAAACACAGAGAATAATATATGTACTCATTTCTATGCAAGCTAATTCTAGTTGATGTTCTACAGAAAGTTTTACAATGTCTTTTCTTTCCTTTGCTTTTATACTATTTTTTACAAGAATCATGGAGCCACCTTTTTGTATTTTTAATCTATTGTAGCAACTAAGAACACTAAAATTATTAACATTAAAATGCATATTATGTTCATGTAGATGATGTTCGGTTACACACAAAATATCTGTTTTTGATTCCTCTAAGAACAACTCGATTGAAAGTATTTTGCTGAGAAAGCCGCCTTGTATGTTTTGATGTACCAGCTTTAATACAGGCGGCTTTCCCATTGTCTTCAATTCTAAAAAGAATTTTTTACAATTTTGTTAGTACTTGTACTAACCGTGTCAATAGGGACAAAATTATGTAAATAATTAACATTACAAATACCATCAATTATAACTGGTATTGGAAAATTTCCTGTTACACTCTTTGTAACAGATTCACTACCTTCTAAAATGCATGCTAACTTAGTAGCTAATTGTTTTTTATAATAATTTGCAAGGTACAAAGTACCTTCTGTCAAAAAAAAAATCACGAAATCACAATGTTCATATAAAATTTGGAGCAACAATAACTTACTCAAACGAGATTTTCCGTCTTGGTGAAGAAAAAATAATTCACGCAAGTGCCGAAGAAATATTTGTATTGCACCCAATGATTAATCTTATCTAAAGATTGATATAAACGAGCTCAGATATTATTTATACAAGTCTAACGTTGCTCGGCAATCAATAAGGGATAATTTCCAGCTCTGTTCTTTACCACCCACCAAAGACGCAAAATAGCAGCATTCATATCTTGTGTGCTTGCAAGTGCAGCAATGGATGAGAAACGATCTCCTACCATGTGAGTGAGGTTGCAACAAGCGTGGACCTGAACAGCTGCACCTGAACAGCTTCAACATCTGATTAGTTGTGGGTGTAAGAAGGGATGTCAACGCTGGTGTGAGTGTCGGAAAGCAGGCTTTAACTTGCATGGCTGTGTGCCACCAATGCCTAAGACAATCGTGTGAAAATTCTCACAGATATGATGACGAGTGTTTATACAAATAAATATATAAGGCCGATACAATTTTTCATTAATTTTTTTATATAGAAAGGCCAAATTAGAAGAATTTCATGAAAACAATTTATGTATGTCGAACAAGTGTTAGAAGCGTGTTGGGATCGTATTTTATGGATATTAGTAATGGCTTGCATTTTATTGGAATCCTACTAGCGTAAGAATGCAAGGAGATACATTTTTAATACATTTTATTAAAATTGGCATACAGCTTATTCAATCATTTGTATTTTGTACTAAACAAAGTACCTAGCAGTACATAAATATCCATATCTCAGAACGCAAGCGGGGAAGGGATAGGGGAGTTACCGTATTTATTCAAAACATAGTTATGAATATATGTACCAAATTTCATACCTGCTGTTCTCGGCTAAAAATAACAATAAAGAAATTTCACCATAAATTCTTTAGGCCAGCACTCGGTAACTTCAACTATTTTAATTGATTTTTTAAATCGTGCCGAGAGTTTTTCTTCGCTGTTCAGCAACTTGTTAGTGTATAAATTAATACACTTGCAAGTTGTTGCTTGACTACGATGTAAATACATTCCGAAAAAATCTCTGGTGCAAACTTGACCGCAGGACTCAAACCTGGGTCTCAACATCAATAGGAGTCCGACGACATACCGCTGATCGGCCCCTGAGTTGCCACACAAACAGATTTCTTACCATGGTGAAGTAAGGACTGTCATGCTAGTTACTGGCAATCAGATTGGTTTTACTATTTATGAGTTACGTTGCTCACAATACTTTTGAAAAAGCTGTTACTTCTTTAGTTTATGATGTGATCATTATGACAAGATGATGTAATTAGATACATGATAATAATTAAGCAATGTCTTGGAGACAAAACATTAAATATGATAACTAATTAATGAATCACTGTTATTGTTAACTATATCATATTTCAACAAAGTTGTTGAAAGGTGACTGGAAGAATTGGTTTTTAGCTATAGCCCGCCTTTGTATAATACTATGTATTCATTATAACTTCTGCTTGTCTGTCTGTATTCTGTTTTATTTTTTGTGTACAATAAAGTGTTTATTAATTCATTCATTATGTTGTTCTAAAACAAGCTCATAGTACTGAGGGCTTGAGCTGACAATAAATAAATATAAGGTAAGCGTATTCATTCATTCGTACCGAAAACAATCTAAATTACTTTTGCTTTCATGAGTCTCGGGTCAATGAACCGATAAATACGAAACTATACATCATCCATGTCAAAAAGCACATAGAGTGGCGGTGGCGGTGGCAGCGATGGGAGGATATTTTATACAATACAAATAAGAGAAAACTATGTTCAACTCACTATCTTATTTCTTCTTGGTTCACTTTAATGTTTTTCGAGTTCAGAAAAATATAATTATTAAAATTCTACGGAATAGTCAATTCCTCATTCAAAAATAAATAAGCAATAAAGAAAGTAGAAGTTTATTTTAAATCTAATGACAAATTTCTTGATTGATAGCAGATGAATTAAAGTGCCCGCGGTACGTTAAAAAACCTTTACCTGATGATAAAAGCATGCCACTTTGCACAGTTGTTGGCACGGCCCTTATAGTTGATTTGATCTGACGTATTTTAAAATTCGTTTATCGGGGGGAAAATTTTTGGGATAATGTCTTATAATACAAAGTAGCTTAGACATTCAAGTTAGTAAAATATAAATTAGTGCAAGAGATTTGGCTGTCACACCAACTAGCATCGAGTTTCAGCGGCGTTGCATAGTGCTTAATCGCGCGCGACTCCACTAGTTGAATCACAAGTGCAAGGAGCGTGACGTACTGTTTAATCACAAAAAAATATCGTGTCACTCTCCTCGCACTTGTGATCCAGCTAAGTGGCGTTGCGTGCGATTGCGTGCAAAACTCTTTAGGAGTTGACGGTCCAGTAAAAGGTTCAGTCTTAGGAATTTCGTTCAAAAATTTGCCGTTTTGTTGCAAAATTGATGGTGACTCACAAACTGGAGACAAAACCTAAAAAAACAAATAAACTAAGCTTACAAACGATAAAGTAAAAGAAGATCGAAATTGTTTGAATTTCACCTTAGTTTACCATTACTTTACCTGTATGTCATCGAAATCCAATTCATTGTAACTGTAGGTCAACATGGATTTAAAGGAGCAGAAGATGCAGGTTGGATGTAATCTTTGTCCATATTGGTAATCAAGGCTGTGACAACAAATTGTTTGCAGACAATGCTGTCGTTAGAAGAATCTGAGGTGCCATCTTGGGCTTGATCCAACGATATATTATTCGAATTCGTGTTTTTTTTTCATGTTCACTTTCTGTTTGCTTTGGCAGTGTCTTAAGGCAAGTAAATTCAGTTTCAGATGAATATTCATCACTGCTTGATATATAGCAGCCACTTAAAGATTTTGTACCAACATTATTCAAAGAATTACGTTTTTGTTTCTTTTTTCTTTGTGATGTTTTGGGAGTACGATGATGACCTGAGAAGTCCGTTTCAGATTTATACTCATCAGAACTTGATATGCAGTAATCACCCAAGAACAGCTCTGGAAACTCGTCCTCAACTTTATAAATATCAGAAACTAATTCTTCAACAAGGGATCTACAAAACAATGCGGTCGAAACCAATTCTGTTTCCGGAAATTTTCGAGGTGAATGCATGGCAAGACCTGATTCTTCACATATTTCTTTGATTTCATCGCCTTCTATTTGTTTCCTACAGATGTCTATCATCTTTGTGCTTCTTTTAAATGGTTTCATTCTATTGAGGAAAGAAAGAAAAAAAAAAGTAAATAATAATATTGATGATGGTCATGAGCGTAACATACCGAAAACAGTTTTTAAAATGTAATAACTAAAACACGGTTTTACCGGATGTCGAATGATTAGAATAAAATTATTTATTTTTATACGAGTACCAACCCACTTCTTACCGGCAAGCAAATATTATTTTTAAGCCTTGCTGCGCAATTTCATTGCAACTAATGTAATGTAATATACTCAGATAAAATCTGAGGTAATATAACTCAAACAAATTTTATGAAAATAATACTCGATTCTTATTAGCACCACCAAAAACAAAATATAGTAATTATTTTTTTTTTATTTCATACGTGATAAATGGTTTTATTTTCGTTCTATAAGAAAATTGATTTAACTATAAAGTAAAGCGAACAAAAATTCTAAGAAGGTATAAAGGGAAAAATGGTTTAACTTACTTCCTCGTAATTGATTTGGGACAGATGTGGAACGTCTTCCCCCGGTAAAGTCGTTTTCTGTACTGAGAAATCGTTGCTCTCCCCTACCCCGCTAACACCCGCAAAGCACTCTCCTTGCCCCGCGGTCAACCCCGCGTCTGGGCGACCTAAATCGTTTTACACAAAAGCTGTTGTAAATATTCTCGTGTAAATGGGTTTAAATCTAGTTAAATCCAATTCCATAAGACAAAATAAATTGTTCCAGAGGATTCAATTATAAGTAAATCCATTTTCACGAAAATAATACCATGTTGAAGCGTGAATATACATAGATCATATTAAATTTACACCTTAATTCACATTAAATGATATTTCGGTAAGCGATCTAAGTCTATTTAAATCACTGTGTACCACCAAAACATTGACTTAAACCATTTTGTAGTTTGTCTATCTCCGGAGTTATTAAAGATATCAAAATTCCAGTAAAATCATTTTGTAGAGAAAAAAAAACCGAGTGAAATGGTAAGAAAAGCTCATATTATGACTAAGTTGAGTTAAACCGTTATAAACCGGAGGCACAGAAGTATTTGTTTTGCGGCGTTCACAGTGACACAGTTGTCCCATTTACGCCGTACATGAAAAATTTTCTATTACTTTCATCAGCTCTCCATCTATGTCTCCTTCTGTTAGCTGACTGTGGTGAACGAAGCTTCAATTTCGTCTTCTTTGACCCAAGCACTAAAAGCACTACGATTGCCTTTTGTTGCAAACAATGACACAGTATCACATCCAGTGATAGCATGGAAGGCACAAAGGCTATTGTTTTTCTATTTCCGAGAAGCTCAGCAATCTTGTGCGTTGTTTTGTACTGACGGTGCTTCCCAAATCCATACTGCATAATCCATATTCTATGAGCCCTGCATTTCTCAGACCTGGGTTAAAGGAAATTGCAAGCACAATGACGTCAGTATCGTTAATTCTAATGGCTGTGGTTTTAGCGCCTGTAGACACCAGGTCCTTGGTGTGTAAGATGCAGTGGCGAGGCTAGGCGTGGGTGAAGCGGCCTCTTGTCTATGGCCTTGCACTTAAGGGGGCCTTGCGCAACGGCCTCCTATGCTGATTTAGGCCGAACGTAAACTTATATATCTACGCTAAATAGTAAAATTAGAAACCTAAAAGAACCTACTAAATAAAGGTTCCAGCACGGTTCTAGAAACATGAACAGCAAAGTAGTGGGGATCTGCGAATGCAATTTTTGCGGACGGACCCAAAAAATCACTTCTTGCGCAATCCCGTGCTGGGACTTATAATATAAGGTTTACCACAAGTAAAAAATATTGAATTTATAAGAAAAGGGCCTCGTTGATGCGACTACGCTCGTGCGACTTTGCTCATTCGTCTATGGCTTATGACTAGATTAGTCGGCGCTATGCCACTGGTAAGTAATGATGCCCATCCAAATCTTCTATATTCACGCCAGTTAGGAATGTAATAGTTGAAAATCCTAATATTTGGCTTGCAGAGCCAATATTCTATCCATCAGCCTAGTTCGTCTACTGCTGGACATAAGCATTTCCAGGACTTTGCCACTCCCGGCGGTCATCCTGGAAGAAATTCCCATACTCACACATGCTGGGCAGGTGGTTTGGTGAGCGCGGTGCCGAACCCTTGCACCAGTGATGCCGCTGCCCGTCACCAGTCTGTTCCATATAAGTCCCGGCTATTAGGGATGGATATACCGCCATCCATCGGTCCCAGGCATGGTGAGCCTCCTGGTTTTTTGCCTGTGAGCTGTCCTCTTACTCTCCCCTGAATTACTTCGAGGGAGTATCCAAGTAATGCGGGTCAGTATTGTGGGCTCGAAAATAAGAATAGATTTAATAAAATCGATCACAGATGATGAACGTGATTATTACTTACTAAGTGACAGACATTTCTAACAATCTGTTGACAACACATTTAAAAATAAATTGCGGCTATTGAAATTCGAATGAACTGGTGTTTTGTTAACGTACTTACTACCCTCCGGTTGCGCCTCTGATGTGTTGGTAGACACTGAATACTTTGAGCATACTTACATTTTTTGCCTGTTACATTTTAAAGCATTGGGAACGTAACGTTTATTCTAAAATACAATATATGGAGCAAGAATTACCTCCACCCTCATTGAAATCAGTTTCATTAATTGAAATATCACTCTCTCAGACAGCAATCGCAACAATGGCCCCTCTATTTGGCCCCTTACGGCATCGTTCCTAAACGTAGAGAGGACTATGTTCACAACACCTAGCTGAAATTTAGTTAAATTTGTTAGCACAGGAGGATTTTAACAGAACCAAGAGAAGTAATTAGCAACCTCTCTTGTTTAATCCAGTTTATGTTGTTTCAAAGTTAGATTGCAACGTTAATTTTAAAATGGCTGCCGCTCGAGCCCTTTATATACAGAACGAAGCTGATGTACTATGTAGGTCTGTGCTTTGGAGATCAAGACAAAGTTAGTTTAAATACCACTTTAGCCTCCACACAGCTTCAAGGATAACTTTTTGGTATCATTATATTTTTTGGGTTCCGTACCTCAAAATAAAAAAAAAACATGTTCACTATGTTGCCTGTCTGTCTGACAGTCAAAACTCTTTTGCTCGGGCCCCGTGTGAGATATCTAATTGAAACTGATATCACCTAGAGAAGTCGCCCCTACTGTGCAGTTAAAAATCTGGCTTCTAAGTCAACGCAAAACAATTTATCCCTTAATAAAACATTGGGAGCTATGCTTCCCACCTCGTAAATCGACGTTTTTCTTTATATGGTAACACCAAATGAATCCAGGATATTTCTGAACGCAGACATAGGAAAAAATATAATAATATTATAGGCAACACTCATCCGAAAAATTACAATTCTCGTCGTCATTCAATGTCAAATATCGTTGAGGAGATTTTTTGTACAAAAGCCGGTGTTTACGATTTATTTTGTATGTTCTGCTGTGAAAAAAATCAGTTACGTAAATGTGAGTCGGAAATATGAAAAGTAGACTACATTTTTGTTGCTTTGACCAGAAAGTATCCACAGGATCATTTGTATCTAGCTAGATAGCTTCGCCTAAAATTGGGTCTTTTAAGTGGGAAGATACCATCCCAATGTCCATTTTTACTTTTTTTCTGTCATTTTATCTATATATAAATACCAGTGTTTGTTGAATAGGGAAAACTTACCAAAATTCATAGTAAGGTTGTTATTTTGTACCATGTATTTTAGTGTTTTATCTGAAATGTAAATTTTCTTGTTTTAGAAAAAATATATTTATTAGAGGTTGTTTCAAAAAGTTTCATACAGTAGACAAGCTAAAAACTAAAAATAAGTTTATACTGTAGAGACAAACAAAAAACACTAGATTCATAAAAAAAAAAAATATTTACTCTTGTCACAAGTTAAGCCAGGGTAAATAGGTAGTAAAAAAAATATGTCGTTGTAATACAAGACAATGGGAGCTATAGTTCCCACTTGCATGATTTTGATGAGCGCAAGAAGAGATATCGGGAGCTACATTTCCCACCAAAAATAGGTGACTTCCCCCATATTACCCCCCTTTTTTAATGGATATTTGAAATCTACGACCCAAAATTACTCTAAAACCGATCTTAGTTTGGCATTTACTCTTCCACATGCTCGTATTTGATTAAGGGTTATTGCCCTTTAATCCGAAACCAGTTGGGAGAAAGCATAAATAAATAGTGAAACTACGCATTTTGGGGAAATGTAAATTGTTGTTTTTTTTTACTTTTAAGCTGGCAACACTTATGAAAATATGACACCTTGAACTGAAACAGCAATGTGAAAGTTCACGTGGATTTAGTGAAAGAAAGTGTTAAATTTTCGATAATTATCACAGAAAGGTAATTACAGATAAAAATATCAAAATTGTTTTACAAAAAATCTTGTAAATAGGATATGGTTACAATTTCATGTGAAATCACCATTCAAGCGCTGTTGTATTGTATTTTAATATCTTCATTATTGATATGAACCCTCATAGTGTGAAATAATTCCCCTGCACGATTGCGATTTATGATTACCTTTTATCCTATCATTGAAATCGAACAAAATTATTTCCTGATCTCGTTTTCGTTTTTGAACGAAGTTCTTTTTTGATATCTTATCTGGTCCAAAGGCAAAGTTTATTTGGCTAGGTTTAAAAAAAAAAACTGCTCCCCAAATAACGTGTCTTTGGTGAAGCTGGAGGCCGAGCCGCGTTTTCGAACGAAATTATTTTTTCATCTCTTATTTTGATCCCCAGATAAAGCATTTTTGGCAGACGATGGCTTAGCCAGGTTTCCGAACGATTTTTTTTCTGGATCTCTTTTTTGATCCCTAGATATAAAATTATCTCTGGCAATGCCAAAGGCTAAGCCACGTTTCAAATTGACATTAATTTTTGAGATCTTATTTTGATCTCCAGGTAAAGTGTTTTTGGTCGTGTCCGAACACATTTTATTTTAACTCTTCTATTTTGATCCCCAAATAAAATTTCCAGGTAATCTGTCATTGGCAAAGCTGAAGGCCGAGCCACGTTTTTGAAAGATGTTATTTTTTGATAACTGATTCTAACCCGTAATTAAATATCTAGTATATCTACAGCAAGGTTATCCACGGCTTTGCCCGCTTGTTGTTGTTGGCGAAAAGAGGCGGATGGAAACCTCAAGGGGATGATTTCATAAAAAAACTCTGAAAAGCGTCAATCCTTATTTCTAACCAAAAGACCCAATATCAATTTTTATGGTTTTAACTACATAAATAACGCAATTCCCATACAAACTTTTATCCCATATTTTATCACCTTAGAGAGTTATTTTCCAAAAATGCTGAAATACATGATTCTTTATTTATACCCAAAAGGCTTTTTACCAATTTTCATGATTTTAACTACAAAGCTAAAGAAATTCCCACACAAATATTCGTCCCCCATTTTACCCCTTCAGGGGTTGATTTTGCAAAAATGCTGGAACTAATTATTCTTATTTTCTAAATAAATTGTTTTCTACTAATTTTAATTGTTTTCATGGTAAAAAAATCCCATAAAAAATTTCATCCTCCATTTTACTTTCTATGGAATGATTTTGGAAAAATCCTGGAACATGTCATTCTAAATGTATAACCTGAAAGCTTTATACTATTTTTTATGGTTTTAACTACAAAACTAACGATAATTTACAAAATTCTCGTACAAACTTTGATACCTGTTTTACCCCCTTTGAAGATGATTTTCCAAAAACACTGCAATATGAACATGACAATGACGTTTTATTTCTAACTGAAACTAATTTTCGTGGTTCTAACTTTAAAACTAACTAATTTCCTACACAAATTTTCATCCTCTATTTTACACCTTCAAGGGTTGAATTTAGTAAAATCCTTTCTTAGTAAGCGTTGCCATTACAAACGTAACCTGCTGTCAAAATTTCATGTTCCTGGGTTTAGCCGTTTGGGCTGTAGATGACGAGCGAAAACTTGTAATTTTATATAATACTAGTGGCCCATCCCGGCTTCGCATGGGTGGACAATATTTTTAAACATTTTGGGATAAACGTAGAGTAAATGTATCTTTATGCAGGACATACTTAGTTGACATAACTACAATAGTTGGACAATGATACCGCGTGATATGTTGTTTAATATTGTAGTACATCTTCTCTTGTCTTATTTTTTCCTATCTTATCTTACATTATTTTGTTCTATCATCAATAGTTTCCACAGCGCATGCGATGAAAGACATTTTATTGCAAATTTTTATACACCTTGGGTTACATTATTAAAGTTTTAATAGGGATCCCTAAATAAATAATATATAGCCTACCTATGTTACTCAGGGACAATGTAGCATTTCAACGGTGAAAGAATTTTTGAAATAGTTTCTGAATTTATTCGTTACAAACATACAAAAATACAAATCTTTCCTCTTTATAATATTAGTGAAGATGAGAAAATAAAGTTTCGTGGCGGAAATTTAAGCTGATTTCAAACTACACTAGCAAAAAAAAACGACAAGTTGTGTTCAAAAACAAGAAGGGTTCGAACTTCGGCGTTCCAGACGAGATCTGTCTCCGCAATGTTGGGGTCCATCTTCCTGACGAGATCTGCCTCCGCAATGTTGGGGTCCATCTTCCTGACGAGATCTGTCTCCGACATTTTGGGGTCCATCTTCCTGACGAGATCTGTATCCGCAATGTTGGGGTCCATCTTCCTGAGGAAGGCAATACCTACAAAAGGTGTTGTTTCTGCAGCACCAAGAAGGAAGAAAACAGAACTAAAATACTGTGTCCACCTGTCAAGTTACAATGTTCAAAGAAATGATTCAAACGTTTAAAGTCTTAAATCAAGACACCTTCAAAAGGACTCCCGAAGGAGGGGAAGTGGGAGGGGTGGGAGTTAAGCGCCCTCCTCCCTGAGTTTTTATTTCGAAAACTAAAACCTTATATAAAGGGGGTGCTTTTCTTGAAACAAATAACGCGGTATTTAAAATTTGAGTAGATCTCATTCACACTTATTTTATTTGAAAAAACGAACAAAATCGAAAAAGCGATACCTGAGAAAAAATCGATAAGAAGTGTAAAAAAGAAGGGTTACAAAAAATTTTATTGAGAGTTTTTATATGAATCGATTAACGTAGTTTGTAAAAATCGAATTCCTTAAAGTTTAACCAAGATTTTTTTTTTTATGGCTATACTTATCCTAATTATTGCAACAAAATCATCGGAAGGAATTTAGTACTACTGGTAAATAGATAAGGGGAGGAGATGAGGGTGGGGGGAGGAAGGGAGGGAAGTGACCCTCCCCTGTGAAGGGGGTGTTGCGAAACCGCGTAGTTTTTGAGATATTAATTTTTCAAATTTTGAGGTTCTGTTGGTCCAAATTAATAATTTACGCATTTTAGAATATGAAAACTTACTTTTTATGGATAAAATTGACTCTTGCTTTAGCTCTGGCGCTCGGAGCGCGGCACTTGACACGTGCAATTCGTTGCAGGCATCGTCACTCGCATCCGTTCCTTTGCCTGCTCCTCACCGCACGCTGGCGGCGCGCCCCTTTGTCACCTCCAGTTTTCGATATACACTCTAGTTGTAGTAGCCACAAGACTGCGTAGAGTCAGCGGTGCTCTGATTCGGTTTTGGTATAGATTCAACCTTTATCCCGAGGAAGTGGGTCGCTCTAATTCGGTTTTAGTACAGATTCAAACTGCGAGTACAAACACTGACTGAACGAAAATAAGATGGCCGACCCCTAACCAATGATAAGCAACCGCAGAGGGGTGCGTTTCGTTCCATGCAAATTTTTGCTACACGGAACGTCAAAATATCAGCCTTAAAACTTGCCAACTTCTTTTGTTTTGTGAAACGGAACGTTCGTGTCACAAAATTGCGTTTGGTTACAATGAGGGGTTTTCAAAGTCAAATTAAAAAAGAAAAAGTAGTACCGAACGACTCAATAGATGGCGCAGCCTGTACTAAAAGTGTCAAAAAATGTCTTCCTGGCAACACTGGATTCTTTTGATTTTGACACTTCTTCTTTGCTTCTTTCTTTTTTATGATCAATCCATGCCTCAAATGTATTATTGCTATGATCCATTGTTCTTTCCGTAATTAGTTGTACTGTGTGTTCCTATATTTTTACAACTAGCTACAACGCATGAGCTGACCATGTTGAAAGTTGAATGAAATACCAAGCTATTAACGTAAGTAATATAGATAGAAAACAAAACAATATAAACACAACAAAATAGGAATGTCTTTGTGAAGGGTTTTGTTGGATTTAACTATTGAATTGACAATTTTTATCTTGCTGCCCACAGATTAAAAAACAATCTTTGCTTTTTGACACTTGAAAGCAGGGTAACGCCATCTGTGTTTACCTCTAAAAGCTTGATCAAGGTCAGTCTGGAAAACCGCTCATTGTCAAACGTTTCGTTCAGAAAAAAATGCATAGAACTTATGAAATTTTGAAAAATCATATCTTAAAAAACTAATTCGAATCGCAAAACGCGACTACCACAGAATGTCTTTTTGTAACCATATCTTTCACTAAAAAAATCATGAACCCGAAAGCTTTTACCAGTAGTATCGAATTAAAGCCAAATCATCCAAAGTCTGACATTTTATTTCTGTTTACCTCTTATATCCCCTTAAGTTATATTCTTATAATTGTTTGTCATTTGTCGAAATCTACTGATTCACTTGTGTTACAAGAAAATTATAAAAAAATGTAGAATGTCATAATTTATTTATTTACGTAACAAATCGTGCCCAAACCAACAATGTACTTACAATTAATGTTTCAACGCGTCGCCGTCACATAAAAACATCATCACCGATAACTTGGCCTTGAGTCCTATCGTCTTCGAACGTCACCATTTTGTCTCTGGACTTCGGCCCACAAATTATTTTCTCGCTTTTGGTCTTGTCACCAGTAAGTGATGACAGATCGTACAGTTCTCCTACCATTCCACTCAGATTGAACTCGCTAAGACTTCGTGGAACAAAGTACTCCATACACTTCTCGGTATGTCCCGCTGAACGTCTGGCTGGAGTATTCCTCTGAAAACTATCTTCACTAAAAGTGGCAGACTTCCTTCGTGGAAGACTGTTGAACTTCGTCGGATTCAGACTATCTATCTTGAAGGTGACTTGCTGGCGCTTTTCCTGACAGCTCGTGAACGCTACAGATGGTCTGGACTCTGCAGCCTGCCGATGTCAGGAGACCACTGACATTGCTAACCTTTCATCACAAGGTTTTTCTACATGTATCACTCTGGACTTCGGAGCTCCAGTACAAAGTGCCGTAAAGCTCCTCAATGCCGTGGCTAGGTCTTCTTGTATCAGATTAAAACACATGGCGATAACTACGATACCGATTAAAATATAAATACAACACACGCCTATCGCGATGTCCTCAGCTTTGGCCGATATAGTACTGGCGTAAAGACCAGGCTTTAAGTCTCCCAGACCTATAGTGGCGAGACTTGAGAAGGAGAAGTAGCAGCCGTCCACAAGACTCCACTTCTCAGTTTTATGAAAAACTAATGTTCCTATTCCTAAGTACAGTACGATCAGAAGGAAACTGAGTGTAATCGGCACACGAGTGTGGTCTCGGCATGTCCAGTGGTAGCCCACACTGAAACTATCCAAGTTCAGCGCCGCTTGGAACGGTGTTCCCTTCTGCCTCCCGTAAATATCATCCGGTTTATCGCAGTTCAGGTAGTGTTTACGTTCTGGTGCGTATCTATTGAGGCAGTCTGAGTTGGCGTGGAAGTCACCACGCCGTACGCTAGAGGGGCAGATCTTGGAGTAGAGCACGCGGAAGTTCCTCGCGAGCACATCTCCGATGGTGGACAGGTATAGCATGACGATGGGGATGCCGACGCACGAGTACGCGACCGCCGCCATTTTGCCCATACTGGAGTTTGGAGTGAAGTTCCCGTGACCTGCGAACAAACATTACACTCCGTTTATAATATTTCCAGTATGTCAGCCAAATTTGAAAAAATAATTATTTGGTATATAAATTAACCATTATTTATTTGTGATTTTTTTAAAAATTGTCCGGTGACCATGTCACTTGAGAATTTTAGACATTATACTGATTGTGATGTGTGATTACTTTTAAAAAAAAGTGGTCTGTCTCTGTCTGTCTACTCATCTGTCATCTAGCTTTCAAATTAGTCTGAAGCTAATTATTATAAATTTATCTTGATAGCAAAGGACACATTTCTAAACAGCCATTACTCAAGTGACGTCGCACGAGGGCTAATGGAGGTTGCAGCCTTTTCGTAAAAATATTCATCATCATGAAGTTTTTTAGACCAAAACTTCGAAAATACGGCTTATTAAACCTAAATCTTGAAATGGTTTTCGAATTAACACACCTTAACATAATTTAATCTATGCCAATTAGAAAGAATACAGAAAATATTTTTCCGTTGGATGAACTACACATCACAACAGAATATTTATACCTGACTACTTTGATTTATGTCGGAAAAACCACATTCTTCCTCAACAGTAGCATCGCTTCACAGCTGATATTATGTTTATAATGTGATTATTATCAAATAATATCAATTGTCCTAAGTTGCTTGCCAAATTAAACTTTTATTTTCGTAACCGATCAAGATGAAAATCCCTAATTTCTCTCTTCCAGCAGCAGGTACCAGCCATATGTAGAATCTGTGGCAAGTATGTAGCAACATTATAACATAGAACATGTTTATTGGTAATGTGCATTACAAGTCAATTTTATAAAGATGAATCAAATAAAAAAAATTAATAAGCATTCAGTACATGTACATTATACAGATACTATACAGTAGCACTTGACATTAAATTGTAATTAAAAATTAAAATAAAATCACAGTGAAAAATACAAATTAAACAATGATATTACAAACGCAAAAGAGACAAAACACTGTTCTATACAGAATTCCTCCACACTGTAGAGGTTCCGCTGAATTAACTATTGTTTCAGTTTTATTTTGAAGGCGCTGATAGTGTTGGTTTCTGTCACATGTAACGAAAGATGGTTGTAGAGCTTGGGGCCCATTATGTATGTCACTTTTGATGTTTTTGTCAGTTTATGACCAAGTGAGAAGAGTTTGTCAGCACTTCGGGTGCAGTATCTATATACATCACTGCCCTTCTTATAGAGGTGCAAATTTTCAGGCATATATACTGCATGTTTACCGTTGGATCACGATCGACGGCAACGTCAGGATACCCAGCTCCTTAAAGTAGGGTTACGCTGATGTGCGCTGTGACGACACCTGTACCACCGCACGAATGGTCCTTTTCTGCATCCTGAAAGTGCGCTCCTAGTCGGCCGCGCCCTCCCACAGCTCGGCGCTATATTGCAACAGGGAATGTACTGTCGCGAAGTAGCACGTGCGGACTACGTGACTAGGATATTCATAGCTTTTATGTAAAACGTTACCAAATATACCACAACTTTACGCACGATACGCACTAGGGGCACGCGCCACTCTAATTATTCAGTCACCCACGAGCTGTCAAGGTGGGAGGTTACGTCTTTTCGATCACGGCTCGTATTAACACACAAAAAAACACTGCAGTGGCGTAGTAATACTTTATATTCTCTGGCAGTGGTGACCATTGTGACAAAAGTAAGTATCGATCACTTTGGTTTTATTGAATGATGCAAGATGGTGCCAACCACTGCTGCCGCGAGTGTTTTCGTATGCGAAGTTAGGATGGCATTTGTGTTACTATTTATTTTTATATTTTATGTTTATTTATATTTATTATAATAATAATAAATATAAATAAACATAAAATATAAAAATAATTATTATATTATTCTTTTTTACAAATCGGTCTCTGACCTCTGACTAATTGACATGGTAGTGATGTATGGGTGAAATGTCAGAAATTTAATTCTGACTGGGGAAAACTTTGACATTTGACATGACTTTTGACAGTGTTTCTGAAAAATGTGTGTGGTTCCAGCGAGCCCTCAGGGCCCTTGGGATGTCCCCGCCACTAGGGGCTTACTTTAACATTTTTGTTGACTTTGACACTAAGGATGGGAAAAATTGACATCCTAGCGATGTCCCCCGCTACTGGGGTTGTACTTTTTGACTTTGACACTAGGGATGTCCCGAAAAAAAATTGTTTTGGCCATATCTTCTAAATTTTGTTTCGGCCATATCTTCGGAACCGAAGGTGGTACATCCCTAGTAGTTAGACCAAGGTGTGTAGAAAAAAAATGTTTTTTAAAGTCATAACTTTGACGGACTGTATCTTCTAAACGGCTGAAGTTAGACCCATGTTGACGTGTGTCAAGGAAAATATTTCGCCGAGATCTACCCCAACCCCAATGTCAAAACTTTAACGGCCCGTATCTCTCAAATGGCTGAAACTAGACCAATGTTCGTAGTATTTTAAGAAAAGAACTTGACAAAATCTATCTGAAAATAAAATAAAAATAAAACAGGCAAAAAAAAATTGCCAAAACTTTGATCGGCTATATCTCCTGAGCCGCTGATTCTATCGAGTTCGGGTTGAAACTACAGTGATCGGTTAGTTTATGGGCAGCAAGTTTTAAAATCTTGGGACAATTGGCCATGTTCACCAGAAAAATTAATCTTCGTCTTGTATAATAAATAATGCTTTCAGGATGTGGATAGCCCCTACCGCGGTTCTGTAGTGCATCGACAATGTTTGCGGAGGCAAAATAGCTCAAATTATATTTTCGAAACTACAATAGTGAATTCAACAGGCTTTTGCAATCACGCGTGAATTCTCACCGATAGTAGTGATGAGTGTGAGCGCGTATAGGAAGCTACCCGAGAAAGTCCACCGGGATCCCAAAGCCTCGTTCTCGAACCTCAGCACCTGGTTGTCGTGGGTCATGCCACCCCTCATGCTCTTTATCAGCACCTTCTGAAAGTCCATCAGCTCCTTAGCTGCAAGCTTGGTCCAGTTCTCCTTATACAGAATATTCAAGTCTTCCGTTATGGACCAGAGTTTCTCTACCGTCTTGGACCTCAGCTGCTGAGTAACGCCCTGCGGGTGGCTCAGGTTCGGCTTCGAGGCCGCCACCGCCGTCTCTTCGCCCCGCGACAGGCCTCCCTCTAGCACCAGGAACAGGAAGCCGCCCAGCAGGGTGTACGTCAGCACGAGGACGCAGACCGCGAGACAGGTGAGCGGGGATGCCTTGCGCTTGTGCGCGCATCGACAACAGAACAATTTAGAGTCTTCGAGACTTTTCTTTGATGCAAAACAGCATCTTGTGTCCTCAGTGTAGAGATCATTTTTACAGCAAGCCCGTTTGGATTGGTCTACTCTGTTTACCCCTTCCTCTAGCATGTTGTTGTGATATTAAGGATATCAGGACTTTATTAAAATCATCGTACTTTGTATTTATTGTGCCTTAATTTTCTCACTCTTAACATTCTGAATATTAATTGTGATGTCTTTAGCTCGAGGGTGAAGCATTTACCTGGAACAAAAGAAATATTGGCGTTACTTTAATGCTTTAAGAGGCTTCAGTAAGCTAGATTAGCAGCTCGAAATATGTCTGTACAAATATCGACAATAACGAAATAGAAATAACGTTCATGTCAGAATGCATTGCAAAGTGGCTGTTACGACGATCGCTGTGTCACCGCGTAACGCAAAATAGAGCAAATAATGCTTTCCACATGTGTAAAGTTTGATATTTAAAAGTTTTAAACATCATTGTGTTAGATTTTTGTATTGCTCGTGTGTGTGTGTGTATAAGTTTTAACCTTGTCTATTTTGAATTTAAAAAGTTTAAACTATTTATCAGATTTTTAAAGCATTTGAAAGATTATTAAATTTAATTGTATTTATTTTCTCGTTGTAGGTTAAAGCTTTTAAGATTTTAAAACATCACAATTATGGGACATGAGTCAATATGTGTGATATATATTTTTCAAAGTTTTGTGATATTCATATAGAAAGTTTAAACCGATTGAAAAACGTCTGTAACGCAGTTTTGCTTCTGAAGCCCCTTAAGATGTCTTTGGTAAACTTTGGAACCAAACCAAAGTTATATAAAATTTAAGAGCAATCGCAGAGATAGGGGATAACTTAAGTGATCTGGTTGTCGTGGGATAAAGTACGGGGTTCAGCGATCTGCGTTATAAATATCTGTTTGATACCATTTTATGTATTCTTAAATAAAAGTAATAGGAAAAGTAAAAACAAAAAAAAAAGTTAAAAAAAAGCTTTTTTAATAAAAGTAGCCGCTGGAGACGCGTCACAATGCCAGTTTCAAGGCGTTCGTGGCGCGAATACCGACAAGCAGGCTGTCAACCTTCATGAAGGAGGACTTCTGGCCGAAGGGCGTGGTATACCGGCGTTTTCGCGGTAGAGTACTACACCACCGGACCGGCACCGTGACGTTGTGCCAAAGTGACACTTTAGTTACTTTAAAAATGTATTAATTCTTTTTACGGGCCTTGTTGCCTGAAATAAAGCAATTTATTATTACTATTATTATTATTAACTCGATTCATATAGTCTTTTATGCATGTATAAGATACACAATCCATGTCACAATGTGACCTTGGAAACTAAAATAGAGAAAACATATTAAAGCTCCTCATACGATTTCGTTTCGCGTTGATAGAGATACTCGCCGAAGCGAGCACAGGCTCACATTTTTTATGTTTTTAAGTTAAGATTTGTTTTTTTATTTGACACGTTTATTTTTAATTTTTTTTATGTCAATATTGCTTGAACTCTTATTTATTATAGTATTTTATTATATAATATATATTATCGGGTCACCCGCAACGTCCTTCAGATCGTTAGTCCAACGGGCACGAGGGTGGCCTACGCTGCGCTTTGCTGTACAAGGTCTCCATTCCAATACCTTACGACCCCAATGGTCATCACGTCGGTGACAAATATGGCCAGTCCCCTGCCACTTCAACTTACTGATTCGGCAGGCTATATCGGTCATCTTCGATTTCTGACGGATATCTTCGTTTTGGATTTTATCCATCAGAGATATCCCAAGCATAGCCCGCTCCATAGCTCGTTGAGCGACCTTAAATCGGCGGATCAAGCCTTTGGTAAGAGACCACGCCTCAGCGCCGTACGTCATCACTGGAAAGACGCACTAGTTGTACGCTTTACCCTTTTAGCACTGCGGTATTGGATGTACTGCAGTCTACTGCATTCACATTGACCATTTGGGGCCATTTACGAAGAGTAAGACAGGAAATACCTATATCCTGGGTATTATTTGATCGGTTTAGTAAATGTATAATTCTCAGAGCAGTACGTTATACAAAGAGCAAGACCACAACTGCTATCTTACGGGAGACATTTTGGATCTTTGGTGATCCTAAGGTGCTTATCTCCGATCGAGATACCAGTTTTAACTCTGCTCAATTTGAGGAATTTGTCCAGGAGTTGGAAATGAAACACGTTAAAAATGCAGTGCCAATGCCCGGGGCCAATCGCCAAATATAGAAGTATAACCGATCTATTCTAGTCTTTCTCGCTGTATTAAATCATGGTGATGACGATAAGAATTGTAACACACATAAATACAGTACAATGGATTCTCAATAACACCTTAAATAAGGCCATAGGTCGGACTTCAGCAGAAGTTGTATGCTAAAAAAAAACAGTGAAAACGACAGAACCACACATTCATGACCTGAATGAGATTAAGCCAGCTAATGAAGATATAGCTACCAGTATGAGAAACACTTATTAAAATAATTCTTTCCAGATATATTTCGACAATACCTGTTTATACCTTGTTTATTATTTTAACTTTAACAATATACTTTTGAGTTTTGGTTTAATAGTGCTTATTTTTAATTTGTTTTTATCCAGCAAGAAAGGGTAGCTGTTACATAGCTTCGGAGTCAAGTACTGTCTAGTTCTTTCCCCGTAATAATTTTTTGCTGATGGCTGTGTCAATGTACCTTTCTTAACAGATCTAGTGTAATGGCGGCTTACTACTGGGGTTTTGTAGTCTTGAGTGAAATATGAATCTAAAGCAATTAAGTATTTAACTTTACAGTGAACAGGAAGGATCTTACAAACTAAAAATAAACTTTTAACAAAAAAAATAGCAACCGACTTCAATAGTAACAGCAGTCATTCACTAAAAAGTTAATAATAATTCTATAAAGACCGATGGTACCGAAGCAACACTTTTGCCGACTTCTTTCTTCCTGAAACGTTATGTTATCTAGAAGTCGGCGTTCTTATATTGGTTTTTATGTTGCTTTATCGTAGGAAATAGAATTATTATTAACTTTTTAGTGAATGACTGCTGTTACTATTGAAGTCAGTTGCTACTTTTTTGTTAAAAGTTTATTTTATTTCACATGTTTTAGTGTTGCTGGGTTAAATTGTGAAATATGGGTAGTTCTTGCAAACGTGGTTTTAATATGAAACGAAGTTCAAGTGAGTATAAGTAGCTATGTTTGAGTAGCTTCTTGCTATCAATCTCGAGTTATGTGATGTCATTCGTTAAAGAGTTCTACGGTGATGAAGCCAAGATCGAAGGTCAGGTGGGTACACTGGCAATTTTCAAGCAATGCCCTGCAATGAGCACCATAACACAAACTGATTGCCGCAACCCAAAGTTATGTGCTGTCATCCGTTGAGGAGTTCTATGGTGATGAAGCCAGGATCGAAGGTCAGGTGGGTATTTTGGTAATCTCCAAGTAATACCCTTGAATTAGCACCCTAACGCAGTGATTGCCGCAATCTCGAGTTATGTGCTCTGATCCGTTGAGGAGTTCTATGGTGAATATGGTGATGAAGCCAGGATCGAAGGCCAGGTGAAAGAATGATGATTTTCAAGTAAAACCTTGTAATCAGCACCCAGGTACAAAGCGATTACTTCAATTTCGAGAGGTATGCTGTCATTTTCTGAGGAGTTCCACTGCCTATCTCTGAAGACCTTCATCAGGTCATGACCAAACCTAAAATGGGACCTACCTGAAAGTATACTTTTTCAAACAAAAAAAAAATTGTTCAAATCGGTTCAGAAATGACGGAGTAATGGAGTAACAACGCCAAAAAAAAAAAAAAAAAAAAAAAACATACAGTCGAATTGAGAACCGCCTCCTTTTTGAAGTCGGTTAAAAATAACTTATCATACTCACCTTTACATTTCTCTTTTGTATTTTTATCCACAAAATATTTTAATATTCTTATTTGTAAGTGTTTTATTTGGTCTAAATAAGTTTTAAAGGTAAGTCCATACGAAGTTAAGCCGTAACTTAGCAATGAGTCAGCAAGAGCATGGTAAACAATGTACAGGATGCGTTTATTTAATATCCTATTCAGGTGGTAGAATTGGCCGAGTACTGATCTTAATCTATTGCTTACTAAAGGAGATTTACCAAAAAAAGATGTCCTGCCAAAAACTATAAAGAAGGTGACTTGATTCTCGTTCAGAAACAACCGAATAATCCAGGGGACAGTCATAAACTTATACCATGCTTAGTGGACCATATAGGGTTACTAAGGCTTAAGGTAACGACCGTTACGAATTTACCAGCATCCAAGACCATAATAAACAGAAATACACTGATGTAGTACTGTATGATTCCGCAGAGCCAATAAAACCTTGGATTACTTTTAGTGTTCCAAGTAATGATGGGAATCAACCTAATGATTCTAACAGTAGTACCGAAGACGAATGTACTACCAGAGACTATAAAGTATTACTACGTAAAGAAGCGAAACTCACCTCCCCACACGAATTTAACGTCCCCCGCGGTCCCCCGCAAGTTAGTGGCAAATCTGGAGGCAGGCAGAGCTCGAGTAGCATTCGTTCGCTGCGCGCGTATTTTGTTTTGTTTTCTTGATTTTGAACACAAACACTTGTACTATTTGTTTCATAACATTTGTTTTATGTTATGAAACAAATAGTACAAGTGTTTGTGTTCAAAATCGAGATGCTTTTTATGTTTCTTTAAGTGCCGACAATCGCAAGTACAAATCTTGTTTTGTTTTATTACGATACTGATTTTTAATCAATATGGTTCGTTATTGTGGTATATATGAATGCCTAGAAAACGGGGCAACCAATAAAGAACGGAGATTTTTCAAATTTCCTTCCTTCCGATGAACTAAGCCATTTTCTTTTATGTAAGTAAAAAACACCTCTGACTCCTCTGAAAGGATTTGTGTCGTGATGTGACGATGTTTAAATTTTACTCATATAAATTCACGCGTGCCACCGTTACAAAATTGTATCACCGCGCTAAGTATCGAACGATCGCCGCCGTTGCGGCATCATAAAAAGGGAAGGCGGCTATGACTAAAGCAAATACGGATGGCGGGCTGCGGGGCCATTGACCCCTGCGTTTGGACAGACGGGAGTCGATTGAAATATTTGTCTAATTTATTTTTAAAGTTATGAAAAAGCGGCGGTAACTCAGGGGTAGAACGCTGGCCTCTCAATCTTGAGATCTAGGTTCAATCCGCGGTTGGGAATGCACCAATGACATTTTCGGAATTTACATAATGCGCATCGTATTTGCTTATAGGTAAGTACTTCCCACTTTCTGAACGGTAAAGGAAAACATCGTGAGGAAACCTGTATGTCCTAAAAATCGTGTGTTTGTGCCCGAAGTACTTACGGCGATAGGGCTCACCTCCCACCACGTTGGGACGTAATATTTGTAGGTGAAACGCTGGTGTACCGAGTGTGGACTGTGACTTGCATTTCAAAGTTCACACTCGAAACACCTCTGACACCCTCTCGCGCATTCAGATCATGACGATATATATATATATATTTAATACAAATTTATCCATGGGGAACCAGAACTAGGACCTAGGGATTAACCACGCTAAAATTTAGGAAGATAATAATATAAGTTGCTGACTATTAAATGTTGTCCCTCTCGATCGACGACACTCACACGCTTGCTGCCAGCCGTAGACTTGCTCACGCACACACGCAAGCGTGTGCGGACAAGCCAGATGCGCGCGTGAGAGTGTAGGTAAATAACTTGAGCGATGACTATGAAGTGTCGGGGGTGTGGTACTTCAAATTCAAATTCAAATAGTTTATTTTGCAAAGCAGGTATAGATATATACACTTTTTACACGTCAAATTTAATCTAATAAAGAAAATATATGTAATAGAATAATAAATGTACATGAACTAAATTAAAGGTTTATTTAATTTATGTAGCAATATATTTACGATTAAAATGATAGGTAAAATATATATTATACAAGGTAAAATCCAATCAGCCGCCCGAACCCATACCGGAGACCCGGCCAGGGACCAGGAACAAGGTTCAGTGATAGTAGAAAATTAGAAATATTGTTAAAATTAAGAGGTTTTCACTAGAGATATCTGTACATTATAAACGAAATAATAATATTGTAAATAAATTTATGGTTTTAATAAATCTCCCTTTTGTTATGGATATCTATACTAATTTGGTAAGTGTTTATTCTTAAAACAAATAGGTAGTATAAATGCATTAATGACGGTACTATATTTCCTAATTCATTAATGCTACTATAATTATCAAATCACTTTATGGTATTTTCAGTCTTCGATTTTAGTTAACATCATTATGATTCTACCATAATCCTTTTTTTTTGTTCGAATGCGATTTTTCTTCTGCCGTTTTATGTTTCAGATCCAGAACCATGGAATGAGCTTGCTGCCATGGCCGGGCTGGGTATAAATCATTTAGACCACGAAGTGAGAGCACTGTCGTTAGCTGATCTTACCGTGGAGTAAGATTGCTGCCACGGCTAGTGATGAAAAGTTGAACTACGCAGTGAGAGCGCTGTCGTTCTCTAACTAATCATACCGAGGTATCATATATGTTAAGTTTCTATAGTCTTCCATTTTACTTACTAACTAAATAACAGTATCAAAATTCTACCAAAACTTTCTCTAGTCGAATGAGATTTTTCTGCTGCTTTTTTATGTTTTAGGTTAAGGACTATGGAGTGAGCGTGCGTCTATGGCCAGGCCTAGTACAGATAATTTAGACCACGAAGTGAGAGCACTGTAGTTGGCTAAATGATCATACCATGGAGTGAGCGTGCTGCCATGGATGATTATAAATAATTCAAAGGACAAAAGGTCAAGGACCATGAAGTGAGCGTGCTGCCATGGCCGGGCCAAGTATTTCAAACCATGGAGTGAGAGTACTGCAATACCTGGGTATGAAGAAGACGTTGCATGAGGGTTGTTTTAAGACTGCTGGGAGACTGCTGCCATGGATGGTTATAAAGAAGTCAAAGGACAAATTATTAACGAAATTATGGTGTCAACATACTATTGTGCAGCTATTAAGTGAATGAAGACATTCAAAACTGAACAGAATGGCCGAAAATTTGTATATACTCGTGACAAATTTTTACAATTCCAACCCATCTTGACAACATCAATTAATTTCTTCAAATCGTATTTCTGAATGCACAATCGCGAATTTGATTTCGAAATTTTGTTATATCTTAGGTAAGATTGTTTTATTTTAATGTTGTTGTTTATAATGTGATAAAACTGCTTGTAATGTGTTATTAACTGAAATTATATAATATAAAAGTTGCATGCTCTAATAATAATTCGCTGGATAATGAGATAACTTATGTTTTTTAAAAACCAATGATCATCTTGTTAGATACAACCTTCCCTGTCCAAAGCAAATAAATGGTTCTTATTCTTATTCTTACATTATAGAGATGTTATGTCTGAGGACAGACATTGGTCCGTCAGTATGGCCGAATGTTAGCTAACAAAGTTTTATTAGTATTGTATTTGACTAAGTATACATTTTCAAGTTAATTTACAAAGGAAATGAATCTGTATTATTATGTCGGAAGTATTAATTTTATATAATAAGGTATTTATTAAATAATGATAATGTCTAAAAGATTAACAACCTAAAACAGTATTTATATTTTAAGAATTTGTGTAGTCAATCAATGGTGGTCAAGCTTTTGTAAGGAAAGGACGAAGAGCTTGAATGTAAAAAGGATTACTTATTGTAAAATTAGAAGAGTGATATATATATGTATTGAATAGAGGAGTCATTCCTTTCATATGTAAAACGCAACATGTCTTTAAATAAACAAAAGTAATATAATTATGAGTTATGAGTGTTGGTAATTACACTTTACTTGTATTCTTAAGAATTTTCGATGAAACCAGAAGATAAGTACGCCTTTTTTTTTTCAAAGTATTAAAAATCTCGTATGAAGGTTTGTGGGAAAAAAGCACTAGTTAGACAAATATTTACGTCCCAAGATACAAGTACGTAGATATCTACGAGAAGGTCACGAGTGAACAGCTGAGCCATGCGCGGGGCGGCGGGGGCGGGGGGAGTGACGACCCAAGTGAAGACGAATGACCACACTTATGTTAGATTTACGGCCAGTACTTCGGCCGTACAGTCTACGAAATGATAAAATTGATAGATTTTATAGGGTGGGCAATGTCGCCAAGAAAGACTTCGTATTACTTACTTATTTATGAGCCCGAGATACTGTGAAGTAGAAAAAAGTTTATTTTTTAGGGTTTCGTACCCAATGGGCAAAAAGGAGCTCTACCATACATATAATTCAATGTCACTCTGCTGTCCCTTTGTCTGTATGTCTGTCTGTTCGTCCCTATATCGCAGGTCATCCATATTGTAAACGGAATAAATAATAGACACTGACTTTATTTAGAATATTGGTAACAGACCTGAAATTTGAATATTTTACGTCAAACCAACTGTTTTTAGTTTTTGCGACGCCAAAGACCTAACCGTTTCTCTATTTCTTAGATTTCATTTGATCCTCAGGTATAGTATCTTTGGCGAGGCCGAAGCCAAGCCGTGCGTTTCCCAACGAAATGAATCCTTGTTAGCGTGATTAGCGTTCTTTGACGTAAATAAGACTCTAGCCATCTAAGAAGATCCCATGTATATGATCACCAAACTGCTCCAATTTCATAATCAACATAGAGTGACAAATTTTGTCAAAAGTTTTGGAGTAGTCGGTATACACGGCGTCGACCTGGTGAACTTCACTTAAAGCAGTCAGAAGTTTGTCAGTTAACTCACAGAGGTTGGTTTCAAGTGATCGCCCACTGACAAAGACATGTTGGTAGTCTGTTAAAACTGGTCTTATAGCAGTAAAAAGGGCATCAAAAATTATTTTTTCAAACATTTTAGCAATATTCGAAAGTTTGGAAATTTCCCTGTAGTCCGCTACATTGCGTTTATCACCGTTCTTAAAGATTGGCACAATAAATGAACGTTTTCCAGCATTTTGGAAAGGTACTACTTTTCAAAGACCAGGTAAAGAGAAATGACATAGGAATGGCAAGGAGAGAAGCACATTTTCGCAAGAACACTGGATGTTTTCCATCATATCCTGCTCCCTTTGACACATAAAGATTTTTAAATATTTTTCGACTATAGAAACATTTATCTCATTTGATCCTTCACTAACTATGCGATCATCAGCATTATGAAATGTATAGCGTAATAGATTTCTGTCAAGCTGTACTTTTATGTAAATAATAAATACATTATTAGAATTAGAACAGGGAGAATCTGGTTCAAATATATTGACAAAAAAGTCATTGAACAACTCAACCATTGCATTGCCATTATTTGATACGCGATTATTCAGGTATACTGAATTTGGAAAGTCTGTAGAATTAGTCTTCTTAGATTTAATTAATATAAGCCCAGAACTTTTTGGAATCGTTTTTAATGTTTTCTTCTGCTCGCGAAATGTATAAATCATAGCAGGCAGATTGAGATTATTTTTGTTCATGACGCAGCTCAGAGAAGAGATCATAATCACTTTGACTGCCGTAAACCTTCCATCGGCAGTGTACTCTCAGTTTTTGATTGATAACCTTTATTAGTCTCTTAGAATACCAGATAGGATTTCTACAAAAACTTGACACCTGATTAAAAACTGATTTTTGGGATAAAAAGTAGGTTATTTCTTATTGTAGTACTTCTTTAACCACATTTTTGCAAATTTTTAGCTCAGTCGGTTGAATAAGTACGGTATGAAGGAGTAACACATCACTTTTATACAAAAACTTGACACGATGGGTACCAATTTAAGGATCAACCTGACCCTACAACATGAACAACGCCAGAATCTCGAGGGTTCTTTCGAAGAAATTAGGTCTCTCCTTATGTATATTGAAAAAATACATTTGGTCGTTTATTAAGTCAACGTTATAAATAATATATGCTTTTGTCTAAAAAAAAGAAGTATTTCCAACTTATTTTTTTGGTTTTTAAATGTTCCTTAGAAAAACGCGGTCAAGGGATCGACTTATTGTTTTATCATAAAATAGGTAATAGAAATATGAAGTAAATCTACTCAAATTCATTCAATATTTTTTTGCCAACAAAATATTTTTGTATTAGTTAAAAAAACTCAAATTTGTCGTTTCGCTGCGAGATTATTAGTATTACTCGTCCAATAAAATGAGGCCAATGAGCCAACATATAATCGCCTGTATTAAAAACAAATAAAGTATTTGCCATTGGAATAAATATTATGTTGCACGGATAATAAAAAAAGTTGCTAGGGTAGGCCATACTCTTAAAGAATAAAAAATAACCTATGTCCTATAGACTTCTTTTGAGTAAAATCTGCTATCAATACAATAAAAAAGTAGAACCCGGTGTGTACTAACTACTGAATGGATTTAGTTACCTATCACTATCACTATCACTATCAGCATAGCTAGCATGGCAGGAAGAAAACTTAAGAAAAAGCCCGATAAAACGTTGTTATTTCTTAATTTTGACAAGTAAACCAAGATGGAAGCTTTATTCTTCTTTAGCTAACATGGTGTCAAGATAAAAAAGATAAATTTCTTATTTTTGACAGCTAAAGAGAGTTTTTTTTTTTTAATTTTTATTTCTTCTTTTGCTAACATTGCAAACACACTTTATCGATTTTTTGACATTTCTTGTAGAGAAAACCCGAAAAGTATATCACCAACCCTAGGACCCGGTGATATAGCCCGAAATACGAAATAGCAACTTCTTAGAAAGAAAGGTGGGTTGGTTAATTGGTTTTTACATCTTGTGCCACTTATTTACATATAATGAGGTATGGAATCGATAGCGGGCAATCACTTTTCTAACCCAAGTGCTTTTATTTTTCTGCGAAAGTAAAGAACACATGGTACCTACCATGTAAATTGTACAGTCTGCACAAGCAGGTCTTGTGACATAGAGGAGGTTACAATAAAGCTACAGACTGGTCTACAGAGAGTGCGCCTGCATTATCAGCACTAGGCAAACCAGCAGTTCCAAAATCATAGCAGATTGCCATGCAGAACTGCAAAACTACAAAACATGTGCAAGGTGAAGCTACACTGGACCAAAGCACACAAGGGGAATCAAGGTAACAAACAAGCCGACTCTTGCTAAACTAGAATCTTACATGAAGAAAACGACACGGGATATTAACTTGGTGCAAGAGAGAAACTTTGAGAGATGAGAAAACACACCCTAACCATGCACAACAGGAAGTAGGCAGAACAAATAGACTGCTGAATGATAATGATACCTACCGCAGTCAAATGGTGAGGTAACACAATACTTACCTTGTAAAACGTTAACTGTTATAATGTATTGAATAAATGATGGTAGAGGATATGGATATAAATGGACAGACAATGGTATTGATTCGGCATAACATATCTTAACTTATTTGACAGGACTAACCTTATTTTAAGCGTCCTGTCTTTTTCAAAAAGACAAAGACGGAATACTTAAATTAAGTTTAGTCCTGTCAAATAAGTTAAGATGTGCTTCACTGAATCGGTACCACTCTTAACTAAAACAAGCACCTTTTCACTACAGGTGGCACCGATAGCCCACTATGCAGAGGATGCCTTCAAGAGGAAGAGACAGTGGAGCATTACTATTCCACTGCTCTGCAACTGAAGATACAATACAAAAGACAAGGTTTCAGTTCAGCTCTACTTCAAGGACCTGCCCTGGCTGAAGTGCACAACACCCACCATCGTGAAGAGTTAATTTAGGACTTATACCGCTATGAATTTCGAATATTTCAGCAAAAATGTATATTTTAAGTGTGAAAATTAAATAAAAGGTGAAAAATACTTGTGAACGAAACACAATTTGTTGATAAAATACATTGAATGTTGTAATGAACCCGCGCATATATTGTATGTTATTTATATTTTAATTAATTCAATACAGTTTCATGATGAGCATTTGGTTTCTGCACTAGCTAAAAAATATTATAACTTTTAATTTAATAGATCATTCTAATATTGAGGGTACTTAGTAAATAAAAGTAAATAAATTGTACATGAGCACATTAATTTTATTATTTCTTATCACCATTCACAACATTATATTTCCAAGCATAAAGCATACACTAAAGAGACTATGCTGCTTAATAAATATCTGAGAATCTTGTATGTTTTGGAAAGCCCAATAATCCTTTTATGTGAATTCTGCTTGATGATGTTTTCTTACCACGGTCAAGCTGCAAACTATAGATTTTCTTCGGCAAGTTTAAATGGCACCCATATGTTTACATTTTTGAAGTAACTGTATAAAAAGTTGCTCCAAGTTATAAATACACGGCTTACTAATGCCTCACTTATTATCATTTTCATTTAATTTCATTCTGATATCAAACCTAAAAATAATTTATTTTGCATGTTGCGCCATAACTACAATAGTAAGAAAAGATTCATAGGCAGGAGTCTTGTTCATTATCCAGGCAGCCTGATGGATACTAAATGAGATGATGCACTAAGATATTGAATACAAGCTGGAAATGGTCTTGACAGTCAAATCTTGTATAACATTTGAGTTCTTCTTTGTTGGTTTCTGCCTGGATGTTTTCAATACAAAACATCTTTTTAGTGCAATGAAACTGGCTGGTTCTTTGGTCTTGGTTTGGCTGTAAATTAGAAAAGAAATCCTTAAATAAGTGAGGTTATAAAATACCTAATTATTTATTGTTATTGTAGATTAATACAAATTGGCAGGTTATTTACTTACGTTTCCGGAATCCAGAGGCTGTCTGAGGCTCTGATTGTACAAAATTTTGGTTTCTAAATAAAATTATTGGCTATAATCCTTCTTTTTCTTAATTGTTCATCGCTTGGAAACCTGTGTGCTGACTTTCTTGAGGAAATTATGCACAAATTATAACAATTATGCATTTTATGTTGACAAATTAATTTTATCTTGAAAGAAAACAAAACTTTTTAAATAAATGTCTTGTGTCGTCATGTCAATTCAGTGCAATGCTACACTACCATTTTAAAAAGAGTACTGTTTCAAACAAATTATAAATCGCAAGTGCCTTTTTAAATTGGTTGTTTAATAATGTAAAGGTCAGCGTTCATTGAGAATAATCGATTATTTTTTCGATTTAATCCAATTTTAGACAAACTATTCTGTGAATGCGATATAGCGAGAAAACATTTTTTTGACACGATTTTTTCTTCTTTTCTTTGCTGCCATGTTAGCAAAAGTAGATAAATCGGGATTTTAGAAATAATCTTGTAGAAATAAAAGAGTCGATAAAATTTTGCCATGTTAGCTGTACAGGTGAACAAAGCCTAATGTGGATTAGATTAAAGGATTCGTTTCGTTAAAATTGGGTGTCGGAAATTTTTTATTGTAATTTAATTTTGGAATTTACTTTTCTATTATTAGGAAATATAAGTTACATAGCCAATAATGGTGAACAGGTGGTGAACAGATGGTGAACAGATGGTGATACCTTTTTTGATGAAACCGGCTAGGTACTATAATAATAATAACTGTAAATTCTAGAGCTAAGTATATTTAATACTATTAAAAACTGTAAAAGAAAAGAATAGTGTTTGTCCGTATATTGACGATATTCCAAAAAAATTGCGGTGCAGGATACTGATATAAAAAGAAACGGAACTACTGAACGGGTTTCGATGCGGTTACCAGTGTACGATCCTCAGCAGTGAGACATGGATTAAAAAGAAAGAAGAAAAGGAGATCACTGTTCAATAACTTATCATCCAACTTGAAAACTGGGATACTTTTTATGGGATTTCCAAGGGATTACACTGTAGCCGCATTATTTTCTTCCACGCTGACGATGTCGCAGGCAAGAGCTAGTTATCAATATTTAAGTTACTTCACCTCAACCGACCGCTTTCATTCTTCATCCTGTATAACGGGTGAAAGTACACTTCTATCTTTTAAGGAAACCGCATACTTTACTGATCACACTGAACAACATTCACAAAGAAACACAAAATGAAAATAAAATATCATTGATTTGACTGGCATGAGCAAGATTCTATTAATAAAGCTACGGGTATTCTTTATTTGAAATGAATTATTTCTGTTACTGTTACCGAGCAACCCTATTACGTGAGTTTACACAAATAAATATACTTTTATTCACATTTCCAAGATCTCACGCTTCACCTCACACGTCTCTTACAAAAACCTTCAATTCAAAAAGGCGTTCCATTAAAATTTCATTACGAAATGCCGACCCCCGCCCCCACGCACCTACCTGCCCCCCCCCCCCCCCCCCCCCCCGCCCGACCCCTTACGTCTCCGCTGAATCAGCGTTTTGAGTGAAACGTTCAGGTTACATGTGGAAACGTCGGACAGAGACGAACACACCTGAACTAATGTGATGGAAAGAGACAGGACACGAGCAAAGTCACAAACATTTTGAATTATTAAGAAAAGAGCTTAGTAAGCGAATTGCTTTGTAATTTTTCAGTCGTTTGCGGTGATTTAGGGGACGGGATGAAGAAACATTTGTTAGTAGGGGGCTCATATAACGTAACTGTTGTCATTACATAAAGTATGTAGAGGTAGACTGGACAAGTATCTGTCTATCTATATCTAGTGCCATATGATGTGATCAAAGGAGCCGAGTAATTCACTAAATGTCATTTATGAAACCTGGTGAAACAAAACCGGCCAAGTGCGAGTCAGACTCGCGTACCTAGGGTTCCATATTGTAGATGATAAATTTAATTTTGTCATTTTTTTCGTGAATTTTTCAACCGCTTTTTGTTTCCTGTAATCTTTACGTAAACACATATTACCATAACTTTTTTCATGTTTTTTGGTCTACCAGTTTTGGAGATAAGGGGGGGACATACATATTTTCGGGGTTTTTTAAAGATTTCTCGAAATCAGTGCCAGCAAATATAGTAAAAGTACAAATTTTTACAATCAACTTTTTAATGTCTACAATTTGATTTTTGATTGATATTGGATTTTTAGGCTAATATTTTTTATTTTTCTCACTTTTGTTTTGGAAATATTTTAAACAATTCCAAACTTTTATTCCTTATTTTACACCGTAATATGTGAACAAATGAATGCTATTTTTGTGCCAAATTTCATGTATTTATCTTTAACGGTGCTAAAGTTATGAGGCTGTGACATACGGACGGATGGACGGACGGACAACGGAGTTTCACCATAAGGTTCCTTTTGTTCCGTAGTAACGGAACCCTAAAAACCGTTTTTAAAATGAATTAGTAATATAAAAAAAATGCTTCAGAAATTAGAGCTTGAACAACAATTGACATTCAATACATATGGTGATGGTCTGTAGTGGTGATGGTCTGTAGTGGTGATGGTCTGCAGTGGTGATGGTCTGTAGTGGTGATGGTCTGTAGTGGTAATGGTCTGCAGTGGTGATGGTCTGTAGTGGTGATGGTCTGCAGTGGTGATGGTGTGTAGTGGTGATGGTCTGTAGTGGTGATGGTCTGCAGTGGTGATAGTCTGTAGTGGTGATGGTCTGCAGTGGTGATGGTCTGTAGTGGTGATGGTCTGCAGGGGTGATAGTCTGTAGTGGTGATGGTCTGCAGTGGTGATGGTCTGTAGTGGTGATGGTCTGCAGTGGTGATAGTCTGTAGTGGTGATGGTCTGCAGAGGTGATGGTCTGTAGTGGTGATGGTCTGCAGGGGTGATAGTCTGTAGTGGTGATGATCTGCAGTGGTGATGGTCTGTAGTGGTGATGGTCTGTAGTGGTGAGGGTCTGTAGTGGTGATGGTCTGCAGTGGTGATGGTCTGTAGTGGTGATGGTCTGCAAGGGTGATGGTCTGTAGTGGTGATGGTCTGCAGTGGTGATGGTCTGTAGTGGTGATGGTCTGTAGTGCTGATGGTCTGTAGTGGTGATGGATGACAGAAGCCAGATCCGAAGTAAAATAATTTGGCTAAGTGCGAGTTGGACTCGCGCACAAAGGAAACCACACCACACAATACTGATAGGAAAACATAAAAACATGGTAAATAATAACGATAAACTTAATGAACATCATGTAAAATATACCATAGCAACATCAAGGCAACAAAAAAAAAGCTGGTTAAACGGTAGCGCCTGATAAACAATTCAGTATTCTCTTACTAAGAAACCAACATTTTTATTTTTTGCTATTTTTCATTAACGTCTTGTTAAATGGAGAATATATTATATACATCCAGATAACCTTTGGGTGGAAGATAATGTAAAATAGAGGATAAGGGTTAGGTGGTGTAAAGAAAATACATATGTAATATATAACCTAATGCCTTATGTTACCTAAATATTTAATTATCTACATGTCAATATACATACTAATACATAATATACAATATTACATAATTATGTACTGATATGTTTTCATATACCAATATCAGAAAGATGTATACCTACATAATATGTACCTTAATGGAAGGAAAAATATTAATAAATTCGTTTTCTGAAAATAGGCCAGAAAGGAGCAGATTCCCCAAAAAAGAGTAAACTATTCCACACTTCTCGACTTTTTAAGAGTATGACATAGCCAAAACAAAAACCAGTTCCGGGCGTGGCTAACTCATTTTACGAAATTCCTCCCGGTCTCAAAGCTCGCGCTTACCATAGCAAAACTATAAATAGAGTGGACGAGGTAGGGTCAAAAGTAATACTTATTTTATTTCATCTAATTTATTAGTGTATTTCGATCATCGTCATACGGCATTGATCCTACTTGCTATCACGTCGGGGCGTAAATTTATTATGGTCGGCTAAAAGTGGTTTTTTGAGTATTTGATTTATCAGTTGACACTCGGAACATTTCAGACACTCCCTTAGAGATACATAATAATATCGTGACGGTTAATTGTCACCATTACCCATGCTTTAAATATTTTTCGCCCGTTGAGCTGATTTTACACTTGCGGGAAAATAAATTGGACCATGTATTTCTTTATAAAACATTTTTACTAAAGCTGTTATTACAAAAAGTGGAAACTAACAAATACTTCCAGAAGGAATGCACCACGTCACTATCTATCTCACTGTAGCCTGTCTCAATTATGTCGCTATCTCTCTCATTTAACTACGTTTAATTGCGTTACTATCTCATTCCAAATAATTTTAAATAGCGTCACTATTTATCTCAATCTAACGCGTGTCAAATGGCATTTCTAATGAACGTCAAATAGCCACTCTTTCATTCTAAATTCTAATTATTGAAAAAAA